>QJNX01000055.1:126746-256173 GCA_004155925.1 Monosporascus sp. MG133 | reverse complement strand
ACCCTAACCCTAACCCTAACCCTAACCAAAGATTTATTATTAAATATTACGTTTATTCCGCATTTCTTATCGTATATTTCCCTTAATAAGTAAAAGAAATAATAAGATAATAAAATAAACTGGTTTTTAATTCGGGTAATAAGTATTATTTATTAAAAATTTTAAAGGGTATAAAATAAATAACGGATAAATAATAATAAATAACAGTATTTAACTTAAAGTTTTTTACGTATTATTAATAATTATATATTAAATACGTATAACTATATAAAAATATAAATTTAATTTTTTAAACTATTAAAAGTTTTTAAGAACTTATAAATATATATAATTAAGAATTCCGTCAGGTAAGCCCGGATTATTATAATCTTTAACAATACCGTTTTAATAAATTATAACCCGAATTCGAATTATATTAAACTGGAACAAATTAACAAATTACGGTTACCAAAAAAGAATAAAGCCGAATATTATAAAGTTAAAAATAAAAGAGATATTAAAATTATTTATAATAACGGATAAATTAAACATAAAATTAATTACTTCGAATTATATCTTAAATAATAAAAATAATATATTAACTTTGATATTATTTTAATCGGGATTTATATATTAACCTTTGGTATAAGGCGTTATATTAATATAACCTTATAATTAATTAAAGAGTTAATTAAATAAAATTCTTTTTATTTTTAATTATTAAAAGAATTTTAAAGAAATTTATATTTTTAATTAATGATAACAAAAATAAGTTCATATAAGTGTAACGAACCTGTTATACATCCTTTTAAAGGTATAAGTAATATCCGAAATAAGGGTTCTTAATTTGCAGGTAATATTAACGTAATAAATAAAATATTCGTTAAAAAGATTTACGGACTTTTTCCTTAATTAAAAAACGGTATAATTGCCTTTAATTAAAAGCTTAAATTAATAGCTAAAAAACGAAACTAAATAAGTATTATTTATAAAGGAAGCCCATTATATACCCATCTCGAATTTTAATAAGTATGCCTAGGATTTATATGATCTATATAATCTGGTTAGTTTACTTAGATTACTTAAATCACTTTGGTCTTGGTAAAGAAAGCCAAGCTTTCCTTAACCGAAGTTCAGCCGTAAGAAGCTTATACCAGGTTCCGGAAGTTAGTTTCCCTAAGACAGAAACCCCTGTTCCTGTACTATAATACCATTTCCCCCTTTTAAAAATCTTTATTCCAAAGATAAAAACCGTAAGTGGCCTTTTTAGTTTTTTTTTTTTGGAAGGGTTTTTCCGTAATTCCTCAGCTAATTTTATTATGACAAATCGAATTAAAAAAGAGAAAAGAAAACCGCAATTGCATTAGCAAAAGTTTCGTGCCATTCGTATAAAGAATATTAAAAAGGTTGGTTCGAAAATTAACCTTTGTTCGAACTATATCTATTTTAAGCAAACCGAATGTTTTTACGTAATAGGTATCCCAAATTGTAATTGTTATATTCGTTACCAACGTTTAATATATAACGTATTGGAAATAAACTTTTTGTCGAAAATTAGGGAAAAATACGACCGTTTATAAAAGGAGCAGCGTAAAATGGAAAATATTTTAGTTGCATATTAAGAATTTGTTAAAAAAAATGAAGGAATTCGTTAGTCGTTTAAAACGGCTACGTTTTTAATAGGATGTTTTGAAAAAAAAGGCCGTTATTATTTTAAAAAAAGGATCCGAACGGGATTAACGGGAAAATTAGGAAAGGATGGAAGAAAAATAACGTTATATGGAAGTAAAATAATCGTAGCTTACTTTTAAGATAAACGCCGTAATAAAAGTATTTACTTTTTTCGGTTAAAACGTTTTAGATTTGGATTTGGGTGGGGGACCGTTATTGTTTGCGATTTTGGCTATGCTAAAAACGGTCGGTTAGGATTTTGCTGATAAAAGTCCTTAATTAAGTTTATCGTATTCGTTAGGTATTTAAAAAGTTTTTATATATTATTTTTAAGTAGGCAATTTATTTATTTAACTAGATATTAAATTTTATTTTTAATTATTTTAAAGTTTAATATTTTTTCGATTTCGTATTCGTTATCGTTTTTTTTAATTTTAAGGTTTGTTTTAAACGGAACGCTTTTTAGGGCTGGTTTTAATAAGGAAATATAAAATACCGGGTATATTTTGATGGTTTTGGGTAATAATACTTTATAATTAATTTTTGAAATAACTTTTTTAATTTTAAACGGGCCAAATTTTTTAAAATTAAGTTTATTGTTAGATTTTTTTATTTTAATTTGTAAGAAATTTGATATTACGTTTTATTTTTAACGTAATAAATTAATTTTATTTTTTTTGGTTAAAATTGGTTTCTTAATTTTTCTTTATTATAATATTAGGCCATTTTTTGCTATAAAAACTATAATTTAGTTTAAAATCGGACCTATACCGTTTTGATTTTTGTTACCATTATTTCGGTTCGTAAAATTATTATAGTAATAACTAGCGTTTTACGTATTAATTGTTTTGGTCGTTAAATTATTACGTTATGTTTATATATAGCTATATAAAGTAATATATTTATGTCCTTATTAACGGACGTATTATAAGTTATTTGTATAAATGGTAAAGGTTTAACTTAATTATTTTGTTAATAATTAACGTAATTTCGAAAATATTATTTTAAAGTTTAATTTAATCTTTTTATTTAATTATCCGTTTAAGGGTAATAAGTTATCGAAAATTTTAACTTAATATTAATTTGTTTAAAAAAGTTAATACCGAATTTAAATATAAAAAGTTTGTTTCGATTAAAAATTTTTTTTTTGGTATTTTATATTTATCTAAATAATATCGGATAAAAACGTACGTTAGTTATTTTGCCGTTACGGTTTTTTTAAAAGGTAGGAAATATTTATATTTGGTAAGTTTATTAATAATTACCTATACCGTATCGTATTTAATTTTGGCAACGGGGTTTTTCGATATAAAAAGATTAATAATAAAATTTTAAATTATGGTATTTTATATTTTATTAAGTATGTTTATAGGTTGTAATAAGTTATATGGTTTGTAATGGGTTACTTTAAATTTGTTATAAACGTTATAATTTTTGATTATTTGTTTAATTATTTAGCGGAATTTTGGGAAATTATATTTTTTTTAAAGTCGTTTAATAGTTTTAAATATTTTCTGATATTTATATAAAGGATTTTCGTAAAATCCTTTAACAAATTCCTTTTATTGTTAGCGGGGGATATAAATTTTGCCGCGAAATAACAGTTAGTTTTTGGTTTTTTTTTTTTCGTTATTTGATTTTTTTTTTTTTCCGGATTATAAAAGTTTTTAAATTAAGTTAATTTTTTGGAATAAATTGTTTTAGGGTTATATATAATTGTATTATTTTATCTTTTTTACGATATAATATTTATATATATTATTTAAAAACTTTTAAGTCGTAATTCTTTTTTTAGTTTAAAATATCCGTTTGGATATTTTTTTTGTTTTTAATATAATAAATTTTAAAGTTAAATTTAGATAAGAAAACTATCTAATTTTTGTAACGTTTATTTAATTCCTAAGTTATTATAAATCGAATAAGATTTTTATAATTTAAATAAATATCGAATGGTTTTTTGGTTTTATTAAAGAACGGTTTTTATTTTTTAAATGTTAGGATAATCGTTAACAGTTTTTTGTCGTAAATGGGATATTTAAGTTTTGCATTTTTAAGAGCTTTAAAAAAGTACGTTATTAGGTATTATTTTCCGTTATTTTTTAATTACTTTAAAATTGCTTTAAAGACGTAATTTAAAGCGTTTATTTTAAAATGTTTTTTTTATTATGGTTTAATAGTTTAATTACCGGGGCGTTAATAACTTTATTTTTAATTTTAAAAATTTTTTTTTTAACTTTTTTTAAAAGTTCGAATTTTTTTTACGTATTTTTTGTTAGTAAGTTTAGTTAAAAAGCTGGCAAGTTTGTTATAGTTTTGGACTAAAGGTTATATATAGCCGGTAAATTTTAAAAATTAACGGATGTTAATAACGGTAGTTTTATCTGGGATCGGCCAGTTTTAAATAACTTTTAATTTAAAATTTTGGATTTAAATTTATTTAAGGTTAATAATAAACCTTAAAAAGTTTAGCTTTTTAAATATATTAAACGTTCTTTTTAACGTTTACTAGCAGGTTAGCTTTTTCGAATATTTTTAATATTTAAGTAATATATTTTTCGTATTTCTTTAAAGTTTTTAAATAAATAAAAATATTATTTAAATAAACGAAAACGAATTTGTTTAAAAATTTCCGTAAGATAATGGTAAATATGTGCTAAAAGTTAACTGGAGTATTAGTTAGCTTTTATGGCATAATTTTATATTCGTAATACTTATAAATAATTTTAAAGGTAATTTTTTATTTTTTGCCTTTAGTTATTTAAATTAAGTAATAACCGTTTAATAGGTTTAAAGTTATAAATTATTTAACCTTATTAATATTTTTTTAATAATATTTATTAACGTTAAAGGATATTTATTTTTAATAATAATATTATTTAGTTATCGATAGTTATATATTTATCGATATATTAAATTTTTATCTTTGTCGATTTTAATTTTGTTATCCTTTATTTTTGGTATTATTATAACTGGATATCTTATAAGTAATTTGGATTTTTAAATATAACCTTTTTTAAGGTTTCGTTAAAAACTTTTCCAAAAAACTTTAATTTTTTTTAGGTTTATGTAATAAATTTAATAAAGTTTTAAGTAATATTCTTTTTTAATAAAAATTTTATAATTTTATTAGTTATAATTAAAAATTTTTTTTCGGATTCGTTTCTTAAATAGTTTTTTAAACCGTCGATATTTAAAGGGCATTATTATTATCGGGTTGGAAACCTTGGTTTTTTTAATTATATAACCGACTTTATGGAATTTTTCCTTAAAATTATCTTATAAAAGCGTTTGTTTTTTTTAATTAATCCGTAAATTGCTGGAACGAAATTATGGTATTTTTAAAATAATATCGTATCCTAAAATGTCGGCGATATCGAAAGTAATCCATTTTAAATGTCCTTATATCTGGACCATAAATTCCTTCATTTTTCGGAAAATTCGGCTATTATCATAAGTGGACAAATTTCCGTTAACTGTTCGTAATTTATATAATTACTGTTTATATTTCCAAAGAATCTAATATCTTTCGGTTATTTTGGAAGCTATAAAGGTTTTTCCGTTCCGAAATCGATTATAACGTTAAATATTTTATTTCTATAATAAATAGAAATCTCGATTTAACTCCGTATTCCTTTTTTTATTTTACATAAGGTTTTATATATGGGGGCTTTTCGGTACCTTACTTTCGAAGGCCTTTGTAGTTTTTTAACTAATGTATTTTAAAGGTTAGAAAACGTCTTTATTTACGTACCTTCCTAGCCGTATATTTGGTATAATAATTCTCCATACATTTGAACCATTTCT
The DNA here is from genome assembly GCA_004155925.1 of Monosporascus sp. MG133. Lineage (NCBI taxonomy): Eukaryota > Fungi > Ascomycota > Sordariomycetes > Xylariales > Monosporascus > Monosporascus sp. MG133. The sequence continues at coordinate 250,719 of QJNX01000055.1, read as the reverse complement.
TATTGCCGTATTGGTATTTAAAAACGTTTATTTTTTGGCTTTTTTTTAGGTTTTATATTTTGTAAATTATTAGGTTAAAAAGGTAAATTTCCGAAGGGGTTATTTTTATAGCTAGGAAGTCGTATTTATCGCAAAATATTAGTACGTAATATAAACATCCTTACGCTATAACCTTCCGGCTTTATTCTGATTTAAGGTATAAGTAACAAGATTTAGGGTAATCTGGCTATCGGGGGATTTTTGTATATTTATATTTATCGTCTGGTTTTATAAGCGTTTTTTCGTTATATTCCGGCTAAAAGTTATTATTTTTTTAGTTCGTTAATAAATAAGGTAATTATAATTATAATAAACAATAAAATGCAAAAATTTATAATTATTTATAAAGGATTTAAAGTATATTATATATTTTGGCAGTATATAATATTCGGGGGATAATTATTTATGGTTATCGAAATTCTTTCGTAATTAACTGTTTTAATCGTATATTTTACACTTTTATATATCGAGATAATAAATATATCTTAACGTAATGGTTATCCTGGAAGCTGTTCGTTCTGGATAATATTTGCAAATTCTGGCCGTAACATTGTTGCAAATGGTATAATTTTTATAATTTAGATCGTTATTTTTAACCCTGTTAGTTGTAATAATAGTAAATTCCTGATCGGCGGAAATAAAGCTTACTTCCTTTTTATCTTTTTTTTCGTTATCTGTATTTCGTTCGACCGCGCGGATCTTTTTTTTAAGCTGTAAGAATTTTTTTTTTAAGGGTTCCCTTTTTTCGTTAGAAAATAATATTCGTTTTTAAAATAACCTTTTTTGCTATAATTAAAATATTCAATTTTTGGACTTATTTTTTTGGAATTCCGTTAAAATAATGTTGGCTTTTTTTTAGAATTTATCTTGTATTTTTTTTTATTGCTAAAACGTTTATTGCCATTTCGTCTGCCGGTACCTTTCTTTTTAAGATACCCATCAAAAATACGTTGGTCGGAAATAATAACTTTATCCGTATAGTTTTCGAAAGGATTTATTTTAGGTACCCTAAATATCTTATTTTTAACCTGTTTTTTTAAGCCGTTATAATAAAGGAGAAATAATATATTTTATAATAATTTAAAAATAGCCGCAAAATAATTAAATTTAGTCGTATATTCGGCTGTTAAAATGGTTTGTTAAAATCTATATATTAATTTAACTGTATATTATTATTTATCCATATCTCCGTATAAGGCCTGTATCCTTTTTTCGAAATTATCGTAATTGTTAAAGATATAATTAGTAATATTTAGCCAGTTATCGGGAAAGTTCGTTAAGTAATCCTTAAAAATGGGTTCGAACTAATCGAACATTTTTCCAGCAAATAACTGAAAAATAACCATTATCTTTTAGTAATCCTCCGTTAAAAAACTTTTATACCACTTAAGGTAAAATCTGGCCTTAACCAAAAATCTTTTTATATTAATGGTCCTATTATAAAACTTAAAAATAATTAGCTTATAACCTTTAATATCAAATATTGCATAATAGGTAAAAAGGGGTAAAATTCCTTCTTGGTCTCGGCCAAATAAAAAGAGAATTAAAGTTTTTGGACGGAAGATAATTCTTAAAAAGGATACAAAAACCTTTTTTTTTTTTTTTTTTTTTTTACGAACGTAACATTTTTTTGCTTAAATTTTATTACTTTTTCGGCTATAAGGTTCAACCGTTTATCGATTATAACCTTTTTTTCCCTCCCTTTTTTAACTCCTACTTTTAATTCCTCTTTTTCCTTTTAATCGGACTTTTTAACCTAAACCTCGATAATTTCTTTTATTTCCTTAAGGATAAGAATAAGTTATTATTTGTTATGACCAGAGGCCTTGGCTTAGTAATGGACGGTCGGAGGTTGCGAAACGAGCCTCCGATGGTGGGCCCCAGGCTACCAAGGTCACGTGATGGGCTCGATAAGCTCGAAACATCTGGTTGGACCAGGAGGGACTTGGCACGTCGAGCCATTCGAGCCGGGGCGACGGTTCGAGGCGGCTCGATGGGCTCGAGAGGGCTTGATTACCAAAAGAAAAGTAAAGCTAGGTCGAGCTGGTTAAGCTAAAAATAATATATATATATTTATTACTTTCCGATAGCCTAGATAAAATTAACTTATAATATAACTTAGTTATCTGAATTACTTTCGGCGTTATTAAACGTAATTATATTTTTTATTTATTACTTAGATTTTTATAGCATTATTGTTAATATAAACCGTACGATTAAGGTTAATAGTTGGTTAAATTAATTAGCCGTTATACGTTATAAGTTTTTATTTAATAATATTATCAAATTTTAAGTAATATAGTATTAATATATTTACCTAAGTTAAAACTTTAACCCTTACCGTTAAATAACTTTAACATAAAATCGATAAGTTGGAAACAATTATTTAAAACTTATAACACGAAATTTAAATTTTTAAAAATAACGTTAAAATTAAAGTCGAAAAATTATAACCGTTCGACGGAAAAGGGAACGTTACGAACTTCCTTACTTAAGTTCGTATATATTTATAAAGGGCTAGAATTAAGGACGAAGTCGAAAAGATCCTTACGGTCGTAACGTACCTAAGGGAAAATGCGTTCAATTAATTTAAATTTACCTTACGAAATTACCTGGAAAATATAAAGTCAAATTAACAAACGGCTACCAAAAAACTATTCCAGTATTATGTTAAGTTTAAGGAAAAATTTAAAAACAATTTCGGAAACTTGGACGAAAAACGTATTACCGCATAATAATTATTAAACCTTAAACAAAAGAAAGCAGCCTTTTAATATATAATCAGATTTAAGTTCCTTATAGCCAAGGTAAAATAAATAAATAACGAAAACGATACCTTAATTAACGTCTTTTATAAAAGTTTAAGGGACGATATAAAAAATAAAATTATTAATATTAAACGATTATTTTTACTTAACAAATATATCGCGGAAATAATAAAAATCGATAATCGAAATTACGAACGCCGAAAAAAAAATAAAAACGTTTTATTACGATACCGTTTAAATTCCCCAAAAACAATAAAGGAAAAAAACGATAAAAATCTTTTACCTTATACGGAACAATACCAGGACCTATAAAATTAAAAATTACCTAATACCGAAACCGATTTTAGGTTAAATATTACAATTATAACAGAAAAAGTTATTTTAAGAACCAATATAAAGCACTTAAAAAACAATTACGAAGTTAGACTCCAATACCGGAAAGGAAACTTAAAAACATAAACGGGAATAATAAGGCCGTTACCTTTAACATAATTAGGAAACGGAAAAATTCTAACTTACCCCCAAAAGTACGAAAAAGATTACGGAAAGCCAAGAAACTTTCCCAGGCGGCCATTAAACGACAGGATACTATCGCAACCCCGTCAGCCGTTATTTAATAGCTCCAAAAATACCAGGGATGGGAAAAATCGGCACAAGAACAACAACCATCTCGTATATAACAAAAAAAAACAGCAACGATAAAAATAATAGGAACTAAAAAAGTGGATTAAGAAGTACCAAAAATAAAACGAAGGTTTATGCCCGGAAAAGCCTAACCGACACAGCAAATTGTACGCCGTCCACTATAAAAAAACCTATTACCCCCAACATTAAAAACAATAAAAGTATATTCAGCGACAAATTACGCATATATACCATTAAAGGTTCGATTTCATAAATTAAACCGGAAAAAATTCCAGAAATCAAAAATGGTACCGACATTTACGTACCATGGCTACATAAAACATTATCGACATCCTTATAGCAAAAGGAAGTTGGCCAGAAAGGAAAAAATATCTAAAACAAAACCTCATATACTATTACAAATGGTATAATCATAAAACATAAAAAAAAAAAATATACCAGACCGTTATAAAAGCTTTATAAAAAGTTATTAACAACTTACAATTTAAGTTAACTTTTACCAAAAACTTTTACGAAAAATATAACCTATAAAAGGAAATTCGAAAACGACAAGAAAATATAACGTAATATAACGCCCAATAGCAACAAAACCACCACCCGGAAAAACCGAAATACCTACGACGAAAGGAATTCCATAAGCAATTCCTTAAACTTCAAGTTTAGTTACGACATTAAAAAAAATAACTAAAAAAAATCAAAAAATTTAATCGAAAAAATCAAAAACGCATCAAATAGCTGCAGGCATAGGCCCCAAAAAAGGAACGCTACCAATAAAAAAGCCACGGGCTGGCAAAAATAAAGGGAGTCCGCGTATGCCCTTTAAAAAAGCTCTGTACATTACGATAGGAAAGGCGGAAATCCCTTTTATTACAGTTAAAATACGAATCAGAAAAAAATGGTATACCGCTATAATGGATTACGGAACCGACCCGAACTATATCAAACCAAAAGTAATTAACGAATTACGCTTACTATGGAAAAATAAAACTAAACCCTACGAAATTAAGAATGCAAAAAGTACCAAATTTACCTATAATAATAAATGGGTTAACCGCGAAATTAATTACTTCGAAACCTATATTTAAGAACGAAAATAAACTATTAATTTCGATATTATTTTAATACGAAGTTACGATATAATTTTCGGAAAAGAATAATTATATTAATATAATCCCTTAATCGATTAAAAAACTGGCCAGGTAAAATTTATTTTACCCTTTATTAATAAAAATAATGCAGAAAAAAATTTTATTACTTAATTAATAACGATAACGGTAAATATAAGTATAAGGATATAACAAAAACCTTATTGCCTAAAGAAATACGATACATAAAAAAAAAGGGACGAAATAAATATATATAACGCGTTATCGCTACTATTAAAACATACTTATACAAAATAAACGACGATTTATAATATTAGTTACCAAAGCCAGAAGAAATAACCAAAATATTACCATAATATTATAAATACAAACGACTTTTTAAGAAATAAATCGAAATAAGGTTACCAAAATATAATAAATAAGATCATAAAATAATCCTAAAGGAAAATAAAACGATTACCTTTTACCTTATATATAACTTAAACGAACAAAAATTATATACGTTACGGAAATACTTAAAAAACAAATTACGTAAAAAATATATTAAACGCTTTAAATCTTTAACAAAATATTTAATATTTTTCGTACCTAAAAAAAATGGTAAGTTATAGTTAATAATTAACTACCGACAACTAAACGACGTCACGGTTAAAAATTACATACTTTTAACCTTGATTACCGAAATAAAAATTTGCCTTTATGGGGCCAAATAATTTATTACTTTAAACCTACAAAAATGGGTACAATTTAAACCGTATTAAACCAGGAAACGAATAAAAGATAACCTTTAAAACTAAGTACGGGTTATACGAATATCTAGTAATACTGTTTAAGCTTATTAACGTACCCGCGACGTTTCAAAAGATAATTAATTACGTTTTATGCGAATACTTTAATATTTTTGTTATTTGTTACCTTAATAATATTTTTATTTATTCGAATTCGGAAAAAGAGTATAAAAATAAGTATACAAAATTTTTAAAATTTTACAGAACGTTAATTTTTTAATTAACGCCGAAAAAAAACGAATTTTAGAAGCAAAAAGTACCATACTTAAGATATATTATCACCTCCGGATATATTAAAATAGACCCCCAAAAAATAATAACGGTCTAAAAATAAAAGATACTTACCATAATTACCGAAATTTAGGCCTTCCTTAGGTTCGTTAATTATTATCGGAAATTTGTTCGCAATTTTAGCAAAATCGTAATACTTTTATTTAACCTAATTAAAAAAAAACTAAATTTTATTAAATAACCGGAATAAGAAAAACTTTTTAAGAAATTAAAAACGCGATTATTAGCGAGCTAGTATTAATTATATACGACCTAGGTCGCCCCGTAAAACTGGAAACCGATACTTCGGATTATGCATTAGGCGCGGTAATCGGATACAAAAATAATTAAGGTAACTTGTACATTATTACGTTTTATTCCTATAAGTTAAAAAAAGCAGAACTAAATTATATTATTTTAAACAAGGAATTTTTAGCCATTATTAACGTTTTTAAAAAATTCCGATATTACCTTAAAGGAAACTTATATTAAATTAAAGTATATACAAATTATCAAAACCTTACCCGGTTTATTACCACCCGAAAATTAACAGGACGATAATTCCGTTACGAAGAATATTTTTCGGAGTTTAACTTTATTATTATTTATAAAAAAAGGTTAGAAAATAACAAAGTAAATGCTTTTAATAAACGACTAAACTTAAAGGAAAAAGTCCTTAAAATCCTATACCAAATATTCGATTTAATAAAAAAAAGATATATAAAATTACGACAAATCGTAACAATTAGGAAAACCATACCCGATTTATACCAAAGGATCTAATAATATAACGACCAACTGCCAAAAAAAAAGAAAAAACTGATAAAACCCAAATACCAGAAAAGTACTAAAAAAAAATTAATACGTAAAATATACGAATACCAGTTGCATGGACACTCTGGAGCCCATAAAACTATGGAACGATTATAACGTACGTATTATTTTCCCAAAATAAAGTTAATTATTAAGAAAATCTTATGAAGGTATAACCTATGTAACAAAACTGAGGTATGACGCTATAAACCATACGGAAAACTATAACCATTATTAATTATAAAGCGATTATGGGATTTAATTACTTTTGATTTTATTATCAAATTATTATTATCAGAAAACCCAGTAACGGGTATATATTATGATAGTATCTTTATAATCGTAAATCGACTTACTAAATTTTCTTATTTTTTACCATTTAACGAAAATATAAACGCAAAATAATTAACGTACGTTTTTTTTAAATATTTTATTAACGTACATAAATTTTTAATAAAAATTATTTCCGACAAAAATACCATATTTACTTCAAAATTTTGGCAGAGCCTTATGGCATAACTAGGCTTAAATTATGAGCTTTTAAATACCTTTAAACCATAAACGGATAGCCAAACAGAAAGAATTAACTAAATATTTAAAACTTACTTCTGGTATTATATTAATTATAAACAAAATAATTAAGTTAAAAAGCTACCAATAACCCAATTAACCTATAACATAAGTTATTATAAAAATATTAAAATAATACCAGTTAACGCTAATTTCGGTTTTACGCTAAAAGTTTACCGAAATTTACAGAAAAGAAAACTAATTAATATCAAAATAATTCTTACTTTAAAATAACTTAAATAATTATATATAAAAATAAAAACAGAATTCGAATTTATAGGTACTTAAATGCAAAAATATTATAACTAAAAAAGATTAAAAAAACCAACCTTCCAGGAAAAAAAAATTTACTTAATTACTAAAAATATTCAAATTAAACAACCTAACAAAAAACTCGATTTTAAATATATTAAACCGTACAAAGTTATAAAAAAAATTTTAAGAAATAATTATTAATTAAAGTTACACCTTAAAATTAAACTTTATCCCGTTTTCCATATTTTCCTGCTGGAATTAATAACGGACATAATCCAAATCCATACGGGATAAAAAAAGAAAGGTAACGAAAAACGTACCGGTATAAAAAGTCGAAAAAATCTTTAATACCAAAAAGGAAAACGGTAAGAAATAATATTTGGTTAAGTAAAAAGATTACTTAAAGTTAGAAAATATATAGGTACCTATAAAAAACCTTACGGAAACCCAACGCCTATTAAAAAACTTTTACTAGTAACGCCGGAAGCGTTAAGGTTAAAAAAGTCCCAGTTTACGTTACTTAAATTGGACCAGTTAACTACGTTCATAACGTAAGAAAATACAGCTATTTCGGCCTTTAACCGGCGTTATTTTTCTTTTAAACGTTCGAATTCTTTTATCGCCTCCGCATTTTTGATATTTTTACGTACCATTTTAATCCCGCGTTTATACAAAAGTTTCTTTTAGTTACATAAACGGGCCAAACGGCCAAATAACTTATTAAGGTATTATTACAGTTTATTAAAACGTTATTAAACAAAAAACAGTTCCTTTTTGATAAAACGTTGCTAAAGTTCGAAACGGGCCTTTTCCGTAATCAAACGGTTATATTCGACTTTAATGGGTCCGAATAAATTATAAGGACCGTTATATTCGAAATAACGGACATATTTTCTAAAATTAAAATAAACCTTATAAATTTTTCCTTTACGTTTATAATGCGAACAGGAAAATATAAATATGTTAAAATTAAAGGTATCGATTTTTTTTAAAAGAACCAAAACGTTATTACGCTTACGGGATTTTTATTTTTTAATACGGTTAAATATAACGACTAAAAATAACAAAATAATATATAAAAAGGAAACTTATTTATTAAACAAATACGATAAACAAATTAATTTTTAAGGGTAAAAATCCTGGAGGAAAAAAATCGTATTATAACTAAAGGTTTTAGCTTAATAATAAACGGTCGGAAATTACGAAACGAACTTCCGATAATAAATCCTAGGCCATTAAGGTTACGTAATAAGTTCGATAAGCTCGAAACATTTAATTAAACCAGGAAAAATTTGATACGTTAAGCCATTCGAACCGGGGCGATGGTTCGAAGCGGTTCGATAAACTCGAAAAAACTTAACTACTAAAAGAAAAATAAAGCCAGGTTAAGCTGGTTAAATTAAGAATAACATATATATATTTATTACTTTCCGATAACCTAAATAATACCAGCTTATAATACAACTTGGTTACCCGAATTACTTTCGGCTTTACCAGACGTAACTATACTTCTTATTCATTGCTTAAATTCTTATAGCACCACTGCTAACATAAACAGTATAATTAGGGTTAGTAGTTGGTTAAGCTAGTTAGCCGTCACATTATTAAAAAGAAAAAAACTTTCTTAAGCTTTTAACTTTAATAATTATAAGTACCATATTATCGATTAATTAAAAAACCTTTTTAATAAAAAATAAATCGTTTAATTTAATTATTAATCTTTTACTAACTAATAACGGAAATCGAATATATTATTTATTTATTAAACGTCGTTTTATAATATTATCTTTATTAAATTTAAAAAAGTTTATACCTAATTAAACCTTAAATTATTCGTTAACTATTAATTAAAAAGTTATTAAAATATAACGAACTTATTATATATCCTTTTAAAGATATAAGCAATATCCGAAATAGGGGTTCTTAATTTACAGGTAATAATAACGTAATAAATAAGATATTCGTTAAAAGGATTTACGGATTTTTTCTTTAATTAAAAAATGATATAATTATTTTTAATTAAAAGTTTAAATTAATAACTAAGGAACGAAATTAAATAGGTACTATTTACAAAAAAAGCCGATTATATACCCATTTCGAATTTTAATAAATGTGCCTGGGATCTATATAATCTATATAATCTGGTTAAATTACTTAGCTCACCTAGATTACTTTGGTCTTGGCGAGGAAAGCCAAGCTTTCCTTAGCCGAAGTTCAGCCGTAAGGAGCCCACACCAGGCTCCGGAGGTTGGTTTCCCCAAAACAGGAACCCCTGTTCCTGTACTGTAACAAGAAGTCCTAATGGCTTAGTGGTCTCGAGCCTGGGTGTCCTTTTTTCGCGCTTGCTGCAGGCTTGGGGAACCTACAGCTTACGTCGGACTGCTGGTTAGAATCCAGCTTGGGACAAGGTACTTTAGGTAGCGCCAAACCTAGTGCATGGACTATTTGGAAGCTTCGGCTTCTGCGTTTGTAGCTGGCGACTATTAGAAACTAGTGGTTGGGGGCGTTGGAGTTTGGTGGGGCTCTGGAAGCAATTAATCGTGCACTATTTCAATTAGTTTGTTCATCATAGCTATGGGCCCTCTATGGTTTTTTATCCGGCCCCTTTTAGGTAAGGTTTTTGAAATATGTCCTTCGGTTGCGTTATGTTGTTATTAATCGTGTACGTATGTATTTAAACGCGTCGCGTGTTTAAATAACGACGGTGCTTATATATATGTATTATCGTAAACCAGGCGTCAGCTTGTATATAGCTTTAATACCTTATTAATAACATTTTACCTTGTATAAGTTTATGTAAAAGCATACGATAAAAACTTTATTATTTAAAACGAAATTAAGATATAAAAAAGGGCGGAATAAATATATAAAAAACGTTATTCTTATAATTAAAATACGATTATACAAAAATATAACCACTTATAATGTTAATTTTAAAAGTTAAAAAAGAGATTCAAGAATTATTATAATATTATAAATATAACTAAACTTTAAGGAATAAAATAAAACGGGTTTAATAAGGAAAAATAAATAAAAGGACGAAATAAATATAAAATAATATAACAGTAATTGCTTGGATTTTATATATAACTTAAACATATAAAGGTTATACGCGTTATAATCATATTTGGAAAATAAATTTTAAACCGAACATATTAAACGTTTTAGGTTATAAAAAAGTTATTTATATTATCCGTACCTCCAAAAAATCTGACAAATATAGTTAAAAATTGATTAATAGTTATGAAACGATATTATGGTTGAAAAGTGTATTTCTTTTCCATTTAATATTTAGAATTCAAAATCGTTTTAACGGAATTAAATCACTTCTAATATTACATTTACGGAACGGGTAGAATTTAAATCGTATTAAGCTAAAAAAAAGACAGAAAATTTACTTTTAAAAATAAAAATAAAATATGCGACTACCTGGTAATATTTCTTCCCTTTATTAACGTATCATTAAAGTTTTAAAAATAATTAATTACGTATTATGCAAATACTTTAATAATTGTATTATTTATTACCTTAATAATCTTTATTCCAGCTGAATTCCGAAGAAGGAATATAAAAAATACGTTCATATAATTATTTAAACCTTATTACATGGTATTCCTTTAATTAACGCCGAAAGAACTAGTTTTATAAATAGAAATCACTGTAATTAAAATAGGATATTACTTGCGGATATATGAATTTAAAACCTTTAAAATATAACAATAACTTAAAAGTGGAAAAAATTTATCATAATTAGCAAAATCAATTTACTATCTAATTTCGTAAATCTTTACGAGCAATATATTAGTGACTTTAATAAAATTACTATATCATTATTTAATTTACTTGGAAAAAGCTAAAATTTAATAAATATACAAAATAATTAAAAGGTTTAAAAAAATAGAACATAATTTTTACCGAATTAATATTAGTTATATACGACCCAAATCATCCCGCAAGATTAAAAACGTATATTTCGCATTATACGTTAAGCGGAGTAATTAGATACCAGATTTATTAATGTAACTGTTATTTTATTATATTTTGTTTTTATAAATCAGAAAGAAATTAATTTAAATTCCTGTTTTTTAAATAAAGGGTTTTAATTTTAGTTAAGCTTTTAAAGGATTTCGATATTGCCGTAAAGAAAACTTATATTAAGTTGACATCTATATAAACTATATATATTTTGACCAGTTTACTACTACCTGAAAATTTGTATAACGATAATTTCATTATATAAGCATCTTTCGGAATTTAATTTAGTTATTATATATCGGAAAAGATGAAAAAATAATTAAAGAAGCGCCTTTGACAAATAACCAAATTTAAAAAAAGTTCGAAAAGTTCCAAATGAAATAGTCGATTTAATAAAAAAGGAATATATAAAATTCTAAGAAGTTAAAATGATCAAAAGCATAACATTTAACGGATATTAAAAGCTTTAATAATATATTAATTAATTACTAAAAGAAAGAGCATAAATAAAATTTATAAAGCGGAAGAATATTAAAGGGAATTAATACGAGAAATATATAAAAATAATTATACGGATATATTAAAACATATTAAAATATATAAAGGTTATAATGTAGATATTATGTTTTAAAAAGAAAGGTAATAATAAAAATGGTTTTATAAAGATTCGATTTAAATAATAAAATAAAGATACGATCCAATAAACGATCCAGAATACTATAGCTATTAATAATCGTAAAACTATTAATTATTTAATTATTTTGAATTCTATTATAAAACTATAATTATCAAAAAAATCTAAAAACGGATGTATACTAAAAAAGTATTTTTATAACCGCGAAATAGGTTATAGAATTCCTTTTTTCTTTATTACTAAATATAAATATAAACGTTAAATAATTAACGTATATTGTTTTACATTACCCTATTACGATATACAGTCTTTTAATATAAATCGTATCTGATAAAAGTATTATATTTATTTTAAGTTTTTAACAAAGTTTTATGGTATAGTGAGATTAAAAATATAAATTTTAAAGTACTTTTAAATTGTAAATAAATAACTAAATAAACAGAATTAAATAACGACTTTCAACTTATTTTAAATATTTTATTAATTACGAATAATTTAATTAAATTAAGGAATCTTTTATAACTTAATTAACTTATAATATAAATTATTAAGATAATATTGAAACAATATTAGTTAAGGTTAATATAGGTTTTCTATTAAGATTTACTCAAATTAACGAAATGAACCAATTAACTTTATAAGAATTCGTATTTCGAAAGATTTAATAATTATATATAAAATAAAATAAATTTTAAATACGTACGTATTGAAATTTAAAAATATTATAAGCCAGAGAAACTAAATAAAAATTCAAGAAAAAGAATAACTTTATTAATTACTAAAATTATTAAAATTAACGGACTTTATAGAAAAAGTAATTTCAAAAATATTAAACCGTATAAGGTTGGAAAGAAAGTTTTAAAAAAATGACGATTAAATAAAAATACCCCTTAGAATTAAGGTTTATCACTTTTTTATAATTCTTTACTGGAATTAAGAACAGATATAATTTAAATCTAGACGGATTAAATTAAAAGGATGCCGGAAAACGTTTAAATATAAAAGGTCGAAAAGATTCTTTATATTAAACAAACCCGGCAAAAAAGAACACTGAAATGGAGCAGGGTGCAGGGCCGAGAATATGGCTCCACTGATTAGTTGGTCAGTACTACTTATGTATTTCTTAGAGCTCTTTTCGCCGAGCGTAACCCCGGGAACATTCAGCATTTATTATCATCACAGACAGACTGGTTTTAGTCCCAATATAATTATATTAACTTTAATTTTTTAAAACCTTAAGCTTACTCGTAATATTCTTTTTAATTTCGTACTGATTAGAACTAACTGCATCCCGCCCCATTTTATTAAATTGCTAAGGAAAAAAGAATAATTTTCGCTAGCTGCCGAAATAACTTTCGATTATAGATTATAAGGCGGAAATAAATAAAATTTTGATTAAAAACATACGATAATAATTATAATTAATTACGATTACGATTATTATTACGGTAACGATAATTTAAACGGTATATAATTAACGACCGTAATTATGATAGTAACGTAACCTTTTTAAACGATTAATAAAAGAAAGTTATTAAATTAAGGCCTTATACTAAAACAATTTTATTTAAACGACGGTAAGAAATATAAAGGTATATAAGTAACCGGTTTCGGATGATAAATTAATTACTTAAATTCTGGACCGATTACGGATTTCGGATTATTATATGTATTAATAAGAAAATTATATAATAAAATAATTTCTGAAACTTATTTAATAACGGTTAAAAAATTAAAATTATGTTACGAATAACGTAATTATTAGGATTTAGATTAATTAAAATAAATATAACAACGATGGAATTAATAATATAAACAGAATAATAAATAAGAATAAAAAAAGCAATAAGGTTATAAAATTATTTATTTTATATATAAAAGAAAAGTATTAAGAAAATAACGTTTATTAATATGATATAAAAATTAAAAACGAAACGTTATAAAAAATATTTTAAACCTTTTTAACGCTAATCGGGTAATATTTTATTTAATTATTAGTAAGCGGTATTATTTCAGATTTATTTTTTTATTTAAACTTAAATATTATAATTTTTAAGTTAGTAATATATATATTAATTAATAAATAAATAAAAGGTGCAGTTAAATAAGTAATAACGAAGCGTCGATTAGGATAAATTTATTCGGACGGATAGTAAAAAAAAAGGTTATTTATTTTTTAAGTTCGAAAAAAGGGGAGAATATACCGAAAATAACTATCATAAATAATTATTTAATTTATGCCTAAATATATTTTATTTAAGGTTATACTTTAAAACTTAAATAATTTAAGAACCGGTAATAATAATTAATTTAAAATAAGTTTTAATAAACTTATTACAAATTAATCGAAGTTTCCGAAAATATTATCTAGTTTTAAACCTTATAACCTAAATTATTACCGCTATTAAAACTTTTTAATTTTTCGAATTTTCTTTTAAGAATAATTATTTAATACCGATTATCAGAAAGTTTTTATGATAATAAACTTAACGAAATTAAACTTTAAAGTACTAACAACTAAACCGGATTTTTAAAGTTAATTAAAGATATAAATATTTTTAATAAATTTTAATATACTAATTAATATACTTAAAAAACGAGATTTTATATTAGCTTAAAAGTTATAAAAGTTATTTATAAACTTTATGGAACTTAAATTAATAATTTTATTTTTTAATACGATTAATTGATAAAAGTTCCGGTTTTTTACGGATATTATGGATAAGCTTTCGTTTTTAATAATCCTTCCGAATTTATCCGTTTTTTGCGATTTTAGTTTTTTAAGTACCGGAACCATATATTAATTTAAGAAAGTTAATAAATTATTTAAAAAATATAAATTTATGAAACTTAGAATATTTAATAAAATTCTATATTAAATTAATAACCTTATTATAAAGGATTGATTTAAAACTGTCCTTAATAAAAATACCGATTATAATAAAATTATCCGAACCATTTTAAAAACTTTTAAGTTATAAAACCTTAAGTAAATTCGGTCGGTAAAGAATTAATTAAGGATTTTAACGAAATAAAGTTAACGGAAAATGCTTAATTAAATATAAGAATTTTATTTAAAGTACGTTATTATGGTATAAAATGTTATTAAAACATTAATATTAAAAAAGAAGATACTTAATAAGGATAAGTATACCGAAAACATATTAAAAGATATATCCGTTAAAGACTTTGTAAAATCTTTTATAATTTATTTATAAAATTTAAAAGCTTATAAGTAATAATCTACGACTTAATATAATTACTAATAGAAAATTCGGTTATTAATAAAGGTAAAATCTTTAAATAAAAAATTATAAATAACGTTAAATAAGTATTATTTTTAATTTTAAGGGAAAAATAAAAACCGGTTTTATTTAATTTAATAAACCAAATAATCTCGATTAAAAAATCGGTATCTGTAATAAATAATATTGTACTAAAATAATTAGATATTTAAAATTATAAACCTATTTTAGGATTTAAAGATTATATAAATACGATAAATTTAAAATTTCGAAACCATTAAAAAAAATCAAGAATCGAAAAGTTATCCAGATTTTATAATATTAGGTTCCGAAGTCGATCCTTTGGGGATAAATTTTCTGGCTCGATGGTAATGTCGATGGGTTTAGCGCGTCCGGTAGCCTTGTAAGGATTTTGTACCGTAAAAGAGATGGTCTTTTTGGAAATCCTACGGTTGCGGATTACCGATATTGTATATTCGGAGTTGCGCGCCATGTTCAGCTATCTTGATAAAGGTAACTCGAAAAGCTATGGGAATGATTAAGACTGGTAAGGGCTCGCACAGCCTTTTATGCCCACTTAAGGTTTACCCTTAAGGTTTATCGTCAAGATTTATTTTTAAGGTTTATTCTTAAGGTTTATTTTTTAAGGTTTATCCTTAAGGTTTATTCTTAAGGTTTATTCTTAAGGTTTATCCTTAAGGTGTACTGTCTGGTATAAGGTTTATCAGAGTCGAAGCTTATCGGCAACTACGCATTTTGCTTTAAAGTAAGGTTTTGCTTCAGAGTGAGGTTCTGCTTCAGAGTAAGGTTTTATGGGACTGAGATATATAATCTATCTTAACCGTAAAAACTATTAATTAGTTATAATGTTCGAAAATACTGGGTATAGTATCTATCGTATGGATTATATGTGTAATAATTTTCTATATATTTGGCTTAGCCTGGAAAATAAGGCTTGAACCTATATCAACCTTGCATAATATTAGGTTCCGCTAGGATAAGAGGTACCTTAAACCCAGATATAAAATACAAATCCGTTAAATAATATAATTAATTTCCAGCTAGGTAAATCTAATTAATATAACTTTTACCGGATACGAAATAAATACCGAGAACGAAAAGGTTATTATAATAATTATTAAGACCGAAATAAGTGTTATAGTAACTTTTATTAAGTTATTAATTATATATATTAAAGATTAAGATATAATATATAAAGATACCGTTTATTTATTAATCTAAGAATTATAAAGTTAATATTATTAGTTAATAGTAAATATATTATATTTCTTAAAACTTTTAAGAATAAAACGATATTAAATATAATATAATTTTTTAAAGTTTTGAAAATTTAGGTAATCGAATAATAAATCCCGATTTGGAAAAAGACCTTAAAATAGATTTATAATTTGCCCCCTTTTTTGGTTCGATATAAGGAAAAAAATGCGGTATTTAATCGGTAAAACAACATCATCCGGAACGTAAATAATTAATTTCCCCGGCCCCGATATGGATATTAATAATTTAATTAAACCTTAAAGGTATATTACGATCTAAAGGCCGAATCTTTAAGAAACCGATATTTCATTAACTTAAGGTAATTAAGATTAATATAATTTATTTCGTTAATCAGGACGGAAAAACGTTTTATAAAAAGGTACTTTTCCGTAATTAATTATAAAACGATTCTATTAAATGTAAAAATATCCGATATTTGATAAAAATCCGCATCTTGGAAACTAATAACTTTCATTAGCCGATTATATTTATTAATAATATAATGGCTAAGTATTTTAAAAAGAAAAAGAAGGAATTTGGAGTCGCAAAAGAAAATAAGATTAAAGACGAAATAAACGAGGATATTATAATATACGAAGCATTTTCGTTTTCTAATATAAAAATCGGTATTTAAAAAAATAACGCCTTTTAAATGCTTATTAATATCTATAAAATAAACGTTATTATTTAAATTAATAATGTTTTTATTCTGGAAGCTTAATCGATAAGTATGTAATTAAATCTTTGAAAAAAGAAGATCCGAAAGAATTTTAAACGAAAGTTCGAAATTACTTGGTCCGAATTAATCGAAATCTGCTCAAATTTCTGAAAAACTTGTAAAAACTTTATAGCTATTAAGATCCTGGAATTATTTAATCGTAAAAATTAGTAAACGATTAAAATCATTAAAACCGAAATACAAAAATTAAAACCCTTAAAAATAAAAAGATCCGTTAGGATTTTTATTATAGATATCGGTTATAAAATAAAAGGTAAGAAAAAAGTTAATATTTTATTGGTCCAGTAATATAATTAGCCGAATATATCATCCCGTTATTTAGGCTAGTAATCCGAATAAGTTATAAAAATAACGAAGATCTGGTTAATAAAGTTATCGATATTAGGGCCAATTTAACGTTATTATCGTATTATACGCTAAATAATACGGATTAGCTATATAATATAACCTGCGTGTTATTTATAGGCTTTAATTTTTAATAAAAAACCCTATTCGAAGATATAAATAAGGTTTTTATTTAGTTAACTAGCCGATTAATATTTTTTTTTTGTCATCGAAAACCATTACGTTACGTAATTACAGAAATTTAGACATCATTTTATGGTTAAATCGAAGACAACAGTTAATATAAACGTTAAAATAATAAAAAGAACCTTAAAATTCGGTTTAATAAAAATTATTATTCCGTTAATTCCAGCTGAAAGGATCATTTATAATATTTATACCGTAGAAAGCCAGAAAGAAAGCAGCCGGTAAAATTATAAGCTATTTTACTAGCGAGAATAAGCTTACGAATAATAAGACGAATAGGTGCTTTATAAGACCGTACGTCTCTTCGATTAATAACAAGTATACCGATTAAAACTCTGAAATTATTTAAGAAATTATAAAAGATAAATTACAACCCACAGATATTTTTTAACCTAATCTAACGATAAGAAACTTATATATACCTTACATAGAATTTTATAAAATAAAATATAAGATAAAATTAATAATAACCGATCGGTATAAATTAATATTATATAAGCAGAAATTGAAAAAGGTAGTTCCTATTAACGATATATCGCTTAATGGAGTAATATTATTTAAAAAAATCGATTAAAAAGTAAAAAAACTGGAAAGAGTACGATAAGTTATTAATTAATCCGGAAAAAAAATTAAACCCGATATTGTATTAATTATTTATTTTCCAGATTTACCGATATACCGCGAGGTATTTAACTTTCGGAAAAAAAGATTAGGTTATTTTTAATTAATTAAGAAATAAATGTATCCGTATAAAAAGCTTTTTTAAAAAAGATACTGTACCGAAAAAAAGTTATTTTAATTTAAAATTAACAAAAATGTAATAAGATTAAATAATATATTATACCAGATTATGGAGTTCGGGTAATCCTTTATAAAACATAACAAATTAAGGATATTATTATCCCGGTTAGCATAAAAGATAAGTTAATTAACGTATCACGAATCCGAACTAAAAAAAATATATTCGAATATTCTTATACGGCGTAAGAGAATACCTGGTTTTTTATAAACAAAAGGATAATAACCTTTAACTAATTTATTTTGCGATAAAATTTCATATTATTACCTTATAAATACGTTTATGCCAAAGAATTACGATAAGTTTTCAGCGAACTTTATAATATATTTTTTTAATAATCTTAATAAACGTTTTTTCCGGTTACGATTAGGTAATTTTAGCCCTAGCTAGCAAAAACTATACGATTCTTTCGATACCGTTAGGGTTTTTAAGGATAATTACCTTATCTTAATAGGTTATTAATTTTATAACTTTTTTTATCGCGTAAAAAGGAAAGTTTTAAACGATTTAATGCCCGATATAACCTACTTATATTTTTAATAATATCGGTATTAAGGGCTTAAAGATTAAGTATAATAACTAAAAATATTTTCTAGGAATCCGGAAGTTTATTTATAAGCATATCGTTAATATAAATAAAACCTTTTTTAGTTACGAACTTACCGATATTACGATTAATATAAAAAAGTTTTAATAATATTAAAGAATTACGGTTATAATCGGATTTTTTTACGTATTAACTGGTCGCCGACCCGATACAGTTAAAATAATTAAGATTTTGGAAATAAAGCCATATAAAACCGTTTCGAAAATTAAGGTTTTTTTAAGTATTACCTTTTATTATCGAATCTTTATTACGTATTATGCTTTAAAGATAAAGCTTTTTATAAATCTGTTTTAAAAAAAAGGTTTTTTATTTAAGGAGTTAATTAACATCTAATAATAAAGATTTTTAAAAAAGAATCTTACGATAATGCCGATTTTGGTTATTTTAAGTTATAACCCCGATATAAAAAGTTTATTATATAATTTAACGTAAACAAAATTAGTTATAAAAATACTTTTAGTTAATTAATTAATAAAGTCGAATATTTTACGGATTATAAAAATAGTATTTAAAAGGGTGTTAAATCAAATTACGATATGCGCAAACTGGAATATCGAGTTATTTTTGAAATTTTAAAAAGGTTCCGGAATCATGTTTATAGCGTCCGATTCGTATTAAAAATTAACGTTAAGGTATTAATTAAGTAGATTAACAATATCTTAAACTTGTTACTTAATATTACGGTTATGTATTAAATCGCCTGAATAAAGATATTCGATTTTAAAATTACATATATTCTGGGTAAAAAAAACTTAGCTATAAACGGTTTATTCTGAAAGTTACCTCCCGCCTTTAACGCGCTGGACGATTAATAAAAGGGAAAAGTCGACGACTTTATTAATATCTAGCTATATATTATTCGGCTTGATTGTATCTTAACCGGAACGTTATTAATAATTTTTAAAACGGATTAAAGGTAAAACCTTTTTATTAAGAAGTGTTTTAAAAAGTTAAAAAAAGATACGTGAGGTTTTTAACGCTATGAAGTATTCCTAATCATTTTCATAAAGTTCCCAAAAAAGAAATAACCTTTATTTTAAAGGTTTTAAAGCCTTTTATTTAGGACGGAATCTTTTAACGTAAAATAAATAAATAATACAGTAACTGTAAAATTGTTAATTTTAAGCAAAAGCGTTTTATGGTAATTGGGTAATATTACAAAAATTACGGCTATAAAGGGCGAAATTCGACTTATCGTCGTATAATAGTCTTATATTACTGGCACGGAATATTTGGCCATATTCGGAAAGTAATGCTTACGTATATTAAATGCTAAAAAGTAGCCGATCGACGTCTTGAAAAAACCTCATAAATCTTCGTAGTTTATTAATATAATTAATAATCAGGTAATTAATATGCAATTTATACTTATTAATAACGATTATAAGATTACGGTTAAAAGTAGGAACGAATTATCCGATTATTAGGAAATAAAGGTCTTATATTGAATTACGTTAATAATAAATAAAACTTCTTTAAATAAAAATATTCTTTACCTGTATAATATCCCGATTATAATCAAAATTAATAAAAGCCTGTAACGTATTCGGGATTCAGTAAAAAGGTTAAAATCGCGTACGTTACTTAATAATAAGGCCTAATTAAAAAAAGAGACGGTTTAATTTTAAAGGTTTAATACAAGCGATAAATAAAATTAATAAAAGATAGGTTAAGTTTTTACCTAAAATAATTTTTGCCGAGAATATTATTATAAAAAATTACGGCCTTAGTTTTTATAAATAATTATACGGATAAAGAACGTTTCTATTAATGGAAATAATTTTGCCGATATAAAAATTGATAAATTAAGATCTTAATATTTCGAAAAAATATTTAATTACGGAACGGATTCGGTTTTTAAAAAAGAAAGTTAAAAACGTAGCTAAAATTATTAAGGTTATTATTAATTAACGTTATAAGGTTACCAGGTTTATAAACTACAAAACGAAAATAAAATAAAGGATATATTTGTAAAAATAAACGATTTAGTATTATTATATAATAAGTTACGATATATAAATATATGTCAAAATCTAAAGTTAAAATACCCCTGGATTAGCCCGTATCTGGTTAATAATACCATTAATCGAAATATGTATTATGTTAAGGAAGTTAACGCAACGAAATTATAAAGTATTAGTTGTATTAATAAACTAAAATAATTTATCAAAAATAAAAAGAATATTAGGAACCGATTATTTTGTAAAAGTATAATGAAATAAAACCCTTTATTAATGAACTTAACGATACGATATCGAATATTTTAAACGTTACGGATAACGAATTATAAAACGATTTATAACTTAAAACCTTGAAGTTTATAAGAACAAATATTAAAATATATATACCTAATAGTTAATTCGAAGATTACGGAATTATAAACGATAATAATATTATTAAAACAAACCGGTTTAATAAACGGAAAAATTAACATAATTAATTAAAAGATATTAAAATATATAAAAAAACCTTTAAAACTTTTAAGATTATATTAATTATTATCATAAACGGCAATTACCTTCAGTTACTTATAAATATTTTATCGAATAATAAACGTTCGATATTCAGGGTTTAAAATATAACTTTTAATTTCTTTGCGAAATTTATCTTTAATTTATTTCCGATTTATAAGATAAGTATTATTATTCAAATTCTTTTAATTTATAGGGACCGAAAATAATTAGCTTTAAATACCTTATACCGATTATTACGAAACGTATATTTATAACGTTTAATAAACCTAATATAATCACTTTAAAATCTATTATTAAAACCCGGAATTATTTATTATCCATAAAAAGAAAATATAACGTATTAATTAAAATTTTCCGAGATTTTATATTGTCGTTTATAAAGTTTATAATATATAAAGTTAAATATATTAACTATTGAAATAAATAAACCGGTAACGTATTAAAGATTTTTAGTAAATAACGTTATAAATGGATTAATAAAATTCTTTCGAAAGATTTAAACAAAAGTTAAATAAAACCATTTAACTTTAGGATAAAAGAATTTGATTATATCGGAGTAAGCGTTTATAATAATTTAAAAATCTTTGTTCTTACTTCGCTGACTTATCCGGATTTTAAACTGGATTCCGAAGATAGAAATAAATACGGTTTTAAGTATTTAGTAACGATTAATATAAGCTAGGTAACAAAAGTAATAAAGGTCCATATTTTAATATATTTAAAAATTATAAATTTCATGTTACTATAATTATTCCAAAATATTTTTACGTTACTTTAATGTTTAAAAATAATGCGAAAAAAATGCAAGATTCCGTTGCTGGTATAAGGTCCTAGGATATAATTAATAATACGGTTATCTGTTTAAATGGTCGAAACCGTTAAAAAGGTTTTTCCCGTGATATTATAAGGCGGAGGTATTTTAAGAAAAATAAATATTACGGATATTAATCGACGACCGCCGGATATTTATTCGATAACATCAAAAACTGGATTAGGGTTAAGTTTAAAATTATAAATTATTTTAATCGTTTAATCTATCCTTTGTTAAAAGGGAAAGATTTAAGGCCTGGAAAATAACGGATTATTTATTATTAAAATATTTAGTAATAATTAATATTAATCGTATTTGATATTACGGAACCGGTATTAAAAAACGATACGTTATAAATAAGTTATTAACGATATATAGGGTTTTTAAATATATAAATATCGTTAAGGTTAAAAAAAGGTTTAAAACGATAATTAATATTTAAAGCCTCTTTAATATAACAAAATGCAGCCATAAAAAATATTAAGGTATTAAACGTTATTAGTAATATTTAACATTAGGTAAAAATAAGATTTTAAATTATATATATTTTATGTAGTTTCTTAACCGATTAATACGGAATTATTAAAAGCCGAAAATAAATTATTAAAAATAGCTTATATTTTAAGGGATATTCTTTTAAAGGATTAATAAATTTATCCGGATTTATGTTATTATAGAAATTATAGGAATTAGGTAAGTTTAACAGTTAATGAGAATTTATAAATATATTAATTATCAAAATAAAAATAATAATAAATATGTACAAGTATGTAAAAAGTTTAAAAAATGATATAATTTAATAAAGAAGTTGATATAATTATAAAAAAAGAATTTATAAAAAAAGTACGCTTATAAAATCTAAAGATACGCGATTAATTAAAAAATATTATGGCATTTATTTTTTTTCCTTCCTAAAATTAATATCGGACGGAATTTTTAAGAATTCTTTCGGCATATAAGTTTTCAAAAGTACAATTTTAATATATTAAACTTTAGAAATATTTAATTAGTTATTTATATAATATACCATTATTTCTTAGCATCTTTCCGTTTTTATATAACTTTTAACCTTAATATTAAACCCTTTATTAATATATTTATATTTATATATATACCTATATACTACGAATTATCCTTTCTTTATTATTAATATTCCTAAATTATTAAGTACCGTTCGTATTTTATTTATACTTTTTAATTAATCTATAAATCGTTACCATATTAACGTTAAAAAAGCCTAATATATATAATAAAAAAGAGTTACAAAGATTTAAATATTTCGCATTTTAAAAATTTCGTTTAATTAACTAACGTACCTATATAAAGAAAAAATAACATAATATAAAATATTCGAAATATACATAATAATAATATCACTTCCTATCTTATCAAGTTAATTACTTCCGAATACCGGTTTAATCGGGTTATTTTCATCCAGGCTTACGCTAAAAATGGTCGACGTTTATGGAAAGAATTTACCTTACTCCCATTTTAAATAACAAAAAATTAAAATAATATAATAATTATATAGTTATAATATATTCTTGTAATTATAACAAACCATAGCTTTTTTCACTCCGAATATATTATTATTTTATCCTAAATAATCATTTAAAAAGTATCCTAAGAAATTATAGTTATTATTTCAAAAACCGAACGAATAATCGGTAATAGCCAGGCTGGACTAATCCTTAACTAATTCGAAAAAAAAAATCTAATCGAAAAATCCAAAATACGTTTCGTTAATTATCTATATAAAATTACGTACCGACGATATTCTTACAGATTACTAGATTAGGATGTTATATATCCGATTAAAACGCTTATTTTAATATTTAACAGTTATCTAAATCTTAAACGCTTTCGATAATTACTCCGATTATACTAGAAAACGAAAAATAAATTAAAGTTTCATAACCCTTCCGTCCGTATAACGATCGTTATAATACTTACCTAAATCCGATTTTATATTTGCGGCTTATGAATTAATTATGTAACTTATATTATTATTCTTAATCTTCCGTAATATAAATATAATTTAATAATAAAGCGATTAAAAAGACAAAGATTAAATAAAATATAAAATAATCGAAAGAATTAAAAAGTACCTGAATTTAAAACTTGTAAAATTCGAAATTAAAGAAAATATAAGAAAATAGTCCAGGAAATCCTTATTGTAATTGCCGAATTTTAATATAATAAATGCGATACCGATTAATTTTTAATATCTTTTATTATTAAACCTTAGCTTATATATTTTAAGCTTATTAAAAGTAATAAGGAACCGTTACATATACTATGCAAAATATTTAAGCCCTTATTAATTCCTTTTATTAGTTGGTATTAACGACGATTTATAAAAGCTTTAAATATAATTATGGACTTTTTTCCGTCCATTTAAACCAAGTTTCCGGTACCTAAAATTATTCGACCTAATCCGACGCCTAAAAAGCTAATTTTTAATACGAAATATATAATTCGACCAGTTTTAAGTAATTATTACGCAAAGGTTATAACTTATAATTAATGCGTTACGTTATATAAATAAATAAGAAATATTTTCGAAAATATTAAACGGAAACCCGAACCTTATTTCCTTTAAGGATAGCCTAGTTAATTTAAGTATAAGGTATCGATCTATACGGAAATATTTAAGGATAAGGTTTAAAAAAAACGGAAAAAAGTTAAATAACGGAAGGATTTAACGAAACGTAAAAAACGAAATTTTAAATTAAAAATGTTAAAAAATGAACCGCGTAAGCGTTAATTTAACTGATTGGTTGGATTTATATATATTTAGTTTATTTAAGGCGTTCGGAATTCTTACGTTAAGTTTATATTTATTTCTTAAGATAAATCGAAAACGATTTTATTTTGAAAAAAGATAGTTTAAATGGTATAAGGTATAAGGCCGAAAATATAGTTCCATTAATTAGTTGGTTAGTACTATTTATATATTTTTAAGAATTCTTTTCGCCGGACGTAACCCTGGAAATACTTATTACTTGTTACTATTATAAACCCACTCGTTTTAATAACAATTTAATTATTTTAATTTTAATTTTCTTTAAAATACTGGGCTTATTCGTAATACTTTTTTTGATTTCTTACTAATCAGGACTGACTCTGTCCCGTCCCATTTTAACACCTAATTAAGTAAAAGAATTGCCTAAAATTAAAAAATGCCTAGGAAGTTATAAAAGGCTTTATATAAATCTAACATTTTTTAAAA
Organism: Monosporascus sp. MG133; assembly: GCA_004155925.1. NCBI lineage: Eukaryota > Fungi > Ascomycota > Sordariomycetes > Xylariales > Monosporascus > Monosporascus sp. MG133. The sequence continues at coordinate 225,140 of QJNX01000055.1, read as the reverse complement.
ACCCCTTATTAATAATATATTACGGCTAACTGGCTTAACTAACTCTTAAATCTTAATCGTACCGTTTATGTTAACAGTAATGTTATAGGAAATTAAGTAATAAATTAAAGGTATAATTACGTCTGGTAAAAATTAATATTATAGGTTATTTAGGTAACCACGTTACATTATAAATTGGTATTATTTAAATTATGAAAAATAACGAACGTATATATATTTCCTTAATTTCTATAATCGAACGTGGTCAAATATACCATATTTGACAATTTGCTGCCTGATCGAGGATGGTCGAACAGATTATGTTCGATTATCCATCATTTTATCGAGGGTGGTCGAACAGACCCCGTTCGACCACCGCTGGTTACGTGATCCTGGAACCGCGATCGGGCTTGTCCTGCTGTAGCTCCGACCGTTTGGGGTAGCTAAGGCTAGCTGGACCATAACATAACAACGGAACCTCCGGGTTAAAAATGTTCTACTAGGGCGTATATCGGTTATATCGTCGGATACGTTGCTAGCAACGTATATCGTGTCTAAGTTCTTTCGTAATAACGCGTTATTACCGTTTGCGACGTTACCTTCGACGAGACGAAGAAGTGCCGTGACGGCTAGCTGCAGAAATCGTTACTCGCAATCGCGGAGCTGAACGATCAGATCGACAGCCTCCTTTTTCCCCCCAAAGCAACGACCTTCCTAGGGACTTCAAGGGCTATATTTAGCAGTAACCTGCTATGGCTGCACCCCACACCACACCGCCACGGGCACAAGATTGGCGATTTATCGTAATTGTCGGCGGTCAACTGGGTGCTTACAACTGCATATGTACTGGAGCTGCTACGGTGGACCAAGCCGTAACAAGTCTAGTGAGACTTCGAGGCCAACAATGCTGGAGTGGCATGCTTACCCTCTTATGGTTCCATAGATTTTATCCGCCAGCCGGTGACACGTTCACTTTCTTGGTCAGTGGGTTGGTGTGCTTAGCACCATAATAATGGAACAGACTGTAGAACCGTTTGCTAACTTTTCTACCCCATTGACAGAGAATCTGCCGCGAAGATAACCGACAGTTCGCCAGCCTCGCCAAGGCCATGTAAGCTCGAGCCACTACCCCACAATTTACAGGAGAATTCGGCCCGTCCCGCCAATCGCTTCAATCGGAAAGGCGCTAATTTGATTAAGGCCTAGATGTTTATCTTGGCACCCGGGAAGCACCAGCCCCGAAATAGTCCTGTATGACATTCGTCACATGCATAGCCGCCTACTTGGCAAATCTTCTCCATGAGATGCCGATCAGGACCGAATCCTCTATGCAGTTGGTGGTGCAGACGTAAGGCACAGTTTACCAGGGATCTAATAGACTATCCGTTGAAGCAGACTTCTCGCATCAGGTTAGCTGCCAAGGGATGCCTGCGGGTGGGCTAACTTTTGTCTCTTGGGTTTTATTAGCCCGTTCCCATACCGATGACCAACATACATCATCTTCACAATGTTGCTCTGTAGCAACATGTTGCGAAAGCTATATGGCGACCCTGAGAGGCCCCCCGTCAGATAAGTAGATGGGAGGCGGGACGACCATCATGAGCCAATCCTCTCCCCGGAAGTGTTCTCTAGGGGATTACGGGGTTTCACGGCAGCTGGTTACAGCACAGCCTCTTGGGGGTCCAAAACTACACAAACCCACCCGGAGAAGTACAGTTAAGTACCGATTATGTCCCCTTGAACCTTTAGTGTACCTTATTTTTTGGGGGCTAATAAAGAAATGAACGAGAATGGGTGGTCTGTTGCAATGTCGTACCTTTGCTTCCGCCCATCATGTCACAACAGGGCTGTGAAGTGCGCCTATTCCGGGACCTGCAGTCAATATATCTAAGTGAAGCCGGGATAGGTGCCTCTTGATCAAATCCGACCAAGCGGCGGTGGGCTGGGGTGATCGATGGTGCTTCCTCTTTTTAAACCTGCTATTGGTAAAGAGGCAATCCTCACTCTCATTTGCATTCTTCAGAATCTATAGCTAAACTCAGATCAATGGAGTTCAGCAGCTTTACGACGGCTTTTCGCCTATTATGGGTTTATCGCGTTGCGACTCTGATGATCGGATGGACGTGTTCCATCAGCCTAGCTTATACGAATCCGTACTTACTAAGAGGTCTGGCTTGCATATTTGCGATCTTGGTCAACTATTCCTGGTCTTTTCAAGGATACTACAAGGCAAGAAACAGCACTAGCAATGCCAAAGGGGATCTTCCACCGAAATATCCAGCACTCATGCCGTACTTGGGCAATGTACTTCCATTTTTATTAAACAGCGCAGAGTTTATGCGCCGGGTTGGGTGAGTGAATAGAAGTTGAACGTTTAGCTGTTTATCTCAGACACTGAAACTACAGCAGCTCATATGATGGCAAATTGACATCGACGAGAGTCGCGTTCATGGGATCCGATATCTTCATTTTCCACGATCGGGAAACTATCAAGAAAATTACAAGACATCCCACCTTATCAAGCCCTATGTTCTTGTATAGGTTCACTTTGAAATGGATGTTCGGCATGCCTAAGAATGCCTTGGAAACCTACAATGCCGACGATTCTGGCCCACTAGCCACGCCATATTCCGGAAGCAATGTGGCACCAGAGGCTCGCATTGATTACCTTCTTCACCAAAATTTCCTTAGGCAGTGGAGTGGCCCTAATCTGACACACACCACCAAACGTTTCAAGCGGGCCCTGAGGTCCAGGATTGATCTCCTCGACTTTACCGGAATCTGGAAAGAGGTCGACGACTTTTACCAGATGTTTGCCAAGGTTGTGAGCGCCTCTCTAATAGAGTCGATCTTTGGCCCGGCACTGCTTCGACTGAACCCTGGTTTTGTTGAAAATCTCTGGACTTACGACGATTGCGTTCCTTGGCTTGTCAGAGGAGTACCATCTTTCCTTATTCCTGGATCTTACCGAATCAGAGATGACCTCCGTCATCAGATAAAGGGCTGGTACAAATATGCTCGTCAGGAGTTCCACGAGTCCGCTATTGATCCAGACGGAGACGGTGATCCCTTTTGGGGTTCAGAATTTGTTAGATATCTCCAGAACAACCTGTCCGAGTGGGGCCATGATGACGATGCCCTCTCAGCGCAAGATCTGGGAACCATCTGGGGGTAAGGCGACGCGGATTACGTTTTGTGAAATCAAGTCCTGACGGCACAACAGGGCGAACTCTAACACCGTCCCCTCTACAATGCTAGCTGTGTTGCACATCTTCCGGGACCCAGCGCTTCTCGCGCGCGTAAGAGACGAAGTTCACGCAAGCTTCGATGGAAGCTCATCACTCGATCACAGTGACCCAAAGCGACTGCTGAGTCTTCCGCTTCTGTCGTCTGTCTATGCCGAAACCCTACGTCTATATGTGAAGGTTTTCTTCGCGTTCAGCTCTCCTCATGAAGATGCTCTACTAGGCCAATGGCGGCTCCCCAAGTCCAACGTGGGCTTATGGAATTCCGATCTTCCCCATATGGACGGGGAGTTTTGGAACACTAAGAATGGCCTCCATCCCGTCGACTCCTTCTGGGCTGATAGGTTTTTAGTAGATCCTTCTGATCCGTCAAGCGGGCCTATAAGACAAGGGCTTTCGAGGAACACCCAAAGCCGTTTAGAAAGACGGAATATGCATTCGAAACCTTATTTCTCAGTCGAGGGTCTGGATGGATCATGGGTACCATATGGAGGTAAGTTAAGCCTCTTTTAGTATTATGTCTTAAGTGCTCATTGCTTGCAGGAGGGATTCCTATCTGCCCAGGCCGGCTTCTGTCCAAGAACGTACTTCTTTACACCTGCGCGTTCCTGACTAGCAAGTTCGATATCGAGATTTTGACAGACACAGTTGGGATCAGCAACCAGAGATATGGATTAGGAGTTGGCCGACCAGAGGGAGCAGTCCCAGCCAGAATTCGGAAGAGGGAGCATCGAGAGCACTATGATGGCTTGCGAGGGGCATAATAAGCAAGTTGTATTGAGTCTTCCCCTTGATGTATGATTTTTAAAGTGGCGAGGTTTAGCGGGCGGTGCGAGAACTCTATCGCGAATTGGGTTGCGCGCTACCCTTTCATTTGACGGAACTCCGATGGTAGGGAAGGCATAATAAGCGTTAGTGATGCTTTTGTCATTCACCTCTATTACTATTTTTACCTGTTCAGGTGGAATATTACTTAATTTAGAGTACCTACAATGGCACTGAATACCGCAACTCTGTAGAGACAAGAACCAAATGGCGCGTGGTCCCTACGGATACAGCTACGTGTAGCTAAAGGCCATCGTCGCATGAACTTTGAAGATGGACGTCGTGTTTCAGATGGTACCGAAAGCTCCCCCGTAAGTCAGTAGCTGAGCCTTAACTGAAGCCTATCTGCTATTGTGTGGACCTTGATGTAATAGACGGACTGTGTAAGAGCGGCACTCTAATGCCTCGCAGAATCCCAACAGTATTCCTCGAGCATCGGTAACCCTCTTATTCGAAGAGAATTTTTCTTGTGATAAGAAAGCTTTAGAGACTTGCGGCATCGGCCAACCATTCATCGTTTCTCCCTATGGTTTACCTGCTTTGCCTCACCAGATGGTTATAAATCCACTGCCATTGCCCTTCCTCTGATCACTCCTTCTATTATTCTCCTGGCGGTCGGACTAGTGAACGGGGCAGGGGAGCTTGGGATGAGCTCATATAAAGTCGAGAAAGAGACAAGACTTTCACGTATGACCATACCACGCAGAAACTCGGGATTCCGGCCGCTCTCACCTAGAAGTTCGTAGGGCCGGGTGAGTTGGGTCGGTGACGACCAGCAAATCACCGGTGTTGTACGTTTTCTTTTTTTTTTTCCCAACCCCATATTCCTTCCCTCTTTGCCTTTTTACCAAATGGGCTTTTTATAGCACTTTCCGTTGCGCATTAACCATAAGATGTTAAAGTAAAAACGATAATATAATGTTTTCTATATTAATTAAATTTATTTTTACATTTTTATATTATTTTATAACTTTTATTATATATTTTATAAAAACTCGACTGGGTTCAAGCCTTATTTTATAGGCTGACCCAAATACACAGAAAATAATTATACGATATACTTTATACGATAGATATTATACCTAATATCTTCGAACAGGATAATTAATTAATGGTTTTAACGGCTAGGATAAATTAATACCTTCGTTTTATAAAGTCCTACTCGGGTTTAATAAAGTTGTAACGAACCTGTCATACATCTACCTGGAGGTATGAACAATATCCGAAATAAGAGTTTTAATTTGCAGATAATAATAGCATAATAAATAAGGTGTTCGTTAAAAAGATTTACGGATTTTTTTTAATCGGAAAACGATACCTTTAATTAAAAACTTAAATTAATAAGTAAAAAACGAAATTAAATAGGTACTATTTATATAAAAAACCGTTCGTTATATATTTATCTGGATTTAATAAGTACGTCGTAAATTTATAAAATTTATTAAATCTGGTTTCCAGAGTTACCAGATTTATTAGATTATCATATCTTGGGGCAGGGAAAGCTAAACTTTCCTTACCCGAAAATTAGCCGCAAAAAGCCCATACCAGGCTCCAAAGCCAGTTTCTCTAAGATAGGAACCCTTATTCCTATATTATAACAGCATTTCCCCTTTCCAAAGATCTTTATCCCAAAGATAAAAACCGTAAATAACCTTTTTATTTTATTAAAAAGATTTTTTATAGCTCTTTAGTTAACTTTATCATAACAGGTCGAATTAAAAAAAAGAAACGAAAAAAAAACGCGTATAAATTAACATAACTTTCGTATTTTTTAGGTTATAATAATTAAAACTTTTGGGATTAAAATTTTCTTTTATTTAAATAATACTTATTTTAACGAACGCGAATATTTTTATTTTTCGGAATATTCGAATTATAATTATTATATTCGTTACCAGCGTTTATTTCGCGACGTTTTAATTATAAATTCTTTTAAAAAAATAAACGAGACATATAAACGTTTGTAAAAGGAATAACGCAAAATTAAAAACAACTTTCTTGCATATTAAGAAGTTATAAAAAAGGAGCAAAAAGTTATAAAAAAAAAGTTAGTCGAGCTGCGGCGATAACAAGATAGAAAATCAAAAGAATTTGTTAGAAAGCTAAGGCGCTTACGTTTTCAGTAGGATCTTTTTAAAAAGAAAGCTTTAAAAGTGTTAAAGGAAAATTTGGAACTGGATCAACTGGAAGAACGGGAGAGACTAGTGATAAAATCCTAAGTTATAGTATTCCATGCTTTAGCAGGTATGTCTGTAGGTTGCAATAAGCCATATGGCTTGTAGCGGGCTGCCTTAACCTTATTACAAATGTTGCAATCTTTAATCACTTATTTAATTATCTGGCGGAGTTTTAGGAAGTTATATTTCTTTTAAAGTCGTTTAATCGTCTTAAACATTTCTTGGTATTTATATAAGGGGTTTTCGTGGAATTTTTTAACAAATTGCTTTTGTTATTAACGGGGGATAAAAATCTTGCCGCAAAGTAACAGTTAGTTCTTATCGTTTTCTTTTAGCTATCTAACTTTTTTTTATTCTTCCGGATCGTAAAATCTTTTAAATTAGATTAACTCCTTCGGAATCGGCTATTTCAAGGTTACATACAGCTATATTGCCCTATCGTTTTAACGATATAGCATTTATATATATCGCTTGAAAACTTTTAAGTTATAATCTTCTTTTCGGTTTAAAATATCCGTTTGGATGTTTTTTTAACTTTTAATATAGTAGATCTTAAAGTTAAATTTAGATAAAAAAACCATCCAGTTTTTATAGCGTTTATTTAGTTCTTAGGTAATTATAAATCGAATAAGGTTTTTATGGTTTAAATAAATATCGAATAATTTTTTAGTTTTATTAAAAAATGGTTTTTATTTTTTAAATGTTCAAATAATCGTTAATAATTCCTTATCGTAAATAAAATATCTAAATTTTACGTTTTTAAAAGTTTTAGAAAAGTACGCCATTAAATACAAATTTCCGTTATTTTTTAATTGCTTTAGGACTATTTTAAGGGCATAATTTAAAACGTTTATCTTAAGTCGGTTTTTTTTATTGATAATTTAGTAGTTTAATTACCGGGATATTAATAATTCTGGTTTTAATTTCTTAAAAAACTTTTTTGGTTTCTGTTAGAACTTCGAATTTTTTCCCGATATATTTCTTGATAATAAGCTTAATTAGGGAACTAATAAGTTTGCCAGAATTCTTAACCAAGGATTATACGTAACCGGTAAATTCTAAAAGTTAACGGATATTAATAATGGTAACTTTATCTGGGATTAACCAGTTTTTAATAACTTTTAACTTGAAATTTTGGATTTAAATTTATTCCGGGATGATAATAAAATTAAAAAAATCCAGCTTTTAGGTATATTAAACGTTTTTTTTAGCATTTACCCGCAAGTTAGCCTTTTTAAGTACCTTTAGCATTTAAGCGATATGTTTTTTACATTCCTTTAAAGTTTTTAAATAAATAAAAATATCGTTTAAGTAAACAAAAGTAAATCTTTTTAAAAACTTCCGTAAGATATTAATAAGTATATGTTAAAAGTTGATTAGGGCATTAGTTAATATTTGCGGTATAATTTTATATTCGTAATATTCATAAATAATTCTAAAGACGGTATTTTATTTTTTACTTTTGGTTATTTGCATTAAGTAATATCCGTTTAGTAAATTTAAAACCGTAAATTATTTAATTTTATTAATGTTTTTTTATAGTATTTATTAACCTTAGGGGGTATCCGTTTTTGATAATAATATTATTTAGTTGCCGATAATTATGAATTCTTCGGTATATTAGATTTTTGTTTTTGTCGATCTTGATTTTGTTATTTTTTATTTTTGGTATTATTATAATTAAATATTTTATAAATAATTCGGATTTTTGTATGTAACCTTTTTTAAGGTTTCGTTAAAAACTTTTCAAAAAGTTTTGGTTTTCTTAAGGTTTATGTAATAGATTTAATACAGCTTTAGATAATATTTTTTTAATGGAAATCTTATGATCTTATTAGTTATAATTAGGTAATTTTTCGGGTTCGTTTCTTAAATAACTTTTTGAACTATCGGTATTTAGGGGGTATTATTGCTATTAGGTTGGAAATTTTGGTTTTTCGATTATATAATAGATTTTATAAAATTCTTCCTTAAAATTATTCTATAAAAACGTTCATTTCTTTTATTAATCCGTAAATTGTTAGAACGAAATTACGGCATTTTTAAAATAATAACTTATCTTAAGATATCGGCGATATTAAAAGTATTCCCTTTTAAATATCCTCATATTTAAATTACGAATTTTTCGGTTTTTTGGAGGATTCGACCATTATTATAAATAAATAAATTTTTATTAACTATTTGTAACTTATATAATTATTATTTATATTTCTAACGGATCTAGTATCTTTCGGTTACTTTTAAAAAAATACAGTTTTTTTATATTCCGGAGTTAATTATAACATTAAATATCTTATTTTCATAATAAATAAAATTTCGATTTAATTTCGCGTTCCTCTTTTTACCTTGTATAAGGTTTTATACGTAAAAGTTTCTCGGTACCTTACTTTCGAAAGCCTTTATAATTTTTTAACTGATATATCCTGGGGGCTAAAAGACATCTTTATTTACGTACCTTTCTGGTTGCATGCTTAATATAATAATTATTTAAATATTTAAACCATTTTTTGTTTCCGAATTAGTATTTAAAAATAACTATTTTCTTCTGGCTTATTCTTAAGTTTTGTTTTTTGCTAATTATGGATTAAAAGGGTAAACTTCCAAAAAAAATACTCCCATAATTAAAGGTTCGTGCTTATTATATAATATTAGTAAATAACATAAGTATTTTTACGTTATAACCTTCCGACTTTGTTTTAATTTAAGGTGCAAGTAATAAAATCTAAGGTAATCTAGCTATCAGAGGATTTCTGTGTATCGGCATTTATTATCTGGCTTTATGAACGTTTCTTTGTTATATTTTAACTAAAAATCGTTATTTTTCTTAACACATAAATGGATAAGATAGTTGTAATCGTAATAAGTAAAGAAATATAAAAGTTTATAATTATCTGCTGGAGGTTAGGGTTTGGGGTGTATTATATATTTTGGGAGCTCATAACGTTCTGGAAATAACTATTTATAGTTTCCGAAATTTTTTTCGTAACTAACCGTTCTGGTCGTATATTTTATGTTCTTATATATTGAGGTAACAAGTGCATGCTAACGTAATGGCTATTCTGGAAGCTGCTAGTTTTAGATGGTATTTGCAAGCTTTAACCGTAATACCTTTGCAAATATTATAATCATTATATTCTGGGTCGTCGTTTTTGACCCTGTTAGTCGTAATAATAGTAAATTCCTGATCGGTAAAAGTAAGGCTTATTTCCTTTTTAAATTTCTTTTTTGCTATTTATATCTTATTCGGCCGTGCGAATTTTTTTTGGATTATAAGATCCTTCCTTTTTTAAAGTTCCCCTTAAGTAAAAAGTAATATTCGTTTTTAAAATGGCCCTTTTTATTATAATTAAAATATTTAACTTTAAACTTATTTTTTTTGGATTTCGTTAAAGTAATACTGGTTTTTTTTAAGATTTATTCTTAATTTTTTTACTGCTGCTAGAACGTTTGTTATTATTTCGTCTACCGGTACCTTTTTTCTTAAAGTATCCATTAAAAGTACGTCGGTCGGTAATAATAATTTTATCGGGATAATTTTCGAAAGGACCTATTTTAAATACCTTAAATATTTTATCTTTAACTTAAGGCTTTAAGCCGTTATAATAAGGAAAAAATAATGCGTCTTATGGAAATTTGGAAATGGCTGCTAGCCGGTTAAACTTGATCGTATATTTAGCTGTTAATGTAATTTATTAAAGCCTATATATCTGTTTAATTATATATTGTTACTTATATAAGATTCCGAATAAGGTTTATATGTTTTTTTAAAATACTTATAATTATTAAAAATGTAATTGGTAGTATTTAAAAAGTCGTTAAGGTAATTTGTTAAATAGTCGTTAAGGATAGGTTTAAATTAACTTAATACTTTTCCAGCAAATAATTGCAAGATAGCCATTATTTTTTAGTAATCCTCCGTTAAAAAACTTTCGTATTATTTAAGGTAAAGTTTAGCCTTAACCAGGAATTTCTTTATATCAATAGATTTATTATAGGTTTTGGGGGGAATTAATTTGTAACCTTTAATATCAGGTATTTTATGGTAGGTAAAAGGGGGTATAATTCTTTCTTAATTTTAATTAAATAAGGAAAAAATCAATATTTTTAAATAAAAGGTGGTTCCTAAAAAAAGCACAAAAGCTTTTTTTAACTACCGAGCAAGTTTGGCGTTCTTTTATTTAAGCTTTATAATTGCGTTAACTATAAGGTTTAATCGTTCGTCGGTTATAAGCTTTTTCTTTTTTCCTTTTCCTATTTCCTTATTATAAACCTTTTTAATTTCCTTTTTTTTTGGTTTAATTTTCTAGGCTGGACCTTAATAAATTTTTAAGGGTAGGGGTAAATTACTGTAAAAAAATAAAAGGATTTCCTAAACCTTTAAGTTTAATAATTACAGGTATTATATTATCGATTAATTAAAAAACTCTTTTAATAAGGAATAAATTATTTTTTATCCGATTATTAATCCTTCCTTAACTAATAACGGAAATCGAATATATTATTTATCTGCTAAACGTCGTTTTATAATATCGTCTTTATTAAGTTTAAGAAACTATATGCTTAATTAGGCCTTAAATTATTCGTTAATTATTAATTAAAAAGCTATTAAAATATAACGAACCTGTTATATATTTATCTGGAAATATAAACAATATCGGAAATAAAGGTTTTAATTTATAAGTAATAATAACATAATAAATAAGATATTCGTTAAAAAAACTTACGGATCTTTTCTTTAATCGGAAAACGGTATCTTTAATTAAAAACTTAAATTAATATTTAAGAAACGAAATTAAATAGGTATTATTTATATAAAAAACCGTTCGTTTTATATCCATCTGGATTTAATAAGTATATCGTAAATTTATAAAATCTGTTAGATTTAATCTTCAGATTTACCAGATTTACCAGATTTACCAGATTACCATATTTTGGCGCGTGGAAAGCAAAACTTTCCTTACCCAAAGATCAGCCGCGAAGAGCTCATACCAGGCTCCAAAACCGGGTTTCTCCAAGATAGGAACCCCCGTTCCTGTACTGTAACAAAAGTCTAGTAATTAAGGTAGCAGTTTATCATTGTATTTAATTTATTTATCCGGTTACCTGTTTTTTAAAAAGAGTTATATATTTTTTATAAGTAAATATAATCATTATAACCTTTAAAATCTTTACTTTACTTCGTTATTAATAAACTTAAAACCTTTTTAATTTTATTTAACCTTTACAAAATTCTTTATTTTTAATGCTGCGAATTTTTAACCTTTATTTCATTTAGCCTTAGCTTTTAAAAATCAAGATAAAGGATTTAAAGTTTTTTAAAAAAAAGTTTATACTTTAAAAGAAAGAATATATAAGCTTTATATATAATATAAAAGTGTCGAAATAGGGCTATTATAAGAGCTTAATAGCGGAGATAATATAAATATTAAACCCTGCGTAATTTTAAGTTAATTAAATTAATTATTATATTTATTTGTTACATCCGAAGGTATTCTATTAAACCCAAAGGAGGAGCCAGGTAAGTTAAGGCGGCTAAGGCCATTACCCTGCCGGCTAAACCTCGGTGTTCGGCTTATTTTTGTACATATTTAAAGATAAAAGGAACCCGTTTTTAACCGTTTCTAAAGATTTCCAGAAATCTTTAAAGACCAAAAAATAAGGAAGATATATATATCAGACGATTTTTTATATAAATAATTTTTTTAAATTTCGTTTTTTTGCTATTAATTTCAGTTTTTAATTAAAGCTATCGTTTTCCGCTTAATGGAAATGTTTGTAAATCTTTTTAACTAATAATTTATTTATTAAGTTATTATTACTTATAAATTAATACTTTACTTTAAATATTACTTATATCTCCAGGTAAATATATAATAGGTTCGTAATATTTTAATAACTTTTTAATTAATAATTAACTAATAATTAAAGGATTAATAAAGCATAAATATTTTTAAAATTAAAATAAACCAGATTATAAAACGACGATTAAAACCAGATAACATACTTAATTCTTATCATTAGCTAATACAAAATATTAACCAGATTAAATAATATACCCTTTATTAAAAAAGTTTTTAATTAATCGATAATATAGTACCCCTTAAATGTAAAAAGAGTTGAAGAAAGCCTTTTGTTTCTTCATAATAACTTACCCTTACCTTTACAAAGTCCATTAAGGTCCTACTTAAAAAGTCCGATTAAAAGAAAGGTCGAAAAAAAATAACATAAAGACCGCAAAAATGAAAGAAAAAAAGCAGAGGCCGAAAAGCAATTAAACCTTAATCAAACAGGTTATAAAATTATAAAGAGAAAATATTAAATTTCTCCGATAAATAGAAACTTTTACGTTGTCCTTAAAAAAGTCTATTTTAGTTTAAAAGCTTCAGTTCCCTTTTTACTCGGTCCTAATTAAAAAGGAATTACATACCTTTCCGTATATTACCGAATATTTCAATTTAAAAATTATAAATTATTCCCCCTTAAACCTTATAATAGATTTATTAATATAAAAGGGTTTTTGGTCGAAGTTAAATTCTACCTTAATTAATAGGAAATAATAGCCATTTCATAATTACTTACTAAAAGAATTTAGATTAATTCGAATTTATTTTGAGGATTATTTAATAAATAACATCGATAACGTTTTAATACCCTTGATGATTTTTTTAATAATTACGATCTTTTAAAAAATGAATATAAGCTTTATTTTAAAATACGGATAATAATAATATGTAATTAAACCGTTATATATCTTAAAACAAACCAAGTTAATAGCCAAATATACGATTAAATTAACCGCTTAATACTAATTTCCATAATGTTAAAAAGCGTATTGTTTTTTCCCTTTTACAATAAATTAAAACTATAAATTAAAAATGAAGTATTTAAGGTACTTAAAAGTAAACCTTTCGGAAATTATATTAATAAGGTTATTATCGCCGACCGGCGTATTTTTAATCGGTACCTTAAAAAGAAAGGAACCGGCAAACGAAATAACAATAAACGTTCCAGTAGTAAAAAAACCAGTACTATTTCAAAAAGATGTCAAAAAAACAAGTTTAAAGTTAAAATTTTAACTATAACGAAAAGAATTATTTTAAAACGGGTATCGCTTTTTACCTAAAAACTTTAAGAAAAGAAATTTCTTAGCCCAAAAAAAAGGTTTACATAACCGAACGAAAAACAGATAATAAGGACAAGGATAAAAAAGCAGTTAACCTTCCGCTAATTAGGAATTTATTATTATTATAATTAATAAGGTTGAAAATAATAACTTAAATTATAAGAATTGTATTATTTATAAAAGTATTACGGTTGAAGCTTATAAATATTATCCAAAACGAACCGCTTTTGAAGTAACCATTACGTTAAAATCTTTTTTTTACCTTAGATATAAAAGTGTAAAATATACGATCAAGACGGTTAATTACGAAAAGGATTTAGTAATTATAAATAATTATCCTTAAAACATTATATTTTTTCGGGATATAGGGTATACCTAAACCTTGTAATATACGAGTACAAAGTTTTATATTTTACTGCTTGCTATAATTATAAGTACTTTATTTACTTACGTACTAAGAAATATAATAAATTTTAGTTAAAATATTAAAAGAAGACGCTTCCAGAACTGCATAATAAATGCAAATATATAAAAACCCCCTAATAACCAGATTACCTTAAATTTTATTACCTACATCCAAAGTTAGAATAAAGCCGGAAGGTCATAACGTAAGGATGTTTATATTATTTACCGATATTTCCTGTCAAATATGAACTTTTAATTATAAGAATACATCTTTTGGAAATTTATCATTCCGACCTCTTAATAGGCAAAATATAAAACTTAAAAAAAAATTAAAAGAAAGTAATTATCTTAAATATTAATTCGGTAACAAAATATTATATAAAAATATAAATAATTATTAGGTTAAATATACGGTTGAAAGAGTTCGCAAATAAAAACGCCTTTTAGCCCTTAAAATATATCAATTAAAAAATTGTAAAAGCTTTCGAAAATCAGGTACATGAAAGCCCTTATATATAAAGCCTTATATAAGGTAGAAGAAAAATATGGAATTAGATTAAGATTCCTATTTATTATGGAAATAAAATATTTAACGCTATAATCGATTTCGGAATAAATGGAAAAATGTTCTAAAATATATTTAAAAAAATATTAAGTCCCTTAGAAATATAAATAATAGTTATATAAGTTACAAACGGTTGATAAAAGCTTATTTACTTATAGTAACGGTCGCATTTTAAAAAAAACCGATAAATTTATGATTTATATATAAGGATACCTAGAAAAGATTACCTTCGACATCGCCGATATTTTAAGATACGATATCATTTTAAGCATGCCATAGTTTCGTTCCAGTAATACATACATTTACTGGAAAAACCAGACACTTTCCTGGAATAATTGGGAGAAAATACCCATAAAACTTGTTACATAATTAAGGAAGCAAGGATTTAAACCTATTAATAACAATATCTCTTAAGCATCGACTGTTTAAAGAATTGTTTAAAAAACAAACCCGAAAGGAATTACCCAATTATAACTAATACGATCATGGAATTGCTATTAAAAAAAAGATACCACTTAAAACTTTACCAAAAATATTAAATAAACCCGAAAAAAATAAAAGGTTTTTAAAAAGGTTTCTAACGAAACCTTAGAAAATGTTATATTTAAAAATCCAAATCACTTGCAGAATAATTAATTATAATAACACCAAAAATAAAAGGTAACAATATCAGGATTAATGAAAGTAAAAATCTAATAGATTAACGAGTTTATAATTACCAATAAGTAAACGATATTATTATAAAAAATATATATCCGTTAACGCTAATAAACATTAATAAAAATATTAATAAAACCAATTAATTTATATCCTGAAACTTGCCAGATAGGTATTAGCTAATTCGCAGAATTAAAAGCGAAAAATGGAAAATTATATTTAGAACTATTTATAGAACTTACGACGACAAAAATATATTACAAAAATTAATTAATCTTTTAATTAGCTTTTAGCACATAATTATTATTAACTTACGAAAACCTTTATATTAAATTATATTAGTTTTTTAAAATAACACTTTTATAGCTTAAAAACTTTAAAAAACAACCCAAAGAATACGCTATTTAAATATTAAACACAATTGAAAAGGATAACTTGCTAATAAACATTAAAATCTTTTTTAGTATATTTAAAAGGTACATTTTCTCAATTTTACTATCACCTTTAAACAGATTTAAATCTAAAACTTTAAGTTAAAAGTTATCAAGAATTAGCTAATCCTAAGTAAAGTTATAATTCTTAACATCCGTTAATTTTTAAGATTTTCAGGATACGTATAACCTTTAATCAAGGATTATAACAAGCTGGCCAGTTCTTCAACTAAGTTTATTACCAAGAAATATATCGGAAATAATTTCGAACTTTTAAAGGAAAACCATATAAAAACTTAAGGAAAAAACCGTTAGCGCCTTAATATTTAAGTTACTAAATTATAACACAAAGAAATAATTTAAAATAAACGCGTTAAATTAAGTTCTTAAAGTAATTTTAACGAAGGTAAAAGTAACGGAAAATAATACCCAGTAACATATTTTTTAACGCTTTCAAAAACGTAAAACTTAAATACCCTATTTACGATAAGGAATTATTAACGATTATTTTAATACCTAAAAAATAAAAACATTTTTTAATAAAAGTAAAAAACTGTTTAAAATTTATTTAATTTATAAAAATTTTACCCGATTTCTAATAACGTCAAAATTAAATAAACGTTATAAAAATTGAATAATTTTTTAATCCAAATTTAAATTTAAAATTTACCATAGTAAAAATAAAAAAACATCGAGGCGCATATTTTACGCACAAAAAGAAATTATGACGTTAAATTCTTTAAACGTTACATAAATTTTATATTGTAAAAACGATAAAATAATAGAATTATATATGACCTTAAAATACGTTACTTTAAAGAAACTAAGATAATTTAAAAGTTTTTATACGTTAAAAGAACGAAAAAAATGTTAAACAATTAAGAAAAAAGGAAGAAATTAATTATTATTCCGTCGCCGAACCTATATCCCCCGTAAATAATAAAAGGAATTTATTAACACTTTTTACGAAAACCCTTTACATAAATATTAAAAATTATTTAAAACTATTAAACAATTTTTAAAAAAAATAGGATTTTATAAAACTCCGCAAGATAATGAAATAAGTAACCAAAGATTAAAAGATTTATAACAAAACCAAGCTAGCCTGCTATAAGCTATGTAAAATACTAGAATTTATAAATATATTTCACAAAATATAAAAGATTATAACATAAAGTTTTATTATTAATTTCCTCTTATTGGAAAACCTAGCTATTAAAATTTAATAAAATAAAATATAAATAGTTATTAATAAACTTATTAAATATAAACCCGGTTTACCTTTTAAAAACACTACAACGATAAAATAATTAACTTATACCTTTATTCGATATTATTTTAATAACTATAAAATATTAAAAACAATTATTTTTAACCGAAACAAACTTTATATATGTAAATTTTATACTAATCTTTTTAAACAGGTTAATATCAAGCTTAAATTTTTATTAACCTATTACCGTTAAATAATTAATTAAACGGAATAATTAAACTAAATATTAAAATAACATTTTCAAAATTACGTTAACTATTAATAAAATAATTAAGTTAAACTTTTACCAATTATAAAAACAACCTATAATAGGTCCTTTAATAAAAATATAAACATGTTACCTTATACAGCTATAGATCAGTAAAAAAACAATAACCTAACGGCCAAAAATGATAATGCATAAAGTACCAAATATCGTTACGATAAATTTAGGAATAAAAATAATAATAACAAAAATCAAAATTACATAAACCCGATTTTAAATAAAGTTATAATTTTTATAACAAAGAATAACCCAGTATTATAAAAAAAATTAAAAAACTAATTTTAATAAAAGAAAATAAAATTTACTTATTACGTTAAAAATAAAACTTAACGTTAAATATCTTATATATTAAAATATAAAGACCCAGTAATAAGTTTAATTGTAAAAGACTTAACCTGTTTAAAATTAAAAAAACTATTTCAAAAATTAACTATAAACTATTATTATCTCCGAATATAAAAATATACCTTATATTTTATATTTCCTTATTAAAACCAGCCCCATAAAACGTCCCGCTTAAAAAAACCTCGACATCGAACAAATATTAAACTTTAAAATAATTAAAAATAAAATTTAATATTTGGTTAAATAAATAAATTACCCACTTAAAATTAATACTTAAGAACTATTTAAGCATTTAACGAATACGACAAACCTGGTTAAGCATTTCTACCGGCAGAACCTTAACTAATCGTTTTTAATATGGCTAAGGTCGTAAATAATAACAGTTTCCTGCCTAAATCTAAATTTACGGTGTTTTAATTAAAAAAAGTAAATATTTTTATTAATACGTTAAGTTTTAAAATAAGTTGTGTTCGTTTGTTAAGAGTTAAAGGTGGTATAAAATAGATGACGAATAAATGGCAATAAATAACGGTATTTAATTTAAGGTTTTCTGTGTATTACGAATAGTTATGTATTAGATACGTATAATTATATGAACGTATAAGTTTGATTTTATAAGCTATCAGAAATTACTGGAAGCTTGTAGGTATATATAGTCGAGAATTCTGTTAAGTAAGCCCGGAGTATTATAATCTTTAATAGGTTACCTTTTTACGCCTCAGAGTAACCGTATAACGTACGGTTTTATGTTCTTAATGCCGCCATATTAGGTTGCATTAATTATATTAAAAAAGAAACTTAACGTAAATTTTTCGAACTTAATGTATATAAATCTAAACGTAAATTTTATAATCGTTACTTACGGATGCTAATATATACTGCTTAAGTTTCAAAGATAAAACTTTAATAAACTTTTTAAAAACTTTTATTATTTAATCGGCAGGTTATTCTTTTATTTTCTGGTATTTTTAATGATACCTTTAATGGTATTAAATCGTTATTAAATATTAGCCGACTTGGCAGTTATATTAAACGGGGCTTTTTTACCTTTTTTAAAGGGCGCGTTAATTTTATTATCGATTATTTTAGTAATTCTCTTAATTTTGTTATTAATTTAACTTCGATAACTTAAAAGTTAACGTTTATATTGGTAAGGGTAGTATTACTATTATTAAGGGCGCCTTTTTTATTTAATCCTTTATTAATTTCGCGTATATTTCTTTATAATATCTATAGCGGAATAAAAAGTACCTTTATTATTAACCTAAACGTTACCTTTTTTTATTATAAGAATAATTTGGTATAAGTTAACTTATTGCATTTTTGCGAGGTAATTACCGTTATTGCCGTTTAGGTAACCTTTTAGGTCGTAATATTTAATAATTAAGATAGTAATCCTGGATAGCATTTTGCTGCCGTACCCCTTTTTATATTTTTAAAATATATATACGCGTTTTACGTTATCCTTAATAAATTTTATATATAAATATGCTATGAAAACTTTCGTATTATAATTAATAGTTGACTTTATAATTTCCTTAAATATCCTAATTATTAAATATAATATGATAACCGTATTATTTATAAACTTGGATAAAGTAAACTTTTGGTCCGTTCTGGTTTTCGGTTTTATTGCCGGTATTATTATCGGGTCTATTTTAGTAATAAATTTAATTTATATTTTAGTTTTTTAAACGGAAAACCCGTTTTAATTATCGAAAACGTTTTTTATTAGGTTATTATAGCTTTCAGGTTACCGTTAGCATTTTACTTAATACGGTTAATTTCGGGTGGGTTTAATTAGGTGAAAAGTGGTTAAAGTTATAATTTCGTTTTAAAGATTATCTTTAATTAAATTAATGGTATGGGTAATAAATGCGAAGTCGGTTTTTTTCTTCTTATCGTTATTATCTTTTTCGACATTTATAGCGTCATTTACATTATTATTTACGTTATTATAACCGGGTTTTTACTTTTACGGTTATTAATAGTAATACGTACAGGAATTCCGGTAAATTTACCGATATTCTTAACAAATTTAATATTATTTTCACCATTACACAGACCATTCTAGGAGCTTCGGCTCCTGCAGCGTGGCTGGCGACTATTGGAGCTAGTGGTTGGGGGCGTTGGCGCTTGGCGGGGCTCTGGAACCAATCAATTATGTACTATTTGAATTTGTTTGTTATCGTGGCTATGACCCCTACTGGTTTTTCATCCGGTCCCCTTGGGTACGGTTTTTGGAGTGTGTCTTCCGGTCGTCGTGTTATTAGTCGTATATGTATGTATTTGGACGCATCGCGCGTTTAACGACGACGGTGCATATATATACTTACTGTCGTAGGCGAGGCGTCAGCTTGTATATAGCTTTGATACCTTATCAATAACACTTTACCTTATAATATAATTTTCGTTTAAAAAGATTATTCGGTTGGCTTATTTAATGATAAGGTAGTTCTTAACGTTTTTAAATAAATTATCGATTTTATTTTAAAAATCGTAAATATTTATATTATTTTTTTTTGAACGATTTTTATATTAAAAGTAATTATTTTCTGAATGGTTAATATTCTAATAACGATATCGATTCAGGTTTCCTTTTCGTTATTTTGTTTATTAGATAAATTAATTAATTTAATAAATTTAACAAGTTCATCGTTATCTTTTTTCGTAACCTGATTTATATTTTATTTATCGTTAACGCTATTATTGAATAAATTATTACCTACCGTAAAGATAATAAATAAAAGCTTATTAAAATGATTATTCTATTCGTTCTTTTAAATATTAAGATATTTAAAGCTTGGTATGGATTTGTTAACGGTTTTGTCGTTTGTTATTATAAAACTTTTATCGAATTATTTGTTTTTAAGGGGTAAGTTAAGCAGATATTTTGCTCAAGGAATCGGAAAAAACGGAAAAGGTTATAGATTGTTTAAAAGATTAATAATAAAAAAGGAAAGAAATCTTAGTAGGAATTTCTTTTTATATAATTAGATGATTTTAAAGTCGATAATATACACGTTTTTAATAACGTAAAATCCTTTAAAGAACGTATAAATAACCGCAAACTATATAAAGGATATAACGTAAATTTGGTTAAAGAATATATTAAAAGATTTAATAACGAATATAAGCGGATATTTTATAAATATATCGAAATATATATAAAAAAGATAACGAATATAATTAATTTTTTTCTACTGGATTTCCCTTTTATGTAAATAAAGAGTATAACCGCGTATCCATTATCTAATACCCTGGGATTATTAAAATGGATTAAATCGCTTTTTTCGGGATTCTATCGGTTAAGTAATTTAATGCTATGCTTTATATTCGTTAATTATTTCGTTAGTTGTTATAATTAAATCTTTTAAAAACATTATTTATTATCCTTAATTATATGGCTTATTTATTTAACGAAATATTTAACCGAAAGGCTTTTTATATACTAACGAACCTGCAACTTATAATACCTCTATTTTCCCACTTTTATTCTGTACTATTTATAGCTACCGGATTAAATTTAATAATATTTCGTCAGCATAAAATTTTCTTTTATTCTGGTTTATATAACTATATTACGGAAACGATATGGTAAACCTTTTATTCCGTAACGAACTTCAACCTATAGACTTAATTTTTTATGCGTTTAAAAGTTTTAAACGGATTAATTCTGATAAAAAAAAATTTTTAATTAAGTTAATGAGGTAAATAATATCCCTATTATAACTTAAAATATACCATTTCGTTGTTATTAACTTCTATCAATATATGACGGTTATTATATATTTTTTCGTAAATATATAAACCAGATCGGCTAATTAAACTGTTTTTAACGAATTTTTTCCTTATAATATTCATCGCGTTTTTCGAAATTACCGTTCCTTTTTGCCGTTTAATATATTTAATATTAACCTAAGTTAAAAACTAAATATTTATTTATTCGAGGATTTGTTTATTATAATTACCAAAAGGTTATTTAAGTAATATTATAACGCAGATATTATATTTATTCATAAAACGATAAAATTTATAGTTATATAAAAACGTATAATAATTTTAACGTTATCGTTACCTAATTCATAGCTATATATTATATATTACAAGATATTAATATTCATTTTTTGCGAACCTTGCAGAAGATAATTTATAAGTTATTTAAAATGCTATATCCGGTTAACGCTTAAAAGGTACTTACCGATCCGACCTCCGGCGTTTTAATAATAAAATCTATAATTATCGTGTAATACCTTAACCTAGGCGTTAATAAAGGTACTAGTTTTCCTGGAAACTTAATCCGATCCGTTTAGTTTTTTCGGCAAATTACGTAAAAGGTAAAATATTTCGAAGCTTTAAAATACCTTTTTGCAAAATGAACGTTCCGTAAATCCTTTATTATACGGTTCCTGCCGAAATGGTATTTTTTGTCGTATATTAATTCCAATATATCCTTAACGTTAATATGGAGGATATATAACCTTTTACGACCGTTAAAACTGATATAATATATACAGTTATTTTATAATTTGAAAGGTTTATATCGTTATTATTTACGTTTACCGGTTTTTATATCTTGTAATATTTTATAAATATGTTTATATTAGTTATTTATAACGTATTTGTAGTAATATAAACCTTAAAATTATTATTAAACTCGGAGATGGTTTAAATAATAACATTCTTTTTAATAAAAAATATTAAACTATAATATCGTTTTATATATTATACAGTTCGTTAAATTAACTCTGTTTAAATATTTTTTAATCTGAAATTATTAAAAATAAGTAAAATACCATTTTTAATATTACGTTAAGGTTTTCCGGGATATAATATAATCTTTTTTAAATTAGGATAAGTAATTAATAACGTTAATTTTTTTGGAATTAGGTTTATTAAGATTTATGTTAATTAAGAATATATAGGTAACGATTTTTTAAAATAAGAACGTAATTCGTAAAAACGTTAACCGGAAATTGGTTAAATTAAATAGGTTTTCGTAATTTTGTAAATCCTTATATCAAGGTAGCTACCTTTTTTTTGTCGATCCGTACTTTCTTTCCGTAAAAAGGTTAATTTAGATATAAAAAAGATAAGCCTAATTTTGATTTTAGGTATATCCTTATCGGAGATAACTTAATGGTTGTGTTTATCGATTAGTTCGAAAATTATGATACCATATACCTTTATATAAACGTTTACAGTACTTTAAAAAAAGGAACTTATTTTTTAATGGTAATAAGTAATTTATTAAACGTATAAATAATTTTAAAACTGGTTTTATACAGCTTTTTCTTTATCGGTAACTATAAATTTAATTTTTATAATATATATTTATTTCGTTTATTTTGATACCTTAGTAAATGAGGTTTCCGATTTCTTACGCTTTATTAATAGATCCGTTTTCGGTAAGGATTTGATAATCTGATTACCGGCGCGTTAATAAATTTATCCTTAATTTTTTGAAAAAAACTTTAAGTCGTTTCTGGAAATTTAAATTCCTTTTTAATATATTTTTTGGTCAGAAGCTTAGTTAGGAGCCTGGTAAGTTTGCTATAATTCTTAATTAAAGGTCGCATAAAACTGGTAAATCTTAAAAATTGGCAAATGTTAATACTAATAATTTTGTTTAGGATAAGCCAGTTTTTTATAGGTTTTGACTTGGAATTTTAATTTAAATTTATTTAGGGATGATAATAAAATTTAAAGAATTTAGCTTTTAGGTATGCCAAATATTCTTTTTAGCATTTATTAATAAGTTAAGTTTTTCGAAAGTTTCTAAAACCTGGACGATATCTTTTTTATATATCTTTAAGGTTTTTAAATAAATAAGGATATCGTCCAGATAAACGAATATAAATCTATTTAGGAATTTCCGTAAGATAATTGGAAATATTTTTTAAAAGCTGGCTGGAGTATTAGTTAACCTTTGCGGTATAATTTTATATTCGTTATCCATAAATAGTTATAAAGGCGGCTTTTTACTTTTTACTTTTAGCTATATAAATTAAGTAATAACCGTTTGGTAGGTTTAAGGTTATAAATTATTTAGCTTTCTTAATGTTTTCTTATATAATGTTTAATAACGTTAAACGATATTTTTTTTAATAATATCGTTTAATTATTAATAATTATAAATTTGTTAATATATTGAAATGATGTAGGATATGGAGCTGCTGCTGCAGCTGTTGCTGCAGCTGTGGCTGCGGCTGTTTTTAGCTATCTTCAGCTGTAGCTGCAGCTGTTTTTAGCTGTTTTTAGCTGTGGCTGCAGCTGTTGCAGCGGTTGTTGCAGCATTTGTTTCTAGCTACTTCTATTTGCTTCACCGCTGGACACCTCGACAATTCACTCGGCTATATTAAGTGGGTCGGCGATTGTCTAAAAATGCTGACGTGACAGCTTTTGTATGTAGTCTACCAGAGTAACAAAAGGACGCCCGATATTCTTCTTCCTGTTACATCCATGGGGATTCCACTAAACCTAGAGAAGGAGCCAGGTAAGTTGGGAATGCTGAGGCCTCCACCCCGCCGGCTAAATCTCGGCTTTCGGCTTGTCTCTGTCTGTCTCTAGAGATAAAGGGAGACCACCTCTGTCCGTTTTTGTTTACCTCCAGAAACCTCCAGAAATCTTTAGAAATTAAGGGAGATAATAAAAATATATATATTAAATAATTTCTTATATAAATAACCTTTTTTTAGTTTCGTTTTTTAATTATTAATTTAAATTTTTAATTTAAAATAATTATACCGTTTTTTAATTAAAGGAAAAATTCGTAAATTTTTTTAACGAATACTTTATTTATTATGTTATTATTATTTGTAAATTAAAAACCTTTATTTTAGATATTAATTAAACTTTTAGGTAAATATATAATAAGTTCGTTATATTTTAATAACTTTTTAATTAATAGGTAACGAATAATTTAAGGTTTAATTAGGTATAAGTTTTATTAAATTTAATAAAAACGATATTATAAAACGATATTTAGTAAATAAATAATATATTTAATTTTTATTATTAATTAATAAAGAATTAATAACCGGATTACGTAATTTATTTCCGATTAAAACTTTTTTTTAATTAATTAATAATATATTATTAAAAATTATTAAAGTTAAAGGTTAAGAAAAATTTTCCTTTTTTTAATAATAATTAATTTCTATTTTAAGGGAGATAAAAAAAATTATTAAAGTACGATTTAAGGAATTTAATTACGAGAAGGAAAAGGTTAAAAAAGTTTTTATTATAAAAACGGAAAAAGGAAAGAAAAGAAAATTTACGATTAATTAACGATTGGATTTTATGGTTAAGGAAATCGTAAGATTTTAAAAGGAAAACGTTAAATTTGCTTAATAATTAAAAAAGATTTTTGCGGTTTTAAAAACCATTTTTTATCCGAAAATTTTAATACCTTTTTTCGAAACGTTTATCCCTTATTTGCGAACTTTAGCTTTTTTTTTATTTGGTCGAAAACGAAAAAGAATTATACCCTTTTTTATTTATTATAAAATATCTGATATTAAGGGTTATAAATTAATTACTTTTAAACCTTATAATGGATCCATAAATATAAAAGGATTTTTAATCAAGGCTAGATTTTACTTTAAATAATATAAAAGTTTTTTAACGGAAGATTATTAAAAAGTTATGGCCATTTTTTAATTACTTATTAAAAAGATATTCGATTAGTTCGAACTTATTTTTAACGATTATTTAATAAATTTCCTTAATAATTACTTGGACGTTATTAATTACGTTTTTGGTAATTATAGGCATTTTAAAAAATGGATATAAGTTTTATATAAAAATACCTATAAATAATAATATGCGGTTAAAAAAATGTATAACCTAAAGTAAATTACGTTTGTTATAAAATATGCGATTAAGTTTAATTAATTAATAGCTATTTTTAAATTACCGGAAAAAGCGTTAATTTTTTTTATAACGGCTTAAAAAAATAAATTAAGGATAAGATATTTAGGGTTCTTAAAAATGAATTTTTTAAGAAATATGTTGATAAGGTTATTATTTTTAACCGATATATTTTTAATCGATACCTTAAAAAAAAGGTACCAGTAAACGAAGCGACGATAAACGTTCCAGTAGTAAGAAAAAAATAAAGAATAAATTCCAGAAAAAAGCTAGTATTATTTTAACGGAATTTAAAAAAAATAAATCCAAAGTTAAGTATTTTAATTATAATAAAAAGGGTTATTTTAAAAATGAATGTTACTTTTTATCGAAAAAAGGAAATCCTTAAAAAAATTATTAAAGGGATAAAATTTCCTAACTTAAAAAAAAGGTCCGTACGGCCGAACGAAATATAGATAGCGAAAAAAAGGATAAAAAGGAAGTAAGCGTTATTTTTGCAAATTAAGAATTTATTATTATTACGATTAGCAAAATTAAAAACGATAACCCCGATAATAAAGATTATATTATTTGCAAAAATGTTATGGTTAAAGTTTGTAAATATTATCCAGAACGAACGAATTTTAAAGTAATTATTACGTTAGGATATATTTGTTACCTTAATATATAAAAGTATAAAATATACGACCTAAATAATTAGTTATAAAAAAATTTTAATAACTATAAATAATTATTTTTTAAATATTATATTTTTCCCGAATATATAATATACCTTAAATTAATAAATAATTATAAGTTTTTGTACTTTATTATTTATTATAATTATAATTACCTTATTTATTAACGAATTAAAAAGGATAACGATTTTTGGTTAAGATATAATAAAAAAACGTTTATAAAACCAGACGATAAGTATAAATATATAAAAACCCCTTAATGGCTAAATTATTTTAAGTTTTATTACTTATATTCCGAATTAAAATAAAGTTAAAAAGTTATAGCGTAAGGATATTTATATTACGCGTTAGTATTATATAATAAGTACGATTTCCTAATTATGGAAGTACCTTTTTCGGAAATTTACCTTTTTAACTTAATAATTTGCAAAGTACCAGACTTAAGAAAGAGCCAGAAAAAGATAATTATTTTCAAATACCAGTTTGGTAACAGAAAATGGTTTAAGTGCATAAATAATTATTATATTAAATATGCAGCCCGGAAGGTACGTAAATAAAGATATTTTTTAGCTTTCAAAACGTATTAATTAAAAAACGACAGAGGCCCTTGAAAATAAGGTATCAAGGAGCCCCTATATACAAAACCTTATATAAGGTACAAAAAAAAATACGGAATCAAATCAAGATTTCCATTTATTATGGAAACAAAATATTTAACGTTATAATCGATTCCGGAGCAAAAAAAAATTTTATCTTTTTTAAAGTAACCGAAAAATATTGGATTTTTTGGAAATATAAATAATAGTTATATAAATTACGTATAGTTGATAAAATTTTGTTTACTTATAATAACGGACGAATTTTCCGAAAAATAAAGGAATTTAAGATCCAGATATAAGGATATTTAAAACGAATTATTTTTAATATTACCGATATTTTAGGATACGATATTATTTTAAAACTACTATAATTTCGTTTTAATAATTTACGAATTAATTGGAAAAAATAAATATTTTTATGGGACGATTTTAAAAAAAAATTCCATAAAATTTATTATATAATCAAAAAAATTAGGGTTTTTAACCTAATAATAATAATACCTTCCGAATATCGACGATTTAAAAAGTTATTTAAGGAACGAATTCGAAAAAAATTATTTAATTATAATTAATAGGATTATAAAATTTTTATTAAAAAAAATATTATTTAAAATTTTATTAAATTTATTATATAAACCCGAAAAAAGTTAAGGTTTTATAAAAATTTTTTAATAAAACTTAAAAAAAAATTATATTTAAAAATCCGAATTACTTATAAGGTATCCAGTTATGATAATATTTAAAATAAAAAATAATAAAATCAAAATCGATAAAAACGGAAATTTAATATATCGATAAATTTATAATTATAAATAACTTAACGATATTATTATCAAAAACGAATATTTTTTAACGTTAATAAATATTATAAGGAAAAATATTAATAAAATTAAATAATTCATAACTTTAAACCTGCCGGACGGTTATTACCTAATTTAAATAATTAAAGGCGAAAAATAAAAAACCGCTTTTAAAATTACTTATAAATATTACGAATATAAAGTTATATTATAAGGCCTAATTAATGCTTTAATTAACTTTTAACATATATTTATTATTATTTTACGGAAATTTTTAAACAAATTCGTTTTCGTTTACTTAAACGATATTTTTATTTATTTTGAAACCTTAAAAAAATATAAAAAATATATTATTTAAGTACTAAAGGCTTTTAAAAAAGTTAACCTGTTAATAAAAGTAAAAAAAAATATTTAATATACCTAAAAATTAAACTTTTTAAACTTTATTATTACCTTAGGACAAATTTAAATCCAAAATTCTAAATTAAAAGTTATTAAAAATTAATTAATCCCAAATAAAATTATAGTTATTAATATCTGCTAATTTTTGGGATTTACCGGTTACGTATAACCTTTAATTTAAGATTACGGTAAACTCGTTAATCCCTTAACCAAGCTTATTACCAAAAAATACGTTAGAAAAAAGTTCGAATTTTTAAACGAAGCTAAAAATTTTTTTTAAGAAATTAAGGATAGAATTGTTAGCACCCCGGTAATTAAACTACCAAATCATAATAAAAAAAACGACTTAAAATAATATAAGCCAAATTTTAGATTAAGTTGTAATTTTTACAACAAAGGATGGCCCAGTATTATAATAAAAAAGAATTAAGGGACTAATTTTAGCGAAAGGAAATAAAGTCTATTTATTACGTCAAAAACAAAACGTAACGTTAAACCTTTCCCAAATTAAGACGAAAAGGCCTAGTAACAAGTTCGAATTTAAAAAACTTGGCCCGTTTAAAATTAAAAAAGTTATTTCAAAAATTAATTATAAACTATTATTACCTAAAACTATAAAAATACACCCTATATTTTATATTTCCTTATTAAAACCAGCCCCAAAAAATATCCCGCTTAAAAAAAACCTCGAAATCGAAAAAAACGATAACGAATACGAAGTCGAAAAAATACTGGATTTTAAAATAATCAAAAACAATATCCAGTATTTAATTAAATAAATGGACTACCTACTTAAGGATAATACTTAGGAACTATTTAAGTACCTAACGAATACGATAAACCTGGTTAAGGATTTTTACCGACAAAATCTTAACCAACTAAAGTCGCGGACGGTAACGGCCCCTTACTTAAATTCAGGTTTAAAACGTTTTAATCGAAAAAGCTAAATACCTTTACCAATATATTTAACCTTAAGGTAAATTACGTTCGCTCCCTTTTTTAACGATTTTTTTTTCATCCAATCTTTTTTATTCCTTTAATTTATCCATATTTTTAAGCCCCCTTTAAATAAATAATACTTCTTTAAAATATAACCATTTAAATTAACGATTTAACCGAACGATACGGTTAGATAATTCTTATAATTATTAAATAATTAATCGTTTTTCCCTATTTATTCGAAGTTTTTTAGTCCGAATACTTTTAAAAGACGATAACGAAATATAATTTCCATCATAAATCTAAACGTTAACCGATAGATAGTTTTAATAATTTTTCCGGTTTTTTAGCATTGTACAAAAAAGCCCCTTTTTAAAATAACGTATGTATGGTATAACTTTAAAGCTAAATTAAAAAATCGACTTTATAAGTTCGTAACGACTTTTTATGGAAATTTTGGAACGTTTTTAAGGTTTATTTATTATAATTAAAATATATTACGATATTAAAGAAAGAAAAAGGTTTACCTTTTAAAAATCTTTAAAACAAAAATTTTAAAAAGGAAGGAATAATATTATATTTATAAGGATTTTATTAAACTTAAAGAAAAAGTTAGGTAAGTTAAAAATATTAAGGCCTTTATCTTACCGGCTAAATCTCGGCTTTCGGCTTATCTTTATCTATCTCCAAAGATAAAGGAAAACCACCCTTATCCGTCTTTATCTACCTTCAAAAACCTTTAAAAATCTTTAAAGACCAAGGGAGATAATAAAGATATATATATCAGATAATTTCTTATATAGATAACCTCCTTTTGGTTTCGCTCTTTAGTTATTAATCTAAGCTTTTAATCCGAAATAACTATACCGTTTTTTAGTTAAGGGAAAAGTCCGTAAATCTTTTTAACGAACACCCCATTTATTATGCTATTGTTACCTGCAAATCAAGAACCCCTATTTCGGATACTAATCATACCTCCAGGTGGATGTATAACAGGTTCGTTACACTTCCCAAGCGCTGATTTAAGAGGATATTCTGCATATAATATCGACCTTGACTCTGTCCCGCCCCATTTCAATATTGGATTTCTATCCTTATTCATCCTGATTTTATGATCCTTTTTTGTATTATTAGGACTGGATATTTTATACGTAATTCGGATTTCTAAATATAACTTTTTTAAGGTTCCGTTAAAAACCTTTTTATAAATTTTCACTATTTTAAGGTTTATATGGTAGATTTAGTAAAGCTTTAGATAATATCCTTTTTTAAAAAAGATTTATAATCTTATTCATTATGTTTAAGTAATTCTTTACGGGTTCGTTTTTAAAACAACTTTTTCAGTTGTCGATATTTAAAAAGTATTATTATAATTGGGCTTAAAAATCTGGGTTTTTTAATTCTATAATAGATTTTATAAAAATCTTTTTTAAAATTGTTCTAAGACAGGGTCTGGTTTCTTTAGTTAATCCGTGGATTATCGGAACGAAGCTATAATATTTTTAAAATAATATCGTATTTTAAGATGTCTGCGTGGTCGATAATAACCCGTTTCAGGTATTTTTATATTTAAATTACGAACTTTGTAATCTTTCTGAAAATTTGATTGTTATCATCAGTGGATAGTTTTTTATTAACCGTTCGTAGTTTGTATAATTATTACTTATATTTTTAAGTGATTTGGTATTTTTCGGTTAGTTTAATAAAGATAAAGTTTTCCATTATTCCGGAGTCGATTATAGCATTAAGTATTTTGTTTCCATAATAAATGGGGATTTCAATCTAATTCCATATATTCTTCTTAGCTTTATATAAGATTTTGTATATAGAAGCTTTTCGGTCCCTTATTTCCGAAAGCTTTTATAATTTTTTGTTTAATATATTTTGGAAGTTAAAAGGTGTTTTTATTCGCGTGGTTTTTTAGTTGCATGTTTGGTATAATGGTTATTTATATATTTGAACCATTTTTTGTTACCAAATTGATATATAAAAATAATTGCTTTTTTTATCCTTTCTTAGAATTTGTATTTTGCGACTTAAGGGGTCAGATGGGTAGTTTTCCGCAACGGATATTTTTATAGCTAGGCATTCGTATTTGATATAAAGTATCGGGAATAATATAAATATCCTTACGCTATGGGGTTTCGGCTTTATTTTAATTTAAGGTATAGGCAACAAAAGTTAGGATAATCTGGCCATTAAGGGGTTTTTATATATCCCTATTTATTTTACTGGTTTTATAAGCGTTTTTCCGTTATATTTTAGCTAAAACTTATTATCTTTTTTGGGGCGTAAATAGATAAAATAGTTATAGTTATGGTAAGCAGTAAAATATAAAAACCTATAACCGTCCGTTAAAGGTTTTAGATATACCGTATACTTTAGAAAAATATAATATTTTAGGGATAATTATTTATAATTACCCAAATCTTTTCGTAACTAACCGTTTCTTCCTATATTTTATATTTTTATATATTAAGGTAATAAATAAATTTCAACGTAATGGTTATTTTGGAGGCTGTTTGTTTCAGATAATATTTGTCTGCTTTAACCGTATTATTTTTGTAAATAATATA
The DNA here is from genome assembly GCA_004155925.1 of Monosporascus sp. MG133. Lineage (NCBI taxonomy): Eukaryota > Fungi > Ascomycota > Sordariomycetes > Xylariales > Monosporascus > Monosporascus sp. MG133. Next base: position 193,985 of record QJNX01000055.1, on the reverse strand, counting down.
ATTTCTATATTTTAAGTTATCGTTTCTGACCCTGTTGATTGAAATAATAATAAATTCTTTATCGGTATAAATAAGCTTTACTTCTTTTTCTTTGATATTTATTTTTGTTCGGTTATGCGAACCCTTTTCTAATGCTCGTAAATTTATTTTTTTGAAAGTTCCTTTCAAGTAGAAAACGAGATTGGCATTTAAAATAGCTCTTTTTGCCATAATTAAAATATTTAATTTTAGATTTATTTTTTCAAACTTTTTTAAATCGGTGCTAGTTTCCTTTGGCATTTGTTTTTAATTTTTTGCTGCTGGACCGTTTGTCGTTCTTTCGTTTGCCGGTTTCTTTTCTTTAAGGTACTGATTAAAGATGCGTCGGTTGGCGCTAATAGCTATTAGTATAGTTTTCGAAAAGTCTGGTTTTAAACATTCTAAATATTCTATTATTAACCTGGGGCTTTAAGCCGTTATAAAAGGGAAAAAATAATATATTTTATAATAATTTAAAGATTGCAATTTAGCGGTTAAATCTAGTCGTATATTCGGTCCCTAATTTAATTTGTTGAAGGTTATTAAAACGGGGCGGGACATAGTCAGCTTTGATCAGTACGAAATCAAAGAGAGTGTTACGAGTGAGCCCAGGGTTCTAGAGAAAAATTGAAGTTAATGCAATTGATCTGGCGTTAAGACCAGTCTGTCTGATGATGATAAGTTACTGGATGAGTGGTGAATGTCTCCGGGGTTGCGCCCGGCAAAAAGAGCTTTTAGAAATATATAAGTAATGCTGACTAATTAATTAAAGGACTTATATCTTCGGCCCTATACCTTATATTATTTTAACCCTTTTCTTTTAAGATAAAATCGTTTTCGATCTGTTTTAAAAAATAAATAAATATTTAATACGATAATTCCGAACGTTTGAAAAGGATTAAAAATATGTAAACTTAACTAATTAATTAAATTAACGTTTACGTAATTTATTTTTTAATATTTTTAATTTAGGATTTTGTTTTTTACATTTCGTTAAATCCTTTCGTTATTTAAATTTTTCCCGCTTTTTTAAGCCTTATTTTCCGATAACTTTTTAACGATTAATACCTTATATTTAAACCAGTTTAGTCATCTTTAAGGGAAATATAGTTCGGGCTTTCGTCCCGTATTTTCGAAAATATTATTTATCTATTTATACGGTATATATATTAATTACGAATTATAATCTTTACGCGTTAATTACTTAAAGCCGGTCGAATTATATATTGTATATTAAGGGTTAATCTTTTAGATATCCGATTCAATTAAATAATTTTGGAAGTTAAAAGTTTGGTCGGAATAAAGGGAAAAAGAAACATGGCTATATTTAAAGGTTTTAAAATTTGTCGTTAAAGTTAATTAATAAAACGAATTAATAAGGGTTTAAGTATTTTGCGTATTTTACGAAATAACTTTTCAATATTATTAATAAATCGAAAACGTATAAATTAAGGTTTAATAATAAAAGGTTTTTTTAAGGGTTAATCGGTAGCGGATTTATTATCCTTAATTTCGGTTAATAAGGATAAGGATTTTCCGAATTATTTTTTTATGTTCTTTTTAACGTCGAATTTTATAAGTTTTAAATTAAGGTATCCTTTAATTATATCGGTTATTTTAATTTTTATTTAACTTTTGCCCTATTTAATAACTTTAATTATTAATTTATTTTCTTATTACGTATAGTTACGTATTATAATATAAAATATATAAATAATTTATAAGCTGCAAATATAAAAACGTACTTAGGTACGTATTATAACAATCGTAATACGAACGGAAAGTCGTTAAAATTTAATTTATATTACGTTTTCTGGTATAATCGGAGCAACCGTCGAAAGCGTTTAAGATTTAAGTAAGTATTAAATATTAAAAGCAAACGTTTTAATCGGATATATAATATATTAATCCAATAACTTATAAAAATGTTGTTTGTATATAATTTTATATAAGGAATTAACTAAATCTATTTTAAACTTTTTCGTTTTAATTTATTTTTTAAACTAATTAAAAAATAATTTTATTTTATTATTACCGATTATTTATCGGGCTTTTGGAATAATAATTATATGTTTTTTAAAATACCTTTTAAATAATTATTTGGGTTAAGGTAATAATATATTTAAAACGAAAAAAAGTAGTATTTTTTATAATTATAAAGGTATATTATAACGGCGTAATTATTATATCGTTTTAATTTTTTGTTAACTGAAGTGGAAATGGGGTAATTTCTTTCTATCAACGACGATTATTTTTATTATACTGTTAAATAAAAATAAACCGATTAAACCGGTATTTGGAAATAATTAATTTGATAAGATAAGAAGTGATATTATTATTATACATTTTTCGAAATAAAAGTATTATGTTATCTTTTTCCGATATAGGTACGTTAACCAATTAAGCGAACTTTCTAGAATTTAAAGTATTTAATTTTTTAGAAACCTTTTTTTTATTATATAAAGTACGTTTTTTACAGGATAATATAGCGATAACTTATAAATTAATTAAAAGGTATAGGTAAAATAAGGACGGTATTTAATAGCTTCGAGATACCGATAATAAGTGGGAAATGATTTATAATATATAGGTATATATATACTTATAGGCGTTTTAATGTTAAGGTTAAAAGTTATATAAAAACAAGAGAGCGTTAAAAAGTGATAGCGAGTTATATAAATAACTGATCCGGTATTTTTAAGGTTAATATATTAATTTTCTGTTTAAAAACCTTATACGCCGAAAAAATTCCTAAATATTTTATCCGATATTAAGTAAAGGAAGGAAGGAAGTAACTGCTATAACGTTCTTTATTAATCGCGTACTTTTCGATTTTATACCCGTATTTCTTTTATAACCTCTTTTCTTTATAATTATATTAATTTTTTTTCCAAACTATATTATTTTTTAAATTCTCCTTATATCCAAACATACTTTTAATTATCTTTATTTTATTAATTAATATAATTATAAATTCTCGTTAGCCGTTAAACTTATAAGGTAAAGTGTTATTAATAAGGTATTAAAGCTATATACAAGCTGACACCTGGTCCACGACAGTAAGTACATACATGCACCGTCGTCGTCTAAACACGCGACGCGTCCAAATACATACATACATTATTAATGACACGACGCGACCGGAGGACACACTTCAAAAACCGTACCCAAGGGGGGCCGGATAAAAAACCGTATAGGGACCATACGATAAACAAAATAATTGAAATAATATACGATTAATTGGTTCCAGAGCCCCACTAAGCTCCAACGCCCCCAACCATTAGTTCTAATAGTCGCCAGCCACAAACACAGAAGCCGAAGCTTCCGAATGGTCCGTGTAAAGGGCTTGGCGCCACCCAGAGCACGTTGTCCCAAGCTGGATTCGAACCAACTGTCCCACGCAAGCTGTAGGTTCCCCAAGCCTGCAGCAAGCGCGAAAAAAGGACACCCAGGCTCGAGACCACTGAGCTATTGGGACAACCCTTAAACTTACGTAATTTTTAAAACTTTCGTAATAATATAAATCCGGATAAATTAATTAACTTTTTAAAATTGTTATCTTTTAAATTATATCCTAATTTTAATATTTCGGCGTTTATTTTTAATAATCCCGTACCGATCGGTTAAAAGGTTTTATAAAATATATAAAACTTAAATTTTATTTTTACATAACATTAAATATTATTAACGGTTTTTAATACCTTAATATTCTTCTCGGCTGCAACCCGTCGTATTAATTAGGTTCTAGATATTAATCATCGCTTTAAACTTTTTATTAACCTTAATAATATCTGCAAATTTAATAACTTTATGTACCGTTAATAACCTATTTATAACCTAACATTTTCCTTTTAATACCGGTTCCGTAACGTTAAATACGATTAATATTATATGCTACCTAATATTTTAATAATAAATAATTCGTAACTTATTAAATTTTATCCTTTTTCTTTTTAATAAAGGGTACGTTAAATGATTAAAATAAATCCTAATCCTGGGCTTAATCCAGTCCTTTATATTATTAAGTAATTATCCGACGGTCGTTAATTAATATCCGTAATACTTACTTTTTCTAAAATACTTTCGTTTTATAATATTACGGCAGAATTCTTTTCGACCTCTTTAATTATTTAAGCAAATAACCGTATTATTAATTACGTTTTAAGGCCTTATACCAGCATCGGAATATTATGTTTTTTTTATATTATTTTTAACCATAAACGGAACGTAAAAAAAATTTGGAATAATTATAATAACGTAAAGTTTGTAACTTTTAAATATATCAAAATATATACCTTTATTAATTTTATTATCTAGCTTATATTAATCGATACCAAATATTCGGAATTATGTTTATTTTTATGCTTAAAGGTCCAGCTAAAAGTTAATATATACGTTAACAAATTAAAAACGAAAGTTTTTAAGTTACCGTAAACGTTTAATCCGACGTAATTAGGTTCCTTTAAATTAAAAATAAACAGTTCTATTTAATTTTTGTTAAAATCTTTCGAACCGGTTTTATTAATTAATTTCTGACGTTACTTATTAAAAATTTTCGATATGTTACCGGTTTATTTATTTAAATATTTCGCGTTTTTAATTTTATACCTTATAAATTTTACGAACGGCGATATAAAATATCGGAAAATCCTAATTAATACGGCATATTTCCTTTTTACGGATATTAATTAATTCCGGATTTTTATAAAGAATTTTATAATAATTACGTCAGGTTTATTAAAGGTTATAAATATACCTTTCGTAATAATCGGTTCAAAATATTCAAGGTTAGCTATTTTCGGTCCTTATAAGTTAAGGAGGATATTCGTAATAATACTTATTTAATAATTCGGAAATTTATTAGGTAATAATTTCGGAAAAAAGTCGAAAATTATATTTCGGATCCTTAATATCGAACATTTATTATTTAACGTATTGATTATAAGTAACGGAAGGTAATTATCGTCCTCGGTAATAATTAGCATAATCTTAAAAGGGTTAAAAAAAACCCTTTATATTTTAATTTCTCTTCATTAATCGCGTTAATCTTTTCCGTTTATCAGATTAACACATTCCAGCTATATTGTCGGCGTTCATAACTACGTAGCCTTCAAATCGGCCACTAGGTATATATACGTTAATATTTATCCTTATAGGCTTTAAGTCTTTAGGCTACCAGTCGTTTAATAATTCGACATTCATAACGGCTAAGGTATCCGACATTATGTCGTCAGGCTAATTAATAAGCGGTCTCGTCCAATCGTTTTTCTGCAAATTAAGCGGTTTTTAATATCTTTTTTTTTTTATAAATTATTTTAATGTATTAAAACAGAAAATACCTTATAACTTCGTCCTATTAACTTGCTTTAAATTACCTCGATTAATAATATTATTAATTAAATACGGGCTAATTTAATAATACTTCAGCTTTATATTTTTATATATATTTATATATTTTAACGTATTATATAATAAAACTAAATCCTTTATTTTTTAAAGCTTATTTTTTTCGTTTTTTTTAATTTATAAGGCTAATAATTTTATGACATTAATTAATAATAACTTTAATAACCTTAGCTACGTTTTTAACCTTTTTAAAAAAAAACCGAATCCATTACGTAATTAAATTTTCTTTCGGAATATTAAAATTTTAATTCATAATTCTTTAAGTTAATAAAACCCTTTCGATCGGTAAAAACGATCTTTATCCGTATGATAATTTATAAAAATTAAAGCTGAAACTTTTTACCGTAATATTGGCGGCGAAAACCATTTTCAGCAAAATCTTAATCCATTTGCTATTAATTTTATTTATTGCTTTTATTAAACTTTTAATAATCGGAATATATTTTTTGGGGATTAAATTTTATTATTAAATAACGTTCGCGGTTTTAATTTTTCGTTAAATCCTAAATATAGTATAAACTTTAATTATTTCGATTTTATTTCCGGAATTCTTATTAATTTTAAGCTTAATCCAAACATTATATCGGTAAAGAATATATTTATTTCAAAATCTTTAAATATTATCACCATAATTAAGCGTAAAATATTTATTTCTAAATAATTTAATAATTTATATTTAACTTAAACCGTAATCTTATAATTATTATTAATAAGCATATATTATATATCGATTAATTAAATAACAATTATATTAATAAGCTGCAAGAATTTGTAAACTTTTTAAAAAAGTTAATAAGTTATTTCTTAATATTTAATATATGTATATATTACCTTCGGAATATGGCCAAATATTCCGCGCTTATAATATAAAATTATTACATAGTAATAGGTTAAATTTCGTTCTTTATAGCCATCATTTTTATAATATTACTTAATTAACATAAAACGCTTTTATTCGGATTAATAACTTTACGGTTGCCGTACCGCTTATTTACTTTACGTTAAAAAATTCCGTCTTAAATAAAATATTTTAAAATTTTTACTTTAAAAATTCTTTTTTTCAAAGTTTTACGAAAATAATTAACAGATTTTAATATCGTTAAAAACTTTGTAAAATTTTATAACTTTTTAAATTAAATTTTAATAAAATGTTTTTACTTTATTTTAAGAAATATTAATAACGTTCTGGTTAAAATAATATTAAGCAGAATAATGTTTAATTAAACATTAATAAAATCGTCGACTTTTTCCTTTTATTAATGGATTAATATGGTAAAAGCTCCAGATAACTTTCGGGATAAATTATTTATAGTTAGGCTTTCTTTGCCGGAAATATATTTAATTTCGAAATCGGATATCTTTATTTAAATAATTTAATAAATAATGTTTAACCTAACTAATTAATATCTTAGCGTTAATTTTTAATAAAAATCGGACGTTATAAATCTACTGCCGGAACCTTTTTAAATTTTTAAAAAACGTTCGATATTTTACTTTGCTAGTATTATAATTTAATATAAAACCTTTTTAAATATTATTTTTTTAACGCGCAAAATATTTTATTTTATTAATTAATTAACCAAAAATATTTTTATAACCGATCTTATTTGCGTTAATTTTTATAACAATTTTCTTTATATCGGAATTATAATTTAAAGTAACTATAATCGGGGCCGTCGTAAAAATGTTTTTTAAAGTTTTTATTATTAAGTTTTAAATAAGCCCTTAAATAAAAAACTTATTTTTTCGGCATAAATTTATAAAAAACTTAACCTTTAAAATATAATACGTAATAAAGATTTCGTAATAAATAATTATATTTAAAAAAGCCCTAACCTTTAAATTATGTTTATACGGCTTAATCTTTAACATCTTATTTATTTTGGTAATATCGGGTCGGTAATTAATCGATCCGTAAAAAATCCGAATCTAATAATAATTTTTTAATATTATTAAAACTTTTTTATATTAATTATAATATCGGCAAGCTTATAATTAAAAAAGTCTTTATTTATATTAACGATATACTTATAAACGAATTTCCGGGTTCTTAAAGAAAATTCGTTCTTATATTTAATTTTCGGTCTTTTAATACCGATATTATTAATAAATAAACAGGTTATATTAGGTAATAAATTATTTAAAATTCTTTTTATAACGTAATAAAAATAAATTATAAATTTAAGAATTTTTTATAATAAAGTACTGATTTTTAAAAGCCTTAATAATATTTAAAAAGTTATATAATTTTTGCTTACTAAAACCAAAATAACTTAATCGTAACCGGAAATTTTTTTTTCCAAAGTTATTAAAAATTATATTATAAAATCCGCGGAAAATTCGTCGCAATTTTATAACATAAATATATTTCGTAAAATAATCAAATAAAACTTTATTACAGAATTAATTAATTGCAAACCGTTATCCTTTTTTTCTATAAAAAACCAGACATTTTTATATGCTGCATAAAATTATTCAAATATGCCTTTTTAAATTCGTATTTATAATACGTCGATGAGCTTATTTTTTATACTAACTGGTATGATAATACCTTCAATTCCCCATATTTTATAAAGGATTATACGAATTTTGTAATTTAATATAATATATTATTTAATTTTACCGTATTTTTCAAATATTAAATTAAAATAACTTCCTTTCGGTATAACTTTTTTTTTAAAAAAAGCTTTTTCCGTACGGATATATTTATTACGTCATTAATTAAAAACATCCTTAACACTTTTATTAATAAATCGAATATTTCGTAATATATTAATAAATCTGGAAAATAAAGCGGTTAATAAAATACCGGATTTATTTAATTCTTTTCCGGATGAATTAATAATATATCGTATTTTTTAGAATTCCTAAAGTTTTTAACCGGAATTTCCAGATAATATTAATCTATTTAACCGTACGTTATTAATAAAAATTACCTTTTTTTATTTAGACTTATATGTAATATTAATTTATACCGATCGATTAATATTAATTTTATCACATATCTTATCTTATAAAATTCCGTATAAGGCATATGTAAATTTTTTATCATTAAATTAACCTAAACTAATATTTCCAGATTTTAATTAATGGCTTATAACTTTTTAAATAATTACCGGGTTTTAATTAATATAAATATTATTAATCGAAAAAATATAAATGCTTATAAAACGCTTATTTACCTTTTAGCCTTTAAGATTACTTTCGCTAATAAAACGGTTTATAAATTTACCGGCTGTTCTTTTTTTAGCTTTTCATTCATACGGATATTACGAATAATTTTTTTAACTGGAACTAATGGAATAATAATCTCTATTAAGCCGAAATTTAAAATTCCTTTCATTATTTTAAGGTCCATATTAAATATTATTTTCGACTTAACCATAAAATTAAAGCTAAAAAATTGATAATTGCGTAACGTAATAGTTATCGACGATAAACAAAAAAATAATAATTTATCGGCTAATTAACTAAACGGAAATTTCGATTATACTTTCGAAAAAAATCCTTTTTTTAAAAATTAAAGCCCATAAATAATACGTAGGTTTATCGTATAATTAATCCATATCGTTTAACGTATAACGTAATAATAACGTTAAATTTGGCTCCAGTATCGATAATTTCATGACATAAATTCTTACTATTTTTATAACCTATTCGGACTATTAACCTAAATAACGGGGTGATATATTCGGCTGGATTACATTATTGGACCGATAAAATACAAGCTCTTTTCTGGCTTCTTATTTTATAACCGATATTTATAATAAAAATCCTAGCAGGTTTTTTCGGATCTAAAGCTTTTAACTTTCGTATTTTGCCTTCGGTTATCTTAATCGTTTCTTAATTTTTACAATTAAACATATCTAAAATTTGAAAAGCCATAAAATTCTTAAAAACCTTTCCGAAATTTAAGTAAACTTTAATTAATTCGGATTAGATAATTTTAAAAAAATTTCCTTTTTTTTAAAACTTTTTTTTTCAAAGTTTAATTACATATTTATCGATTAAACGTTCATAAATAAAAATATTATCAATTTAAATAATATCGTTTAATTTAAAAATATTAATAAATATTTAAAAGGGATTATTTATTTAAATACTAACTTTTATATTATAAAACGAAAATCTTTCGTATATTATATTATCTTCGTTAGTTTCGTATTCGGTCTTATTTTCTTTTCGCCTTCAGGTTCCCTTTTTTCTTTTCTAGAACGTTTAGTTATTATAATATTAATAAATACCGCCGGCTAGTTAAAATCATCGATTTCCAGAACTTTAAATTTTTCCAAATATCGGGTACCTTTATTTTTAACAAGATGGCTTTATAATTAATTACGTAAAAATACCGTTTTATAAAATCTTTTTCCGTCTTAATCGATGAAATGGATTATATTAATTTCGGTTACTTTAAGTTAATTAATATTTATTTTTTATCGATTTAGCTTTAAGATCGTAATATATTTCGGAGATTTAATTAAATTATTAATATCCTGATCGGCGTTAATCGGTAAATTATTTACGCCTTAAAAAATATTATTTCGCCGATCAAAATACCGCATTTTTTCCTTATATCGAATAAAAAAAGCTAACGAATTATGGATCCATTTTAAGATCTTTTTTTAAATCAAGGTTTATTATTCGATTACTTAATTCTTTAAAATCTGAAAAAATTAAATTATACTTAATATCGCTTTATTTTTAAAAGTTCTAAAACAGGATTATATATCCGTTATCAGTAAGTAAAATTAATCTTATAATTTTTATATTATTAAACAAACGGCATTTTTATATATTATATTTTAACTTTTAATAAAACTAATAAATATCCAAATTAAAGTTGCTATAACGTCTACTTCGGCCTTAATAGTTACCTCGGTAACCTTTTCGGCTTCGGTATTTACCTCGTTTACGATAAGGATTATACCGATTATACTTATCCGGCTGGAAATTAATTATATCAATCGACGGATTTATATTATATATTTAGGTCCAAAATATTTCTTACCCTGGCGGAACGTAATATTATAAAATCCGGGCAACTTTTCGGTTCCGTATTTCCTTTTAAAGGCCTTAAAATTTTAAATTTATCGTACCTATATAATTTTTATATCTTAAAAAATGTTAATAGTCTTAAATACTTAATTAATTAAGCTAAATGCCGTTTATCGTAACAGTAGATTGTTTTATTAAAATTATTTAGTCTATTAAATCGAATAAAACCGGTTTTATTTTTTCGGTTAATGCTAAAACGGATATTTACTTAAAGTCGTCTACGGCCTTTATATTTAAAAGGCCCAGCCTTATTAATAGCTTAATTTTTAATTAATAAATATATTCGGTTATAGATCGTTATATATTAATTTTCGAACTTTATAACCGAATTATTTAAATTTTTTTCGAAATATTTAACGGATATATTTTTTAATAAGATTTCGGTATATTCGTCCTTATTCGTTATTTTCCTTTTTAACTTAAATTCCTTAATAATATTTCGTAGCCGAGTAATGTGTTTTAAATAATAATCGTATACCTAATTAAGCATTTTTCGTTAAATTTGTTTCGTTAAAATCCTTAATCGAATTTTTACCGTCCAAATTTATTTAGGATCTTATAACTTAAAGGTTTTTAAAATAATTTACATAACCTTATTCCAGTTAGTAATTTTATAAAAAACAATTTTACTTCGGTCCTTTCTGGTAAAATTATCGGTTCAGTAAAATACCTTATTAATTATTTTAATCTTAATAAATTTATACTTTTTAAATAATCTGGTAACTTTTTTAAGCCAATTTATAGTTTCGGTACCTAAAAAACGAAAATTAAAAAAAGCAGATAAGTTCGGAAGGATTATAAAAAACGAAACTTTATTTATAATATCCGCAAAATCGAGCTTTTATTAATTAGTTATATTAAATGGTAAAACGTTTAGTATAAATACCATAAGGCCGGTAAATAGCTTTAACGACCTTTAGGCTAATATAAGATCTTATCCCTTAAGTACATTAATTATGATACCAGGTTTTATTTAAATATTCGTATCCTTAGTTAACTTTAAGGATCCGGTTTAATTACTACTATTTTAAGGTTTAATATTATTAAGTTTACTATCGTAAAAATTATTTAATAATCGGTATTAAATAATCGTATCTAAAGAATTATTCCAAAAATTAGGAAAATATAATACTAGCAATAATTTATGTTATGAATTTTAAAACTAGATAATAATTTCGGAAAGTTTCGATAAACCTTTAGTAAATTTATTAAAACTTATCTTAAATTGTTTATTATTACCGGTTTTTAAATTATTTAAGTTTCGAAATATTGCCTTAAATAAAATATATTTAGGCATAAGGTAAATAATTATTTACGATAATTATTTTCGGTATATTTCCCCCTTTTTTTAAATTTAAGAAATAAATAACCTTTTTTTTTTACCATCCGTCAGAATAGTTTTATCCTAATTATCGTTACGTTATTAATTATTTAATTATACTTTTTTTAAATTATTAATTAATATTTTTATTATTAACTTAAACGTTATAATATTTAAACTTAATACAAAACTTGTTTAAATAATACCCGTTAATAATAACTAAATAAGATGTTACCTAGTTACCGCCAAGAAAATCCAGAATATATCTTATAATATTTCGTTTTCGATTTTTATATTATATTAAAAAACGTTATTCCTTTTCTGATATTTTCTTTTTATATATAAAATAAATAATTTTATAACCTTATTTTTCTTTTTATTTATATTTATTATTTTATTTATATCGTTAATTTCATCATTATTATATTTATTTTATTTAATCCAAACCCTAATAATTACGTTATTAACGACGTTATTTTAATTCTTTTGAATCCGTATTAATAAAATTTATTATTTATTTTATTACCTAATCTTTTTATTAATATATATAATAATCTAAATTACGTAATCGGTTCAAAACTTAAGTAATTAATCCATGTTCCAAAACCGGTCGCCTGTATAGGTTCGTATTCCTTTACCGTCGTTTAAGTTAAGTTATTTTCGTATAAAGCCTTATTTTAATAACTTTTTTTTATTAATCGTTCGAAAGGTTTCGATATTATCGTAATTACGGCCGATAATTATATGCCGCTTAAGTTATTATAACTGTAACCATAATTATAACCGTAATTACGTATAATTATTATCGTACGTTTTTAATTAAAACTTTATTTATTCCGCCTTATAATCGGAAAATCGAAAGTTACTTCGGTAGCTAACTAGAACCAGTTTCCTTTTTTTGGCAACCAGATAAAATGGGACGGGATAAAGTTAGCTTTGATCAGTACGAAATTAAAAAAAGTGTTACGAATAAGCCTAAAGTTTTACAGAAAAATTAAAGTTAATATAATTAATCTGGTTTTAAAACTAGTCTATCTGATAATGATAAGTTAATGGATAAGTAGTAAGTATCTCCGGGGTTGCGCCCGGCGAAAAAAGCTCCTAAAAATACATAAGTGGTGCTAATTAACTGATCAGAGGACCCACATCCTCGGCCCTGTGCCCTGCACCATTTTATTATATATTTATTTAACCGTATATTAGTATTTACCAGTATTTTTGAATTAGGTTTATAGTCGTTTTATAAAGTATTCATTGTTATTTAAAATATAATTGGTAATATTTAAGGAATTATTAAAGTAATATATTTAATAATTCTTAAAAATAACTTCGAATTAATTAAATACTTTTTTAATAAAGAATTTCGATATAATTATTATTTTCCTATAAATTTCTATTAAAAAGGTTTCGTATTATTTAAGATTAAATTTAGCCTTAACCAAGACTTTTTTTTTATCAGTAAATTTGTTATAAGGTTTGGGAAACACTAGTTTATAGCTTTTAATTTCAGGTATTTTATAATAAACGGAAAAAGGTATAATTTCGTTTTGGTTACGATTAATTAAAGGGGGGCCCCGGGTTTTTAAATAAAACGTAATAATTTCTAAAAAAAAAGAATAAATGTTTTTATTCGTCGAACAAGTTTGGCGTTTTTTTGTTATAAATTCATAACCTGTTTAGCCAAATGATCCAGTTGTTTTTCGGCTGTAAGTTTCTTCTTTCCTTTGCCGGTTTCCGTATCATGTTTCTTTACGACTTTTCTTAGTTTAAATTTTTAGGCTGAATTTTAATGGATTTTTAGGGATAGGGGTAAGCTGTTACTATAAGAAGAAAATTCTTTTTGGCCTTTAGTTTTGGTAATAACGGATATTATATGATCAATTAAATAAAGAACTCTTTTAAAAAAATTTATTTAAATTAATTATTAATTTTCTATTAATTAATAACGGGAATTAGATATCTTATTTGTTTTCTAAACGTCGTTTATAATATTATTATAATTAAGTTTAAAAAAGTTAATATTTAATTAGGCCTTAAAATATTTGTTTGTTATTAATTACAAAGTTATCATAATATAATAAATTTGTTATATATTTATTTAATGATATAAGTAATATCTGAAAACAGGATCTTAATTTATAAGTAATAATAGCATAATAAATGGGATATTCGTTAAAAAGGTTTGCGGATTCGTTTAAATTAAGAAACGATATTTTTAATTAAAAATTTAGGTTAGTGACTATCAAGCGAAATTACATAGGTGCTATTTATATAAAAAGTCGTCCGTTATATATCCATCCGGGATTTAATAAATCCGTCCTGGATTTGTATGATCTGTATGATCTGGTCCCAGATTACCCAGATTTACCAGATTACTATGGTCTTGGCGCGGGGAAAGCAAAGCTTTACTCACCCGAAGGTCAGCCGTAAGGAGGCCACACCAGGCTCTAAAGCGCAGGTTTCTCTAAAACAGGAACCCCTTTTAATGTACTGTAACAAAAGGTTCGATTTCGGAAACCAAATTAAAAAAAGAATTAAAAAATAAAAAGTAATATCGATATTTACATATTATAATTAAGTAAGATATTATCGATAACCTTATAGTAAAAGGAAGTTGGTCTAAAAGAAAAGATTATCCCGAGTAGAACCTTATATAATATTACGAATAGTATAATTGTAAACGTAAGAAAAATAAATATACCTGACTGCTATAAAGACCTTATAAAAAGTTATTAACAACTTACGATTTAGGTTATAATTTATTAAAAATCGTAACGATAAACGTAACTTATTAAAAAAATAGAAAAACGCGAAGATTTATAACATAATACCACGCTTAATAATAATAAAAACATTACCCAAACGAAATAATATATATCCGACGAAAGAAACTTTATAAATAATTCCTTAAATTTGAGGTTTAATTATAATGTTCAGGAAAATAACTGAAAGAAAATTTAAAACTTAACCGAAAAAATCTAAAACGTATTAAAACGTTAAAACTAAGCTTAAAAATGAAGGCCATTTACAAAAAAGCCATAACCTGGTAAAAATAAAGGGAGTTAATATATACCCTCTAAAAACGTTTTATATATGATAGTGAAAAGTATAAAATTCTCATTATTATAGTTAAAATACAAATTAAGAAAAAATAACATATCGTTATAATAAATTCTAAAACCGATCATAATTAGATTAAACCGGAAATATTTAACCCATTACTTTTATTATAAAAGAATAATGCCGAATTTGAAGGAATTAAAATTGCAAAAGGTATCAGAGTTACCTATAATAACGGATAAGTTTATTGTAAAATTAAGTATCTTGAAACCTATATTTAAGAACAAAAATAAATTTTCAAGTTGGAGATTATGTTAATACCGAATTACGATATAATGCTTAGGAAACACTGAATATATTAATATAATCTCTTAATTAATTAAAAGACTGGGTAAAGAAATTAGATTAAGTTTTAACTAATATTAATGATAATAAATATAAGTATAAGGTTATAATAAAGACTTTATTACTTAAATAATATAATATATATTAAAAAAGGCGACGAAATGAATTTATCCGACGTATTATTATTAAAATAAACATTCGATTATACGAAATAAACCATAATTTATAACATTAATCTTAAAAGTAGGAAAAAATAATTAACGTACTACTATACCATTATAAATACGAACGACTTTAAAAAAGAAACTCTCTTAAGGTTTATTCTTAAGGTTTATGATTGAGGTTTATTTTTAAGGCTTATGCTTAAGGTTTATCCTTAAGGTTTATCCTTGAGGTTTACTGCAGCCAGCTGGCATAAGGTTCATCCGAGTCGAAGCTTATCGGCAACCACGCATTCTGCTTCAGAGTAAGGTTCTGCTTCAGAGTGAAGTTTTATGGAATTAAGCTATATAATTTATCTTAACCGTAAATATTATTAATTAATTATCGTGTTTAAAGATACTGGATGTAGTATTTATTGTATGGATTACATATGTAATATTTTTCTGTATATTTGGCTCAACCTGGAAAATCAGGGTTGAACCTAGATCAACCTTATAAAGAAATAAATCGAAAAAGATTTATTAAAATATAATTAATATAATTACGAAATAATGCTAAAGGATAATAAAATAATTACTTGTTATTCTATATATAAGCTAAATAAATAAAAGTTATATACGTTGCGAAAATACTTGGAAAATAAGTTTCGAAAAAAAATATTAAAGGTTTTAAGCTATTAATAAATTACCTTATATTTTTCGTACTAAAAAGAATTAAAAATATTATTAATAATCGATTATTGAGATTTAAACGATATTAGAATTAAGAATTAAATATCTTTATGCCTAACTTTTAAAATACAACATTACCGTTACGGAGCTAGATAATATATTTCGTTGAACTTTCGAAATATGTAAAATTTAATTCGTATTAAATTAGAAAACGAAAAAATATAAGCATTAAAACTAAATATAAATTATACGAATATTTAATAATA
Source organism: Monosporascus sp. MG133 (assembly GCA_004155925.1). Taxonomy (NCBI): domain Eukaryota; kingdom Fungi; phylum Ascomycota; class Sordariomycetes; order Xylariales; genus Monosporascus; species Monosporascus sp. MG133. The sequence goes on along the minus strand of QJNX01000055.1, from coordinate 177,681 downwards.
CAGTTTAGGCTTATTAATAATACCCTTAACGCTTATTAATATATCCGTAGCTTTTTAAAAGCTGGTCAACTATTTTATATTTTTATTATTTGTTACCTTAATGATATATTTATTTATTTAAATTGGAAACAAAAACTAAGGTTAACATAATTTTTATGTTTAATAAGACGTTAATCTTTTTCTTAACGCCGAAAAAAAACAAATTCTATAAGCAAGAAATACCGTACTGAAAATACGCTATTATTCCGGAACATATTAATATGAAGCTCGAAAAGAAGAATAACTGTTTAAAAATAGAAAATATTTATTATAATTACCGAAATTCAAGTGGTCCTTAAATTCCTTAATTATTACCGAAAGGTTATTTTTAAGTTTAATGAAATCGTAATATTTTAAATTAATCAGCAATCGAACTTTAATAAATAATTATAATAAACAAAATTTTTAAAGGATTAAAGACGTAATTTTTAACAAGCTAATATCAATTATATATAACCTAAGTCGCTCCGTAAAGCTAAAAACTAATACCTCGGATTATATATATAACGCCTGACTGGCTTAACTAACTATTAAACCCTAGTCGTACTGTTTATGTTAATAGTAGTGCTGTAGGAATCTGAGCAATAAACTGAAGGTATAGTCACGTCTGGTAATAGCAGATATTAAAGCTGATCTGGGTAATTAAGTTGTATTATAAGCTGCTACTATCTCGATTATAGGAAAATAATAAGCGTATATATGCTACTTTTGGTTCGGTAGGTTCGACCGGCTCGATAACTTTTGTTCGTCGAGCCATTTCGAGCTTATCGAATATTTATGCTAGTTTAACCGCTTTGATATTTATAAGTTAATAAGAGTAATTAATCCTATAAAGCAGGTTATGTAATTAGGGATTTATTTACTTTGCTTTTTAATTTTCGACCGTATTTAGTTTTATTAAGTTTTATTGTATTATAATACGATCTTTTCTTTTTAAGATTTTTTGCCCATAAAAATTATTTATTTGTTACGTTACATAATAGGTAAGACTTTTTATTAATATTTTTCTATTAATATTATTTTTAATTATTTTTAAAAAATAAGGATTTCGTTAATGCTAAAACGTTTTATATTTTTCGAAATAAATTAAATGTTTTAAATCCCCCATATCGTACGATATTTATTGTTTTCGTTATAAGGCTAAATGTGAAATTTATAAAACTTATCCGAATTTTAAAGAATATATTCGTTATATTAAATATATTAGGCCTTATAATTTTGGGTTTTTCCGTATTTAAATATTAAAGATTATTAAACGTTTAACTAAGAAAAAGTTATTCCGGGTTTAATAGCAGCTTATTAAACTTTTTGACGTTTTGTCCGGTTAGGTAATTAAAAGAAACTTTTACGTTATCATGGTATCGAAATGTTTCGTCGTAAAACTTAAAAGGTAAAGGTAATAGAAAAATGGAATGCCTAGAAAAGAAATAACGTAAGTTAAAAGCCGAGGTAATTTCGGTTTTTTATATGGCGAATATAATCGATTAGTTCGATTTGGATAACGTAAACTGGAATTACTTTAGTCTTAATGCTTCCGGTATTATTAATAAAAGCTTTTTAATAAGTCCTGGGTTTTCATAAAATCTTTTAAAAGTTTTTATATTCTTTTAATTATAAGTAATCGCTTTGCGTAATTAAGTATTATATTTTGCCGTTTTTCTTTAGTATTAAGAATCGTTTCGACCTTTTTTATTATTACATTTTCCGTTATCCTTTTCTTTTTTCTATATAGATTTAAATTATATCCGTTATAAACTTTAAAGAAAATTATAAAAAACTGGGTAAAGTTTAATTGTAAAAGGTAAATTTAATTAATAATTATTATTTAAAAGCTTTCTTCCAACTTTATATAATCCAATATATTTATAATCGAAATTTTTTTAAAATCGTTTAGTTTGGTTAATTTTGGTACCTAAATAAATTTCTTTTTCTGGAAAGGTAGTTCCTTTAACCGTTTTAGTTCTAATATTATTGCCTTTAAATATATACGAATTCGAATTGCGTTTTTATTTCTGTATATAATTATTTTAATTATTTTAAAGTAAAAACTATTTTAACCTTAACCGATTTATTTTATAATTTCCGATAAAGTTCTGGCATAATACCGAAATTAACGTTAGTTGATATTATTTTCATGTTTTCGTAATAATATATATTATACCTTAACCAAGGTATTAATAGTTTTTTAACCTAAAGTTTTTATTTATAATTATTATAATATCGTAAGTAGGTTTTAAAGGTTTAGTTAATTTTCTTTATTTGGTTGTCGGTTTATAGTTTAAAAAGGCTTAAAAGTTCATGGTTTAGGCTTAGTTATATTATAGAGTTTTATCAAAGTTTTAAAATAAATATGGTATTTTTATCGGATACGATCTCTATTAGCAGTTTATATATGCTAATAAGATCTTTCAAAAAAACGGACGTTAATTATTTCGCATCCGTATTTTCGTTAGATAATAAAAAGTCAAAAATTTTGCAAATCCGTATTTTCGTTAGATAATAAAAAGTAAAAAAAAAAATGGCAAATCGATTTACGACGTTAAAAATGCTATCGTAATATATGCCCGTTATTGCATTTTTTAATAATGGTATTTTGGTAATAAAATTAAACATAATTAAATTATATAAACGTTTTATAATTAATAATAGTTGTAATGTTCGGTATAGTTTATGATATCGTATCTTACTTTTATTATATAGGTTTTATTTTCGCAGAAGTTTTTCTATTATTAATTTTATTTTATAGAAATAATATATACGCTGTAATCGTTTTATAGTTTTGTAAATTCCAGGGTATCCCTATAGTTAATATTTATATATTTCGTATATCAGGCTTTTTTAATTTCTTTATTAACATTTAGGTCTTATTTGTTTTTTTTTTCGTTGGCAGTTGATTTATATATTATTAAATGTTTTAATATAGGTCGGGTATCGTTTTTTTTTTATTGTAATTTTTCGTGGCTTTATGTACTTTCTTTTCCGTTAAATCGAATACTTGGGATTGGATTTTTAAGGACTTTTTTATTTAGGTTTGGTCGTTTATTAAAAATGTTTCTTTTACCGTTTTCTGATTCTTTTTTATAAACAATAAAGAAATTAAAATTTAAGGTATTTCTCGTAATAAAGTTATTATTTTATAAGTTTTTGGGTAATCATAAACCGGCTAAGGTTTTTCTGGTTTATATATACTTTAACTCTATATAAGTTCTTTCAAGGTAATATTTAAAATTTTTAAGGTCCTTAATAATAGTTAGAAATTCTTTATTTAGAAAGGTTTAATTTAATTTAGCGTTTTTTAATTTGTAAAAAAAATGCGATAAGGTATAAGTTACCTTAACTATTCTTATATCCGATTATGACGTTTAACGTCTAATTCGAAATATGGGGTTTTAGTTTTATAAGGCAATTTAGGTCGTATATAATTAATATTGGTTCGCTAGCAATTACGTTTTTAATCTCTTAAAAGTTTCTTTTTATTTTAATTATTTATTAGAATTTAATTTCCTTTTCAGTTAGGTTAGATAAGGATGTTACGGCTCGGTTAAAATTACGAATATACTTCCGGTAATAGTTAACGAATTTAAGGAAAACCTGGATTTACTGTAATTATAATTGCTATTTTCTATTTTTAAACTATTATTATTTTCTAGGGTTTATTTTGGTATATCCGGAAGGAATAATGTATTTTAAACAGGGTACTTATATTCATAAAGCTTGCTTTTTTTAACGTTAATTAAAAGGTTAACGTTTTATACAACCTGAAAATTTTTAAAAATGTCTTTTATATATTTTTTTCCGAATCTAAAAACATAAGATTATTATTAATATAATTAGTAATAAAAATATTAAGGTATTTGTATACTACGTAATGAATTATCTTTTATAACACCGCAGGTATATTAGTAAGTTTAAAAGGTATTACCATGTATTTATATAACTAATACTTGGTTTTAAGCGTTATTTTTTATTCGTTTCTGAATTTAATACAAATTAAATTATATTTATCCCGTGAATTTACTTCGTACTTTAAATACTTTAACGCAATATCTTTATTCCGTAACGATATAAAACTTTACATTATCTTTGAAAATAATGACGCGTTTTAGCGGTAAAACGAAAAATCCTTTTTACCTGGTTCTTTTTGGTTTTAATCGTTTTTCTTCTCGTTGAAAAAACGTTAATATTTAAAAATAAGAGGTTTAAATACATTACATAAATTATTATTTTCGATATCAGGAAAAGATTTCCTAAAGGCGGAATAAGCTTTATCAACCTTTTATTTAAATTTGCATGTAAAATTCAAAATCTGAGAAAATATAATAAAACCAAAACGGTTAATTTCTTTAATTAAATTAAAAACTTATTATGTTTAAAAAGAAATTTCATTTTAATACAGTTAGATATAACGATTAAAATAACCCAAAAACGATATATAAAAATGAAAGTTACCTATTAAATTATTGCGATAAATAAATTAATTTTTAAAGATAAAGATTTTAAAAAGAAAATCGTATTATAACTTAAAGGTTTAACCTGAACAGACGGTCGGGGAATATAAGATATATCTCCGACGTAGGTTCCAGGTTACGTAACAGGCTTAAAGATTTTAAAAGGCTTAGCGTTTTAAGTCCTTTAAGCTTATAATAAGCTTAAAGGTTTAAATTGCTGAAATAGCTGAAGTTAAAAGTAATATATATATGTCTATTATTTTCTTACAATTTAAATAATACCGACTTATAATATAACTTAGTTACCTTAATACCTTTTAATATCTGCTATTATTAAACGTAATTATATATTTAATTTATTACTTAAAGTCTTATAGCATTATTGTTAACATAAACCGGACGACTTAAGTTTAATAATTAGTTAAGCCAGTTAGCTGTTACAGGTTTAAAAAGCTTAGTGCTTTAAATTTCTTAAACTTATAATAAGCTTAAAAGTTTTAACGAACTTAAAGGATTAGATTACTTAAATACTTAACGCTAAAAGGTATATATATACGCTTATTATTTCCGTATAATTCCAATAATATCAGCTTATGAAATAACTTAATTACTTAGATTACTTTTAGTTTTTATTATTATTAAACGTAATTATATCTTTAGTTTACTATTAAAATTCTTAAAATATTAACTATTAATATAAACTGTAATATTTAAGTTTAATAATTAATTCAGCTTAGTAACACTTCTAACTTCTTAAAAAACTTTATAATCACTTTATATTTATGTATTTTTCTTAATTATTAAACTTTGTATTTTAGTCATTTATTAAATCTAATTTTACTTGATATTAACCTTTTTATATTAACTTAATTATTAATTTATAATTAATTATTTCGTTTAAAGTATAATGGTTATTAATTAAATAAAAATGTGACCATATTAACCGTTAAAACAATCGAATGTAAAGATTTAGCAAAAAAAAAAAAAAATTACAAATTAAAAATAATTAATTTAATCCTTAACTAATGGTCCTTATATATAAGATTAGGTAATACAAGATTATCAGTACACAAAGGCTGTTCCAGGCAGCATTATGCTACCTGGTCTATAAAGCCTGGGCCATAAAGCCCACCAGCCGACGACATCTGAAAGCATTAATTGCTGACAAAAATTAAAAATCACCTACTGTTAGCCACTTACGTTCCTAAGTAACTCGTATGTAACTACGGGTACCCATTTTCAACCCCTAGGCGACTCTGTCGGTGACGGCACTGTGACGGCGAGGATTTCGGTACAAGTTCCGAAAGCTACACCGCTACCCGCTATGCTATGGCAAAAGGGAACCAGAACAACGAAGCTGCCTTCTTTGTTTCTTACTTGCAGCTATCTAGCATATGCATTTCAGGGTGGAATGTCACGCCATGACAGGCACCGTGTCGTAGAATAGGGGTCACTTGCTTAGTCATCAAGCCCTAGGGAGCTGTAAACGCCCCATAATAACGCTGTTATAGGGCTCCCTTTACTATATATAAAGCTTCCTAGCTACCATTTTTCAGATTCCGAATTATTCAGGATAATTTATACTTTTTATATTTTATATAACTTTTTCCCGCGATCAGCCGAATTATAAAAATTATAAGCCCGGGATTCGGGTTGCGTAAGATAGTTACGGTTAAGTTAATCGTAATTTTTATTTATTAATTTGAAATTTTATATAAAACTTTATTACTTAAAAATATCGGATAATTCCATTTTTAAGGTCGTAATTCTTAAAAATTGTTTTAATTACTTTTTTTGCTTCTTTTTTATTAAGATTTAATACTTTTTAACGTAACGTTAGTATTTTTTTAATTACGATATATTTAACGTAAATTATTTTATAAGCTTTTCGAAGCTTTTTAGGTTTAAAAAATATATTATAATACCAAAAGCTTAAATAAAAAATAATTTATAAAAGTTTTAATTCTTTAATAAAATTTATACAATAATTAAGTTTAACGTAATTTTGTTCCGGTAAAGTTTAAAAAAAATCGAGCTTAAAAAATTTAAGAGAAAATACGAATTTAATTTTAATCTTTTAATAAAAAATAACCGGAAGCAATTCCGAAAAGTTTTTAAGTTAAACGTTAAATACGTTAATATTTAAATATGGATTAATATAACGGTTAAAAAGTAAATTTTTAAAAACGTTTAAATTATTTTAGTTATTTAAAAGAATTATAATTAAAAATTAATTTAAGGCATTAAAGGATTACTTTAAACTTTTTAAGTTAAATAGTATTATTATAACGCGTAAAAATTACCGTAAAACTTTACGTTTAATTTAAGTAAGTTATATAAAACTTATTTAATAATACCGAATTTAGTTTTCAGTTTATATTTAAGCGAAAGTATAAAATATTTAAGAAATTTAAGGTCCGTTTACGGTAAAAGAATTTTTGAATACCGTAAGGAAACGATTTATACTTAATTAGGGGTAAAAAAAGTTAATTAATTTTATCCGGGATAATTTTTTTAATAGGTATATTAGAACCTTAAAAAATTAAGGGCCTGATTATTAATTATATATTACGAAAATAAGTTAAAGGCCGAAATTAAAAATTCCGGTATTTTTGTTACTATGTTATACGGATTATTTTCCGAATCGAGATTAATTCCGTATTTTAAAATAAACTTTTTTCGTTATAAATATTTCAGAATGGATATAAATATTTTTATTTAATTATATCAAAAAAATTTATAAATAAGAATTTATTACTTAAAATATTTTACGTTTTATAATTATAAAGTTATTTATTCGTAAATTTCGATAATTTAATTAAAAAGATTTAAATATAATCTGAAAATATTTTAAATATAATAAGTAAAAAAGGTTTCGGGATAAATTTTTAAAATTACTTAAATAAAAGCAATTAATTTAGAATATTATAAAACGATTAATATTTAATCTTAATACGTAATTTGAAAATATTCTTACTTCGTTAACCGATTTCTATATTTTAAATATCGTTAATTTTATTTTAAAAATTTATATTATTATTTATTGCTGTAAATATCTTCTATTAAAATTTACTATAATCGATAATTATAGGATAAGGTTGTTCGTAAATAATTGAAATTTACTTATCTTTTTTTTCGTTTTTATTATTATTAAGAAAATAATAAAAGTAAGTACGTTTTCATTACCAATTAATAATATAAAATAAAGGGTAATTAAAGAATTATTATTTAACGTTTCGGAAAAGTTAAAGTATGACTTTATTTTAAACGATATTGGAATAATAAAAATTCTTACGTTAATATCATTGCCGAGGTTTTATTAAAAAGGGTGAGGATTTGGTATTATAACCTAAGTAAATTTTTCCAGTAAAAAAGAATTAATAAAAATTATTATTATTATAAAATACGTTCGCGTATATAATTTAACTATCTTTAATATAAACTTATTTCTTTTTACGCGAATATTTCACCGGTAATTTAATAAAATCTTAAAAAGTTTTTAATGTTTTTATTAATTATTAAAAAAAGAAACGGAAGTTATAAAAACGATTAAAAATTACTTACGTTTCTATATAAGAATAAAGGATTTGTAGGAACTTAAATTTAGGTATTTAAGACTTATAATATGAAATTCGTTCGTTAAAAAAGTTTTAAATATTATTATAACCGGAACGAACTATTTTAAATATAAGAATTATATTTGTACGTATGTTCTATAAGTAATTTTAAAGCGTTAACCTTAAAACCGAATTCTTTAACTTTTTTAATATATTATTCAGGTTTATTTCTATTATTTTCTAAGCTATATTAACTTTAAATAGTTCTTCGTAATTACAAATAAATATAATAAGAAACCTTTCGTTTTTTTAACGGTTAATCGTTTTTAAAAAAAATAACGTTCCGTATTATTAAAAACTTCGAATAATACGTACGTAAATAATATAAGTTCTTAATTTATAAAATTAAGTAGGATAATAATATTAGAAGGATTATAATTAACGGATTTATAGTTTATTAAATAGAAAATATTAAAAAACTTTTAGTTTAAAATACCCTTTTTTTTATTAAAAAGATTATTAAAAAAAGTAAGCGAATAAGTTAAAAGTTAATTTATAAAACTTTTACAATAAAGCTAAAAATAATTTTTTTAAAAAGGCTTTTAGCTTAAAATAATAAAAATAATTCCGTAATTTTATAATATAAGCCCGAATTATATTTACGATTTACGTTTCCTTAACAAGATATTTACTTGTTAGTTTTAATAATATTTCCGTTAATATTATTTTACCATAATTAACGTAATTATTATAAACTTTAGGCCTAATTAGATTAAGATTTTCGTATACGGCGTATAAACGTATCCGTTAATAAAAAAGCAAAAAATAAAAATACAAAGGTTGGTATAAAAGGTGGAACCGAAAATTTATATTAATTATTTAGTAAAATACCGAACCTTTAATATTTACCGAATATAGGTGCCCGAATTCCATAAGCTTATTATTAGGCGTAACGTTAAATTTAAAGAAAAAGAATTTTATAAGTTAAAAAAAGCATGTATTTTAGTTATAACCGGAAGCTTACAGAAGAATTGTATATTTCCGAAATATTAACTAAAAAGAAATTAATTTTCGATATATTTAATGGGTAAGATAAATTTTATATTAATTATAATAGTTTAGAGATTATAAAAAGTTTTGTTTCCGGATTAAGTTTAACGGATGGCTAACCGGAAGGTTAAAATTCTGGGGTAAGAAAGAGTGTAGATATGGTTGGAATTAATTATAAATTTATAGTTTTTATAAATATCTTTAATCCAGAAAATACGGTTTTAAAAAGTGCTTAAGTAAATAAAACTTAGTTATTTATTAAATTCTTTTAGATACTTATTTAAAGAATTAAGTTTACGGATTATCCGTAAGTTAATAGGGAAAAAAATGGTACGGAAAAAGCTTTTCGGAAAATATATTTATTAAGATATATAAATAAATAAAATAATTTGCTTATATTTAAAACTAAATTCGGGATTTTTTAAAAGAAAAGCCTGGAAATTAATAAAACTTTATTTTTAAAATTTTAAGTTAAAGAAATAAGCAAAAATAACTATAAATATTTATTTATAAAAATAAAAGGTTATAAAAAATTAAAATCCTTATAATAAAACCGAAAACGGTAACGTTTATTCGGTAAACGTTTCCGTAACTTATAAGAACAGCGAAATTTATTTAACCTTAAATCGAAATTAGGAAAATGTTATTTATTTATTTTTGTTTTATAATATGCAATAAATTAAAGGTACGAAAAACTATATTTTTTTTATAATAATCGTAATAAAGGTACTGCAAAAAAACGCGGAACAGTTTAGCATTATATTTAATAAAGCAAAGATTTATAAGTATTAATTATAAATTAAACCGCCGAAATACTGGAAAAATTTGGAAAAACTTTTTAAAAAGGAACGTTTTTAAGGAAAATATTTCAAAATGATTATAACGTTCGTAAAACGTAAAAGGAATATCGATCATAAAAGTTAAGTTTAAATGAATTTCTCTTAAATAAGTGTTTATATATAAATTCGAGAAAAATAATTAATTAAAACGTATTAAATTAGGTATTTATATACGTAACGACTTTTAAGACACCAATTCGATTATTAATATATACGTTATTACGTTCGTAGCTAGATTTTTTAAAATAGCCATAATTATAGCTGCCAAATAAAACCTTAAAGTTCGTTAATACGATATAAAAAAGCTTTTTTAAACTTTTTTTAGAAATGATAACTTATAGTTACTTATATTTTTGTAAACGGTTTTTTTTTTAAAAAAAGCGGTATATATACGGAACTAAAAAACGTTTTATATAAGCTTAACGTTTTGCTTTTATTATAATATCGAAATTTTTATTTTATTTTATAAAAACCAAAGTTTATTATAGCCCTAAAAACCCGGATTTTCTTTATAACCAAGAACGAATAATTATTCTTATGAATTTCGTAAACGATTTATCTTTTTTTATTACCGAAAATATTAATCCGGAGCTAATAAATTAATTTTTAAGTTAAACGGAATATACGAATTTAAGGATTAAAACGAAATAAATTAAACAGGTAAATTACCTTAATATATAATTCCTATATCAAAAAAATTATTATTCGTTTTAAGTTAACAAGTGACGCATACGTATTATTAATTGTTCTAACGATTAAAAAGTTTATTTATAATAACGGAATAATTTTTAAAAAAGAAAATAAAAATTATTAAAAGCGAGTAAGTTTTATTTTATATATTATAATAATAATCCACCTAAACGTAACTTTTGTTATATTTTTATTATTGAAATTTGTAATTTATTTATTAATTAAATATATTAAAATTGTTAATAAAATAGGCCGTTACCTTTTTAATATACGCTTTTTCGGAATCGTATACGAAAATATGATAAAAATATTTAAGTCTTATTAATCGCTGAAAACGTATTATTTATTAATCATATTGAAATACGGCAATTTTTTAAGGTTATATAATAACCTTTTTGGAATATTAATCGTATAAAAGGCGGCGCATTAAGTAACGGTAACGATTTTTATAGTAAAAGTTAAGTTATTTGCGTTAAAATATACGGTTAAGAAAGTTATAATTTTTAAACGTTTATTTCGAGATTTTAAGTTAAAATTAAGTTAAACTTAAAAGAAATTTTATAATAATTAATAAACGATTAAATTAATAATAAGAAAAAGAAAAATATAATATTAAATTACGTTAAAATAAATATAAAATATATAAATAAAATAAAAATAACTCCGATAATTATTTAACGTAATTAATTTATTTATAATTTAAATATTTATTAATAACTTAATAAAATTTTTCTTTTTAAAAAATTCGAATATTTTAAGTTATTTTTTAATTTATAAAATTTATAATAAATAAATCCGGGAAATTATGAAAGTAAATAAAATACGTATTATTTTATTAAATACTTAACCTTAAAAAAGAACTTTTTTAATAATTAAAAAGAAATTAAGGAAATTATTATTATTATTATTATTATTAATAATAATAAGTAAAAAGTAATTTAAGATTTGCCTAATTAAGGTTAGCACCTGTCCGTATATGCCGGCGCCATTTACGGTAACAACCTACTGTTTTGTTTTTTCTTTTTCGTTTTTTTTTCCAAAAAAAGTATATATAACGGTACGGAAACGGCGGACCTTTTATAAGTACGATTAATACGTTCCTTAAACCGTACGAATTACGTAAGCAAAAAAAGGAACTTACGGCAAAACGGTTGCTAATTTCGAAGGCCGCGATAAGGAGGACGGTAAAAAGGTACGTAAAAATAAGGTTACGATTAATAATTAATAAGGAAAGAAACTTTTAAAGAATAAAAAAGGTTCGTATACCGGAACGTAAGTATATCCGGAAACGTAACGCCAGTAGCGATTGCCTATTATAACGTCGTAATAAATGCCGTTAAAACGTCCGGCGAACGTGGAATATAGGTGACTAAGGTACGGTTCGGCACGGCGCGCGGTTTATGCGGACCGCTAGCAAGGCGGGCGCGCAAGGGTGGCAGGAACCACCGCAGCAATCGGCGTAAAAGCGGGCGCAAAAACGGACGCGAGCACAGGCACGGGCGCAGGCGCGGGAAGCACCATAAGGGTCTGTTCGGTAGATCTCAGCGGCTGCGAAGCTATGTAGCTTTTCACCACTCGCTCGCATATAAGCATAACGCCTTTCCCTATTAGGAAGCGATTATCGAAAGATTTTATAAGCAGCGGTTACGAAACGTTAAATAATGTACCCTTGGCAACTAGGCTTAAAAGGGCTAACTAATCGTAACCGTTAAAACAGCAGCCGCTTACATTAATTTTAACCTTTTTAACCTTATAAATCGTTAATTTCATAAGAACTATTATCAAATATGGATACCTGATAATTATCATATCGTTTCGGAACGTCGATATTATGGCTATTATTTGTCAGTCTTGGCTAGCAATAGCTAGGATAGTTATACAGGTCCTCGACCTCGTTGCTGACGAAAAAGAACGCCCGCGAGGTTATTGCGATATCGAGCTTGACGGGCTATTAAAAGGCTATCACCTGGGCAGTTAATAAAGCCCTCTGGAGAATAGCTAAGGGCTACCTTTCGTAAGCAAGTTCAAGCGCTAGGGGGTACATGGGGCGAAAAGCATAATTGCTTACGTAAAATAGGTGGGGCCACAATGTCACTTTCACTCCCTCTCCCAGCTCTACCGAACACACCCTAAGCGGAGGTACCGGCACGACGGGGGCCACGGCGGAAACGGACGCGGCGGCAGGAACGGTAACAGCGACGGTACGCGTAACGCAAACTTTGCGCGTACGCGTAACTGCGGTACGTTAAATACGAAAAGATATTTATTATAATTATTATTAATATGCTTACGTAAAACTATTTAAAAATATTATATATTTACGTTATTATTATTATTATAATTACGATCGCTTATTAATATACTTAAAGGTTCGTAATATACGCGGTATATACGTTACCTTATTAAAATCAGGCCCTATTTTTAAGGTTGGTACTGCGCTTACGGCGCAGCTGCAGCTAAGGCTTTAAAAAAAATAATAGCTCTCGGTACCGTTTACCTCACTAAAATCAGACCCTATTTTTGAGGTTATGGCTGCGCTTGCGGCGCAGCTGTGGCTAGGGCTTTCAAAAAGCTGTAGCTTTAAGTACCGACCTATAAAAGACCTATAAAAGACCTACAGAAATCACAAACTTCAAAAATAAGGCCTAATAACAAGTTATGATTTTTTGGGCTCGTTTTAAGCAGTTTTATACAAACTTTCGAAAATTTAACTTAAAAACAGATAAATATAATAACAATAAAAATAAAAATAAAAAAAATAAAAAACATTATAATATATAATTTTAAAAGGGCTTTTTAATTATATATATAACTTTTTAATCGGGGCTAATTTGCGGAGATATTAAAAATTCAAATCAAAATTCTCGTTCTAAGTAAATCTTTAATCCGGAACGCCCTTTTTACTGCGACGTAACAATTACCGGTCGCAACATTTTCCCATAAACCTTCTAAAGGTAATTCAATATGGAAAAAATCCGTACAGTTATTTTTTTATCCGTACGGATTATAATTATTACATCGTAACCATAAGGGCGTTCCGATTAATTAAGTCCGGAACCTTCTTAAGGCTGCGACATAACAACCATAATCCGTACGGCCAAAAAAATTAATATACGGGCTTTTCCCATATAGAATATACTTAGGAAGCCCGGTACATAATGATGCGACCGGTGGTTATGCTATCGCATCTATAAGGCCGTTACGGTCGTCCATTTCCTATACCTAAATTTAGCCATATTAGCTACAATTACTTTCCATAAAAATTAAAAAGTTCCTGTATGCATATTAGCTTATATTCGACGCGTATATAAAATATCAAACTTATCGGACGTAAATTGGCTATAAAAAAATTTATTTTATATAATTCTTTTAATTCTTTTAAAAAATTAAAAGGAAAGTTAATAATTTTGGTAAAAGCGCCTAGAACGAACCGCTATTTCGCATAATTATAACTTAGGCCTCGCTGGCTCGTTACGGGGATTTGAGATTTGATTGGTTAATTTTTAGCGTAATATAACAGTATATTAGAAAAAACGAGCCAGCGAGGCCTGAGCTAGCTGAGGTAAGGTACCGTATTAATTTAATTAGTAAAATATTTACAAAAATAATAAGACCTTAAAAATAAGGCTTAATATTAAGTTCTGATTATTTGGACTCGTTTTAAGACTTTTTATTTAAATTTTCGAAAATTTAACTTAAAAATTAACAAATATAATAATAATAAAAATAAATGGAAAATAATAAAAAACGTTATTATATATAACTATAAAAGGCTTTTTTAATTATAAATATAATTTTTTAATTAAGGTTATTTTGGCAAAAATATTAAAAATTTAAATTAAAATTTTCGGTTTAAGTAAACCTTTAATCTGGAACGCCCTTATAATTATAACGTAATAACCATAACCCGTACGGCCAAAAAAATAACTGGACGGGTTTTTTTTATATTAAATTATTTTTAAAAGGTTTATAATAAAATATTAAAACCGGTAATTATTACGTTATAAGAAAAAAGGCGTTCCGGTTAATTAAGTTTAAAATTTTTTAAAGGTTATAATATAATAATTATAATCCGTACGGCCGAAAAAATTAATATACTGATTTTTTTTATGTAGGATATATAAAGAAAGCCCGGTATACGATATTATAACCGGTAATTATATTATCGCAGCCATAAAACTATTACGGTCGTTCATTTTTTTAACTTAAACTTATTTATATTAGCCGTAATTTATATTCGACGCGTATATAAAATATTAAATTTAGCGGACGTAAAATAACTATAAAAAGGTTTTTTTTATATAAATCTTTAAATCTTTTCAAAAAATAAAAAAATAAAGTTAATAATTTTAATAAAAACGCTTAAAACGAAATCCTTATCTGTATAATCTGAACTTAGGCCTCGTGTTATGACCAGAAGCCTTGGCTCAGCGACAGATGTCAGATAAGTAGCGCAATAAAATGCGCACTTATTAATCCTGTCTTTTGGTGCAGCCGTACGCGACTTAAGAGTCTCATCGCCTTTAATGAGCTAAGCTCGGAGCTAAAATTAGCGTAATTTGCTGCACCAGACCACTTTCCCAAAGGCTTCAAGTTCGATCCAAGAGATGACTACTGGCCATGATTTAAATGATGAGCAGCCCATAAGATGGTATCATGGTAAACAGTTACTACCTGATCGCTAGCAACTGAGGGGGTGTGTCAGATAAGTAGCGCAATAAAATGCGCACTTATTAATCCTGTCTTTTAGTGCAGCCGTACGCGACAACAGACGGTCGGAGGTTATGGGACAGGTTTCCGACGTAGGCCCCCGGGCCACCAGGGTTACGTGATGGGCTTGATAAGCTCGAGACGCCTGGTTGGACCAGAAAGGATTTGGTACGTCGAATTAATTAAACCGGGGCGACGATTCGAAATAGTTCGATAAATTCGAAAGGATTTAATAATTAAAGGAAAGGTAAAGCCCGGTTAAATTAATCGAACTAAAAATAATATATATACGATCGTTATTTTTTTATAATTTAAATAATACCAGCATATAATATAATTTAATTATCTAAATTATTTTTAATATTTATTATTATTAAACGTAATTATATTTTTAATTTATTTTCTAAATTTTTATAATATTATTATTAATATAAACCGTACGATTAAAAGTTAATAATTAATAAAATTAATTAACCGTTATACGTTATAAACTTTTATTTAATAATAAAATTAAATTTTAAATAATATGTTATATCGTTAATATATCGGAAATTTACAAACTTATTACGTAATAATATAAAAATACGATAAAAAAATTCGAAAAGGTAATTTAACGTTTTAAAATTTAAGTTAATATTATCAGGATTAACGAAATTAAAATTAAATTTAAAAAACCCGAACTTTACGACGGAAAAAATAATGTATAAAATTTCCTTATCTAAATAAGTATTTATTTTCGTTTCGAAAAAATAATTAATAAAACCAATAAAATTTCTATAATTATAATATTTTTTTAAAAAGATATCTTAAATTAATTTAAACCTACTTTACGAAATTATTTAAAAAATAAAAAAATAAATTAATAGCAAATTATTAAAACGTTTTTTTAATATTATAATAATTTCGAAAAAAAATTAAGGGTTAATTTCGGAAATCCAGAAAAAAAAACCGTAACATAAAAAATTTTCAATCTAAAGCAAAAAGAAATTAACGTCCAAATATATAATAACATTTAAAAACCTTACGGCTAAAGTAAAATAAGTAAACGAAAAAAACGATAACTTAATTAATATTTTTTATAAAAGCTTAAAAAACGACGTTAAAAACGAAATTATTAAAATAATACGCCTTATTATTTCAAATAAATATATCGTAAAAGCCGTAAAAATCGATAATTAATAATATAAGCGACGATAAGAACAAAAAGGATAATTTGTTTCCAAGCCCAGGTTTACGGAAACTAATTAAAATAAAAAGCATAATATACCTTTTACTGCTTACGGAACAGTACCAGAACCTATAAAGTTAAAAATAACCCAGAAAAAAGATTAAAGCTAAATTAAGTATTATAATTATAACCAAATGGGCTATATTAAAAGCTAATATAAGGCTTCCAAAAAATAATGTAGCGGTTAAATCCCGGTACCCGAAAGGTAACCAAAAGATAGAAACGATAAGGCCGTCATTTTCAGCATAGTTAAGAAAAAGGAAAACCTTAACTTACCCTCAAAAATACGCAAAGGTTTACGAAAAGTTAAAGTTTTTTTATAAGCCCTAATTAAGTAATAACGTACCATATCCGGTCTAATAAATACTTAATAATTACAAGAATACAAAGGATGGGAAAAGTTGACGGTAAAGAAATTAATATTTTGTACGTAACAAAAAAAGGAATAACGAGAAAAATAATAAAAGTTAAATAAATAAATTAAAAAATACCAAGGTTAAAATAAAGCCAATATCCAGGAAAACCCGATCGATATAAGAAATTATATGTTATTTATTACAAAATATTTACTGCTTACGATATAAAAAATAATAAAAATATATCTAATAACGAATTATACGTATATATAAATAAGGATTCGACTTTTATATTTAAATTAAAAACGACCACAGGAATTAAAGATGGTATAAACACTTACGTACCACGGTTATATAAAACGATATCGACGCTATCATAATATCAAAAAGCTGGCCGAAAAATAAATTTGCCCCGAACAAAATCTTATATATTATTACGAATAATACGACCATAAAACGCAAAAAAATGGATCTATTAAATAATAATAAAGGCATAACGGAAGTAATAAACGACCTATATTTCCGACGTACCTATGCCGATAACCCCGAAAAAAAAGGGAAAAGAAAATCGGAAAATATTTAACAAAAATGGCCTAATACCATATCTAGTACCAGAAATGCCAAGGATATCAGGACCAACCGATAATAACGACAAACGAAAAATGGGCCATAAAGATAAATTGGTCGGAAAAGGCCGAAACCTTTAAATAACGAATTACCAGTTTAACGAATTAAATAAAACGATATAAGGAAAAAATCCTCGAACTGGAAACTTAATTACGCCGATAAAAAGGATAATTAAAATAATTAGAGGCATAAATTCCAAAAAAGGAACGTTACCTATAAGGGAACGATAAAATAATAACAGCAAAAAAAGTTAATATATACCCTTTAAAAAAGCTTTATATATAGTAATAAAAAAATAAAAAGTCTTTATATTATAATTAAAATACGAATTAAAACAATTTGTATACCGTTATAATAAATTACGGAACCGACCCGAATTATATTAAACCAGTAATAATTAACGAATTACGGTTGTTATAAAAAGATAAAACCGAACCTTACGAATTTAAAAATATAAAAGGTGTTAAATTTACTTATAATAACGGATAAGTTAACCGTAAAATTAATTATTTCGAAACTTATATTTAAGAACGAAAATAAACCATTAATTTCGATATTATTTTAATACGGAATTACGACATAATCCTCGATAAAAAATGGCTATATTAATATAACCTTTTAATTAATAAAAAAACTGGCCAAATAAATTTTTTTTTATCTTTTATTAATAAAAACGACTTAAAAAGATTTTTTATTACTTAACTAATAATAATAACGGCAAATATAAGCATAAAAATACGACAGAAACCTTATTACCTAAAAGAATACGATACATACCGAAAAAAGGACGAAAAAAATATATACAACCCGTTATTACCATAATTAAAATACAGTTATACGAAATAAACGACGATTTATAACATTAGCCCTGAAAACCAAAAGAAGTAACTAAAATATTAATATAATATCACAAATACGAATAATTTTTTAAAGAACAAATCGAAACAAGATTACCAGAATATAATAAATAAAATAATAAAATAATTTTAAAAAATTATAAAACGATTATTTTTTATCCTATATATAACCTAAATTAATAAAATTTGTACGTATTACGAAAATATTTCGAAAATAAGTTACGTAAAAGATATATTAAACGATCCAAGTTATTAACGAAATATTGTATATTTTTCTTACTAAAAAAAATAAAAAGTTACGGCTAATAATTAATTATTAATAATTAAATAATATTACGGTTAAAAATCGTATATTTTTACCTTTAATTATTAAAATAAAAAATTATCTTTACGGAATAAATTAATTCGTATTAAACTAAAAAACGAATAAGAAATAACCTTTAAAACCAAATACGGATTATATTAATATTTAATAATACCGTTTAAGTTTATTAACGTACCTGTAACGTTTCAAAAAATAATTAATTACGTATTACGCAAATACCTGGATATTTTTATTATTTACTACCTTAATAACATTCTTATTTATTTAAATTCGGAAACAAAATATAAGAAATATGTTTATAAGGTTTTTTAAATTTTATAAAACGCTAATCTTTTAATTAATGCCGAAAAAAATAAATTCCATAAGTAAAAAATACCGTACTTAAAATACGTTATTATTCCGGAACATATCAAAATAAACCCCAAAAAATAATCATAATTTAAAAATAAAAAATACTTATTATAGTTACCGAAATCCTAGCTTTCCTTAAATTTACTAATTACTACCGGAAATTTGTCCACAACTTTAACAAAATCGTAATATTCTTATTTAACCTAACCAAAAAAAAACTAAATTCTAATAAATAACCGAAATAAAAAAGGCCTTTTAAAAGATTAAAAATATAATTACCAATAAACCAGTACTAATTATATACGACCCAAATCGCCCTATAAAACTAAAAACCGACGTTTCGGATTATGCGTTAAACATAATAATCGGATACAAAAATAATTAAGGTAACTTATATCTTATTACGTTTTGTTTTTATAAATTAAATGAAATTAAATTAAATTACGTTATTTTAAATAAAAAAATTAATTATTATTAACGTTTTTAAAAAGTTTAAATATTATTTTCAAAAAAACTTATATTAAATTAAGGTATATATAGATTATATAAATTTTAGCCGGTTTATTATTATCCGAAAGTTAACGAAACGATAACTCCGTTATATAAAATATTTTCTAAAATTTAATTTCGTTATAATCCATAAAAGAAAATTAAAAAATAACAAAACGGATATTTTTAATAAACGACCAAACCTAAAAAAGAATGTTTTTAAAATCCCATACCAAATATTCGACCTCACTAAAAAAGAATACATAAAGTTATGATAAATCGTAATAATTAAGAAAATAATACTTAATCTATACCAGAAAATTTAACAATATAACGATCAGTTACTATAAGGAAAAAAAACCGATAAAACTTAAATACCAAAAAAACATTAAAAAAAACTAAGACGCAAAATATATAAATACTAATTATACGGACACCTTAAAATTTATAAAACCTTAAAATAATTACAGCGCATATATCATTTTCCTAAAATAAAATTAATAATAAAAAATTTTTTATAAGAATATAACTTATGTAATAAAACTAAAATACGACGCCATAAACCATACAAAAAACTATAACTATTACCAGTTATAAAACGAATATAAGGTTTAATTACTTTAAATTTTATTATTAAATTATTATTATCAAAAAACCTAATAACGGACGTACATTACGATAACATTATTATAATCGTAAATCGATTCATAAAATCTTCTTATTTTTTACTATTTAACGAAAATATAAACGTAAAATAATTAACGTATATATTTTTTAAATACCTTATTAATATAAACGGACTTACGATAAAAATAATATCCGATAAAAATACTATATTTACTTTGAAATTTTAGTAAAGTTTTATGGTACAATTAAACCTAAACTATAAGCTTTTAAACGCTTTCAAACCATAAACGGATAACCATTTAAAAAAAATAAATCAAATATTCGAAAGCTACTTCCGGTATTATATTAACTATAAATAAAACAATTAAGTCGAAAAGTTACTAATAACCTAATTAGCTTATAATACCAGTTATTACGAAAATATCAAAATAATATTAATTAACGCTAACTTTAATTTTACGTTAAACATTTACCGAAATTTCCAGAAAAAAAGATTGATTAATATTAAAATAATTCTTATTTTAAAATAACTTAAATAATTATATATAAAAATAAAAACAAAACTTAAATTTATACGTATTTAAATGTAAAAATATTATAACTAAAAAAGATTAAAGGAACCAATTTTTTAAAAAGAAAAAATAATCTACCTAATTACTAAAAACATTTAAACTAAACGACCTAACAAATATTCCGATTTTAAATATATTAAATCGTATAAAGTCGCAAAAGAAATTTTAAAAAATAATTACCAATTAAAATTACCCCCTAAAATTAAATTTTACCCTGTTTTCCATATTTCCTTATTAAAGTTAATAATAAACATAATTTAAATTAATACGGGACGAAAAAAAAGTAACAAAAAACGTATTAATATAAAAAGTCGAAAAATTCTTTAATATTAAAAAAAACCGGTCAAAAATAATATTTAATTAAATAAAGAAAATACTTAAAATCAAAAAATATATAAAAATTTATAAAAAACCTTACGGAAATTTAATACCTATTAAAATTTTTTTATTAATAATACCGGAAACGTTAAAGTTAAAAAAATTCTAATCTACGTTATTCAGGTTGGACCAGTTAACCACGGTCGTAATATAAAAAAACGAAATTATTTCGGCCTTTAACTTACGTTACTTTTTTTCCAAACGTTTAAATTTTTTTATCGCTTCCGTACTTTTAATACCTTTATGTAATATTTTAATCTTACGTCTACGGAAAAAAAATTTTAATTACGTAAACGAGTTAAACGATTAAATATCTTATTAAAATATCGTTATAATTTATTAAAACGTTATTAAATAGAAAATAACTTTTTTTTAATATAACGTTTTTAAAACTTAAAATAGTTTTTTTTCGTAATTATTCGGTTATATTCGGTTTTGGAAGGTCCGAATGAGTTATAAAAACCGTTATATTTAAAATAATAAATATATTTTCTAAAATTAAAATAAAACTTATAAATCTTTCTTTTACGTTTATAACGCGAATAAAAAAATACGGATATATTAAAATTAAAGATATCGTTTTTTTAAGAAAATTAAAACGTTAATACGTTTATAAGATTTTTATTTTTCGATACGGTTTAATATAATAATTAAATAACAAAAAAAAATTTTAAAAAAAAGTTATTTATTAAATAAATATAATAATTAATTAATTTTTAAAGGTAAAAATTTTAAAGGGGGAAAATCGTATTATAACTAAAAGTTTTAACTTAATAATAAACGGTCGGAAGTTATAAAATAGGTTTCCGACGTAGGCCCCTAGGCCATTAGGGTTACGTAATGGGCTCGATAAGCTCGAAACGCCTGGTTAAACCAGAAAGAACTTGGTATATCGAGCTAATCAAACCGGGGCAACGATTCGAAATAATTTAATAAACTCGAAAAAATTTAATTACTAAAGGAAAAATAAAGCCCAGTCGAACCAGGCGAGCCAAAAGTAATATATATACGTTCGTTAGTTCCTATAATCTAAATAATACCAACTTATAATATAACTTAGTTACCCAGATTATTTTTAATATCTGTTATTATCAAACGTAACTATATTTCCAGTTTATTACTTAGATTCCCATAATATTACTGCCAACATAAACCGTACGATTAGGGTTTAATAATTAGTTAAGCCAGTCAGCCGTCATACCTATTACGGCCAGCATTAATATAATATGGTAGCTAGTTTATTGGCGCTATAAACGAAAATTTTAAGCTGAAGAAAAGAAAAAAAGAAAAAAAACGTAAAGCCGTAAAATGCGTAAAGATTTATAAATATCCCCATTTTTTATGTCACAGGTAACTAGTTTATGTAGTAATTATTAGCTTTATATAACGGTTACTAATCTTATGTATTAATCGTAAGGTTACCGTTATATTACCTTTTTTTTTAAATTTATATACGATTAAAGAAAGTTTGCAAATTTTTGTTAGTTATAAGAACCGTTTTTTCCTTATTAGTCCGGTTTTTATTTTCGCGGCCTTATTATTATCAGAATGGTTTTTGTTAATTTCGTTAATAACCGTTACGCGTATCTATTTTTATAAACGGACCGGTAATCCGAATATATCCGGATATTCCGTATAAAACTGTTTTATTACGATCGGAACGTTTTTAAAATTAATTACGAAATATTATATTTCGTTAAAATCGTAATTTTTTTATTTAACTTAATATTATAACTTTTTATAATATCCCTTAAATTTTAATTATTTCATTTATCTTACTTTAAACTTTAATTTATTATTAATTTTTTTGAATTATAATAATATTTAAATTTATTAAAATAATAAATTATCGTTAATAATACATAATTAATCGGTATAAAATAAATTAATTATTTTATAATTCGATAATAAATCGAAAATAAAATTATATTCATATTTTTAAAAAATTTCGAAAAATTTTATTTATTATAAATTTAAACGGATAATCGGTATTTACGTTACGAAACCTTTTTTTTAAAAAAAAGCTTTATTACTAACCTTAAAATCGATTAAATAACGTTTTTTATTAATTTACGTTATTTCACGTTTTTACGTTTTTAATATAATTTCCTTTATAAACGTTTAAACGTTTTTAATTCGTTTAATAATTAATAATATTTATTAAATTAATTAAATATTTATTTTTATTATATTTAAATTTAACAAAATCGGATACCGGATATTTTTATTTAATATAACTTTTAACGGCATTATATTAATCGATAAATATTATAATAAATTATGCGCAAAATTTAATAGCGGTATATATACGTTTTAATCATTTTAATATTTATCGATATAAAAACGTAAATATTAATTTAATTTTTAATTTTTAATTCCTAAATTTAATAATTTTTTTTATTTACGGCTATAAAACGTTTCCGTAACGATATTTTATATTAATAAGTTCGTTTAATTTAATGAAAAATTAAAGCATAAATTATTTTACGTTATCGTAAATTTAAATAACGGATATTTCAAAAAAACGATATAAATTTCGGTAATATTAATTAATTAAAAGTTTGAAAATATTAAATTTTTCATTTTATAAAATTATTATAATTTTATTAAATTTATTGATAAATATTTATATATAATTATAACTATAACGGTTTTTGGCATAATTTTTCCGTTAACGATAACGTAATTTTAAATATTATTTAAAATAAGGAAAAAATAAAAAGATTCCAGAATTTTATTTCGAAACGTTTTATCTTAACGGTAATCGTAATAATTCCGGATATATTATTAATATTTTGCTTAAACCGGAACCAAATATATTTCCGTATTAATATTTTAATTATTTTATTTTAATTAAAATATATAAATATTTTAAATTCGTAAATTTTACAGATAAATACGATATGAAAAAAAATACGACGGTTAATTATTTTTCGGATATTATTAATTTAATTTGTTTTTTACCTAAATTTTATATTTCGGTTTCGGAACGGATAAAATCGATTAAATTAATATTTTATAAAATATTTTCGATCCGGATTTTAATCAGTATTTCGTTAATAATCACGATAAAAAATTTAATCGTTTTAATAAAATTAAGATTTAATTTCTTTCCTTTTTTTCAGCCTTTAACGGTAAATAAATCGACCGTTTTTCGTAATAAAATATCCGTAACGATATTTTTTTTACCAGATCAATATTAAAAAATAATATCGAAATTAAAAAAAAAGTCGGCTTATTAAATTTAACGCGTAAAAAAACGTATTTATTTATAAAATATAATAAAACTTAATAATTAGTTATAATAAAAAGTTTTTATGCTTAAAATTTAAAATAATAATATGCAAAAATTTAAATTATAATAAATAACTTTCGGTTTTAAATAAAATATATTTTTTTTAGGCTTATAATTTTCGAAAAATATTTTATAAATTTTTATTTATTATTTTTTTATTATTATTAAATAATACTTTTAATTACGTTACGGAATACGTCCGTTTTCATTTTAATCGGTTAACTAAATCAAAAAAATTAAAAATTAAAATTTCGTACGTAAATTATTTTATTTTTTCGAAAGCCCGTTTTTATTCGGATTTTATTACGAAAAAAATCTCTTTTTTTAATAAACGGTTTAATAATTTAATTATACCGTTTTTATAATAATAAAATATTTATACGTAATTAGAAAATCTTTTAAATAAACGGATTATAATATAATTATTAAAATTCTCAAATTTTTATTTTTAAATTATTTTAATTTTAATTAAATCGATAAAAACGTTTATATTTATTTTTATAATAATACCGAAATAATCCATTTTTTAACGTTAAACCGGAATTCTTTAATATTTCCTTAAAATTTAATTTTATATAACTGGTAAATAATTTTTTTATAATATTTTTAATATTTTTTTTAAAACCGGAATAAATTAATACGTTATTAATATAAAGATTTACGTAATAATTAAAAAGTTCGTATAATTAAGTATTAATAAACGATTATTATTAAATAAAACCTTTTCCTTCGAAAAGACGTAACCGTGTAGATAATTGGATAAAATGATAGATTCCTACCTTAATTCCTGTGCTTCACCCCATCCCTCTCGCAGACTGCCTAGCCCCGAGCCAGCTCCTATTTACGTCGATTTTTGTCGGAATTCTAAAGGTTCTTCGCAATCCGGAGCAACCGGGCAAACCATCGTTCGTAGTCCTTTTTGCATTGTTCTAAAATCTGAACTTCGATGTTTTCAAACCCGTTATTGTTATCATCCAGTTTTCCCAATAATGTCTCCATGGTATCCATATTCTTCGGCATAAGCATTATTAAGGATTGATTACCGTTATTTTTGTGAATTAAATCGTATCCGAAAATTAAAAGCCGAATTCGGTTTTTTTGAGATAAGTTTTTTAGATCGACGGTGCTGTCGATTATCTTGGCCCGTCCGGTAACTTTATGGGGGCTTTGGATTATAAATAAGACGATTTTTTGGTAAATCTTTTCGTTACGGATTACCGGTATGATATAATTAAAATAGCGCGGTATGTTTAATTATTTTAATAAAACTGTAGGAATAATTAAGCCGTAAAACTGGCAAAAACTCGTATAGCCTTTTATGCGTACTTAAGGTTTACCCTTAAGGTTTATCGTTAAGGTTTATTTTTAAGGTTTATTCTTAAGGTTTATGCTTACGGTTTATTTTTAAGGTTTATCCTTAAGGTTTATCTTTAAGGTTTATTCTTAAGGTTTACTACGACCATGCGGAACCGTGGAACCAGCTGGTATAAGGTTCATCAAAGTCGAAGCTTATCGGTAACCACGCATCAGTCTGCTTCAGAATGAGGTTTTATGAGACTAAGGTATATAATCTATCTTAACCGTGAAAATTATTAATCAGTTATCGTGTTCGAAGATATTGGGTATAATATTTATCGTGTGGATTATATGTGTAATAATTTTTTGTATATTTGGCTCAGCCTGGAAAATAAGGCTTGAACCTATATTAACCTTATATTATTCCGTACGGAAATCGGTTTTTAATTTATTCGTTAACGAAACGAAAATTACGTTATTTTTAATCATTTTTATAACGGAAATAATCGGTTTAATTAAAATAAAATCGTTTTTAGATTTTTTTATAAATATTAAAAAGATTAATATTATTTATCGGTTTTTTTTACAGTACGGTTAGGAGAATTAACATTTTTTTAAATTTTAAGATTAACGTACCCGTTTAATAAATATCGGGTTAAAAGTTTAATTACCGGTAAAAGCTTAATTAAAATTAAAAGGTCGTTAAATTAAATAATATTTTTATTTTTATTATTTAATAATAAATTATATTTTTTTATTTAATTAAAATCGATAAAAATATCGTATTCGGTATTTATAATTTAAAAAACTTAACCAGAAAAATATTATTTATTAATTTCAAATATTATAATTATTTAAGATTTTATTTAACCGGTAAGTTATTTCTGATAATTTTATAATTAAATTAAATTTTTTAACCGAATAATATAAATTTATAATTATTTTCTTTTTTAATAAAAAAAATTTAACAAAAAAATAAATTTATATTCCCGTCTTATAAAAAATAATAATACCCCAATTAATTCCATTTATTTAAATTTACGTAATTTTAATAAAAATTATATATTTTTTAAAGTTATTTATTTTTATTATTATTAACATAAAAAAATTATCGAACAAACTTTTAACGGTTTTATTTTTTTCCGATTTATTAAAATATAACAAAATTTTTATTATTTTTACCGTAATAACTTTTTTTTACTAAGATAATCGTTAATTTTATATTTCGTTTTATTATAATTAAAATACGTACCGGTTTTTTAATAAACCTTTTTTCGATTTCCGATAAAAACTTACCGGTATTATTTAAAATTTTCGGTTTGCCCAAATTATTATTTAAATAGGATTTTTTATTTTATTTTTCGGTTTATTATTATTAAGGTCGTATAATTAAGGCTTACGTTTTTATTAACGTTTTTTATAAGCAAATTAATTATTATAAACGATTTTAACGATAGGGTTATAAAACTTTTCGTAAATAACGCTAAAATTACGATTATCCTTAAAAAGGCATAAATTAAAATTTAAAAAAATATATTTTTATAAAATTTATTTTTATTTATTTTCGGTAATTTTAATTCTTTAAACGAAAACGTTAAATTTAAAAATAAACTCGTAAATATCTTAATTTTTGCCGGGTTTAAAAGTAAAAATACGGCAATTTTTTTAAATAACGAAAGTTTAATTCGAATTATAATATAATAATTTTAATATTTAATTTATTTCGGTTAAGTAAAAAAAAAAGTCGTAGAATTAATCGGTAACGAATTTTAATTATTTATTCGGCTTTTTTTTAAAAAGGTTTATTAAATAAATTATATAAATTTTTTCCTTCCGAAAAATCGATTCGTTTATTTCGAATTTATTTATAATTTTACGGCCCCAGGTATTAAATTTGGTTTTGTTGCCGTTAAATTTAACCAGGTCGTTAACGTAATTTTTGTTTTTTAATTATAAAAAAAGTTTATATTATTATTTTTTACAAATTTATAAAAAATAGGCCATACCGTTATATTAATAAAACAAAACGTATTAATATTACGGAAAACGTTATTAATTACATTTTTCCAGTAAAAACGGTTAACGTTATCGGAAAAAATAAAGGAATAATAACTTTATACGGCTTAAAAATAAAAGATTTTATTACGGAATTTTTAAAATTCTTTTTAAACGTTTTAATTATCGATAATTATTTTATCGATTAATTATTTATCGAAATCGGTTTTTAAATAATTATAGTTTTGGTTTTAATTTAATAAATCTTTTATTTTTAAAAATTCGGTTTCGTTTTTTGGTACGTTGTTTTTTACCGTTTTTTTAAGGTATTTATTATTTTCCGTATTTTCGATTTTATCTTTAATTAATTTAAATCGTTCCGAACGTCGATTAGTTAATAAGTAATTTTTCTTAATAAATATTTAATCTTAATATTAGTTAATTTAAATTTAAATTTTAGGTCTGGTTTAAGACGTATTATTTTCGTCGTAACGTTTCGACGTAAAAAAAAAATATAATACCTTATTTATTAATTATTAAGTTAATAAAAAAAGGAATAAGCTTAAAATAATATTACGGCCAGCATTAATATAGCATAGTAATTAATTTATTAGTACTATGAACGAAAATTTTAAGCTGAAAAAAAAAAAGGAAAAAAACGTAAAGCCGCAAAATACGTAAAAATTTACAAATATCTCCACTCTTTATGTAGCAGGTGGCTAGTTCATATGGCAGCTGTTAGCTCCATGTAACGGTTGCCAGTCTTACGGTTTGATTGTAAGGCTGCCGTTATAACACCTTACTGGCTCGTTATAGGAATACAGTATTTAATTGGTTAATTTTTAACTTTTTGGCAGAGTATATTAGAAAACTTTGAAAAAAAATAAAGAGCCAGCAAGGCCTAAGCTAGCTGACGTAATATATACGTAAGATATAAAAAAAGTATTTATTTTTAATAATAAGGATAATAAGAATAATTTATAACTTATATATTAACTTAATATTTATTTCTTTTTAGTTTAAAATATTTATAAATCTTTTATTAAAACAAAAAAAAAGAAAATAAGCATTATAACGTTGATACTTTAACAGATAAATTATACGTATATAATACGCGAACTTACTTGTCGTTACCTGTTACTATAAGCGATAAGGGTAAAAGAAGCGTATTACTTTTTTTTTCCTCAGATTATACATACGACCTATCCTTTTGTTATTATACTTATTGTTTGCGATTAATTTACGCGTTTTCGTTAACTACGCCAACTTTCTTTTGTTAATATATTTATTTAGGAATCATATAAAGCTGCGATGGGCAGATTTAAGGGAGCGTCCCCCTTTTATCTGGGGGGTATGTCGCAGAATAAGGGTTACTTGCTTAGTTATCAAGCCTTAGGGAGCTGTAGACGCCCTACAATAACGCTGTTGTAGGGCTCCCTTCACTATATATAGAGCTTTCTAGCCACCACTCTTTAGATTCCGAATTATCCATGACAATCTACACTTTTCACACTCTATGCAACCTTTTCCCGCGATCAGCCTAACTATGACACACCGCATGACGAGGTGGATGTGAGCCAGGCGCGGGGTGATCCGTCCTCACAGGCCACTCGTACTCCCCTCCCACAGGCAGCTCGCTGGGAACCCCGGGACTGATCGAGACGGCAGTCTGGCCGGCCAACTCTGCGGGTGCTGGGCCCATGAACTGCGTGTGCGGGTGAAGCGGTGGCCCTGCAACCGGCCGCGGGCCCCATTCCCCCTGCACCGACTCCGGACTCACCATTGTCGACCCGTACCACGACGCCTGTGTCACCCGGCTCCGTCGCCTCTCCTCGCGCCGGCGGCGGACACTTCGGCCCCTGATGCAACATACGAAGATGATGATGCACAGCGACACAGCACTGCCGGTGACGATGCCCACTATGGCGCCGGTGGACAAGGGTGGCGGTGATGGTGGCGGTAGAGGCGAAGAGGTTTGGGTGGGTATGAGCCGCGTAGGAGAACGGGCAGCAAAGGTTGGTTTCCGTGCCAACAGAGTCTCCAGTCCGCTATTGGGCACGTCCCAGCCCAACTTGGGAGAAAGGACTGTGGCGCCACCGTTCTTGTCCCCGCCCGTGATGTTGTAGATGTCGTCGGGGACGACGTTGGTGGTGAAGTTTGGGTTAAATAAGTCCCAGTATGCGTCGTTGGTGCCAGTATTCCCCTTTGTTCCTGTGCAAAGGTTGTGCTGGGCCCAAGCATGTTGTGCGAGATCGCACAAGTTACTGTCCTCCGGGTTTGGGTAGGTGCCGCCGATAACGAACATCTGTGAGTTGGACCTGACCATGTTGCACGAGGACGCGTAATGCCCATGTGCATATGTGGCGTTTCCATGCCGGTCAGGGAAGACTTTAACCCAAACAAAGGCGGGCAAGGTCAGAATGTGAAGGTCACCGAAGGCACTTGTATTGACGACTGGAGGCGGGACACTCGCACCACCCCAGAGATAGCTATGCCGGTTTAGTTACTGCATGCCGTTTGAATGCATAGTACTGGTGAAACATACATATTGTAGCTGGACCTGTCTGCGGCCCAGGCCGCCCCAACACAGTGCTGACGTCTGTTTTGTGGAATGTCTCCGGTTGCCGTCTGCGTAAACCAGTCGTTCGTGGAAGGATCATAGATCAAGATCGTGTCCAGGGGCTGAGGGGCCGTTGTACCATTGCCGTATGGGCTGACAAGACCGCCGAAGTAGACCAGCAGTCCAGTGTCGCCGGCTGGGATCCACACCATCGCCCCTTCAGCCCTTGGTAACGTGTCTGGGGGGTTGATCACGGTGGTCGTGTTAGAATCGTACCCGTACCTGTAAAACGATGAGGTCATGGCTTTGTCTTGCGTCCATCCACGCATCGAGCCCTTGGTTATCCACCCTCCATAGTAATAGCCCTGCCCAGTTTCTGATATTCCGACTCCTGCTCCATAGGAGGTAGTGTTCAGCGGACTGGAAAGCTGAGGTTTTCCAAAATCATCCCACTTATCCAAGGGGATATCGTAGCTAAAGAGATGGAAGTCGTCGGTTGGGACGCCCACGGTATATTCGCCACCGAAGACGAAAAATCTCTTATTGACACTGTCTCCCCACAGAACGCCACCGTGTACCGTTGGGATTTTGGGATCCTTGGTGGTGATATTTAGGTTGGGCCAAAGTTCCCCGTTTCTCATCGTGAGATTATTAAGATCATGGTAGCCCTGCCACGTATCTTTATGTTGATAAATTTGACGTTAGCATCGCATAAAGCAGTTGTCGACGTGCTGAGCCGGGTATCTCACTTGGAAAATCGTGGTGATCAAAGGCGAAAGTGTCGAAGTTCACCCAGCCACCATCGATATACAGCTTATCATCAATGACAGCAGTTTGATGTCCATACCTCCGGCAGAAGTTGTCCCGTGGATTTTGGGTTGGGCTAGTCGTGACACTCTGAAAGGCTACTACTAGCAACAACATCAACAATAATCGCGTTTGGCGGCCCAATCCTGATGTAATAGCGACCGCGAGAGACCTCGAGCCAACAATTGAGCAGATTGGCATCTTTATTCACTATCTTGGAGCACCTAGGGGAAGCAAGCGAGTTGCGGTTTAAAGAAGCCATCCAGGTCGGATAAGGGCTAGCCGCCGACCGTGGAACCCTTGGATTTAAAAACCAGGTCGGAGAGCACACCAGAAACCGGGGATGAATGCGCAGGAAAATCACGCCTTAAATCGCCCTGACATCCTGGAATTAAAGTGGTGACTAATACTGCAAGCGCCATGGCCTTAAATACCTAGTTGCAGCTAATTAGTGGCTGAACATCAGCAGCCTCACTGATCCCGTATCACTCCCTCCATCCTGTAAGAGCTGGTCGGGGTAGAGCTACCCTGTCCAACTGCGTTGGACCAGAAGCGAGATGGCATTCAGTCCGAAACATGCACGTTTGTTGGTTGATATGTCGAAAATCTTCATCTTACCTGTCAAGCGGCAGCCTTGTCACAGTCGTCTTATCGCGGTCCCGGGCTTTGCGCCTTATCAGATTCGGGGGTAGCGGGAGGGGAAATACCGCCAATGTAAATGCTGTTCTCAGTACTGGACTTCAAGTCGTGCTCTTCTCACGCAAACTTTCGCGCGGGGCGACAAAGGCCGTCTTAGGTCTCTCGTACATACTGGGGAGGGGCCCTATGTCGTAAACTTTGGTCGGGTCCAACTACTGAGGATGAGTGACCACCTGACCAAGAGAATAGTTCAGCTTGGGTGTCCATCTGCATTGAAATGCCACTCCATGTCCCCAGCTAATCGCCACCAGCAAACCAGATAATGGCGCTACATAGGGGTCAGCCTGACGTCAGCACCTCCGCACAGAATCGAACGGCTAAGCGCGTTTCTGTCCTTCTCGAGAAAGCAGGAAATTACATATGATCTGCTATGGGCCCTGTCCACACCCCAACACTAAGGTATCCAAGACCTGCCTGGGGACGGGTGCATCAAGATACGTCTTGTAAACCTCTGTGCCGAAAAAAGTGAAGCTGGATGGCTCAAAGTACATGTACATCGAGGGCCACTATCTCAACTCCGATAGAAAGTCACTAAGCGAAGCCACCACGGGCATCATGATCGCAATCTTCCGAAAAGCAGAGCGGATCCGGCATCTTAAAGGATATCCACTGCAGTAGCACGCCGGAAAAGAAGAGGTTAAAGGAGAACTAGTTCGGTAAGGTCGCAACTTCGTTTCCTTAATGGACATTCACCATGAACGAGGGGAAAGCGTTCTTTATTAATAAAAAGGATCAGATAGTTAGTCGATACGTTAAAAGCAGGATTGTAGTAAACGCTATCGACTTTCAGAAAAATCCGTCCCTCTTTATTACAAATCCTTTTCACTACAAGCCCCATGATCTTCCCTTGAAACGCACGCACATACTCATCATAGTCCTCATCCCCCGATCCATGCTTTCCGAACGCCAGCGCATACTCTGCCAGTCTATCCAGCACATTTTCACCTTCCGCAATCTGAAATCTCCAGCACACGTATTGGGCCTTATCATCTTCAGCGAGTAGGACATCGATGCTGTTAAGGATTGCAGTGGTCCGGGCTTACCTAACGGGATTCTCGACTACCTATACCTGCAAGCTCCCAGTAGTTCCTGATAACATACGAGAATCAGACTTACACCTTCACACAGTTATACGTATCCAATGCATGGCTACTTGTGACACGTGAAGAACCTTAAGTCAAACACTGTTATTCTTTACCATTTCTCCGTCAGCCATTTCATACCTACCGTAACCCCTAACAGATGCTGTAGGTCTTTTTACCTGTGTGATGGGCACTTGGGTGATAATGTGTCACTCTGACAGGGAATGACTGCTTCGAATCGCTTCGTTTTATAGTGGCCACGTAGACGAGGTTTGCGGCTTGAATTCTGAAAGGAGCCGAGTGGAATAGATTGTGCGTCGATGTTCTTAAGCCCCTTTGAAGGAGTGGTGACAGAGATTTGAAAAACATGGGCATGGACATAGTCTTAGGGAGACAGGCTGACGCTCTATCTCATCATACTCCCCATATGTAAGCCGAGATTTTGTCCACAGTTGTTGCTTGATGTGTCTTCTAGCTTGGATACCTTTGAAAAGCGCAAGGACTCAGGAAGCTTACGTAAAGGCTTTCTCGTTGGTTGGTGGAGGCGGCAAAGGGGGCGTCTGTGGCGAAGGTGATGTGATAATTATGCTGATGTTCTTTCGGAGGAGTCGGCGACAAATTTTAAGGCATGTAGAACTGAATCTTAATGATGACAGTAATCGTCGAACACTGACCATACAGTTAATAAGTCGCATATCTCGAACGGGATGTGCGCTATAATAGGAAATAACCTTAGGCCCTGGATATTTCTTGGGGGTTGCAAAGGGGGTTCGTTACCAACTGTACCGCACTACGTAACAATTGTCTCATGGTTCAGCGCCCTATAAGGGATAACCTTAAGTGACGTTACGATGACAGTGTCGAGGCCAGAAAGTAGCACCGAAAGTCTAAGTACCTCGGATGACAAATACGTAGAATTTCAGCGCCAAAAATAGCCTATATGGTCATCCCAAACTTAATCTTAATGCAGAAAAGAGAGGGCGAGCTTGATGTAAACGAAGCAATCGGCATCTTAAAAGGATATATTATCATTAACGCCAGTGGAGCAGCTAGCTCTGTAGCTGTTCCGGAGCCTCCCTTGGGACATAAGTGGCGTGCCAGGCTACGACTTAATCTATATAACAGTAGATAGACCCTTATCTAGCAAATCAAGTCCGAAGACATGTTGCCAAGGCGATCCGAGCTGCAACCTCGTTACGGCCGAGTGAGGGTAGTATTTTGCCTCAGCTAGCTTAGGCCTCCCTGGCTTGTTTCCTAAATGTACTGCTGTATCACGTTAAAAATTAACCAATCAAATCCCATAAAACCGTAACAAGCCAACAAGGCCTGAATTCAAGTTATGCGAAAAGAATATCCTGTAACGAACCTGTCATATATCCACCTGGAGGTATAAGCAATATCCGAAATAGGGGTTCTTAATTTGCAGGTAACAATAGCATAATAAATGGAATGTTCGTTAAAAAGATTTGCGGACTTTTTCCTTAACTAAAGAACGGTATAGTTGCTTTTGGTTAAAAGCTTAAATTAATAGCTAAAAAGCGAAATTAAAAAGGTACCATTTATAAAGGAAATCGTTCGTTATATATCCATTTTAAAACTTAATAAATATACCTAGGATTTATATAATTTAAGTAATTTGGTAGATTATTTAAATTACCTAAATTATTTGGGTTTTGGTAGAAAAAGTTAAGTTATTTCCTATTTCGAAATTTAGCCGTTTGGAGCTTGCGCCGGGTTTTAACGGTTGGTTTTTTTAAAATAGGAACTTCTGTTTTTATACTATAATACTATTTTTTTTTTTTAAGGATCTTTATCCTAAAAATAAAAACCGTAAATATCTTTTTTATTTTGTTAGAAAGGTAATTTTTTAGCTAACTTTATTATAATAGGTCGAATTAAAAAAAAGAAAAGAAAACCGCGATTATACCAGAAAAAATTTCGTGCTATCCGTATAAAGAATATTAAAAAGTTTAGCTTATAAATTAACCCTTATTTAAATTACGTTTATTTTAAGGAAACCAAATGTTTTTTTGTAATGGATATTTTAAGTTGTAATTGTTGTATTCGTCGGTAACGTTTGGCATATAACGTATTAAAAATAAACTTTCTATCAAAAATCGGGAAAAAATACGACCGTTTGCAAAAGGAACAGCGTAAGGTAAAAAAAGTTTTAATTACTTTATTTAATCGTTTAAAGCGGTTACGTTTTTAATAAGATATTTTAAGAAAAAACGCCGTTATTATTTTAAAGGAAGGGTTCGAACGGGATTAATAAAAAAATTAAAAAAAGTTAAAGGAAAAATAACGTCGTATAAAAACGGAACAAACGTAATTCGACTTTAAGATAAATGTTATAATAAAGGCGTTTATTTCTTTCGGTTAGAATGCCGAAGGTCTAGATTTAGGCAGGGGACCATTATCGCTTGCAACCTTGGCCGTACTGGAAACGGTCGGCCAGGATTTTGTTAATAAAAATCTTTAACCAGGTTTATCGTATTTGTTAGGTGCTTAAATAGTTCCCATATATTGTTTTTAAGTAGGCAATTTATTTATTTAACCAAATATTAGATTTTATCTTTAACCATTTTAAAGTTTAATATTTTTTCGATTTCGTATTCGTTATCGTTTTTTTCGATCTTAAAACTTTTTTCGAGCAGAACGTTTTTTGGGGCTGGTTTTAATAAGGAAATATGGAATATAGGATATATTTTTATGGTTTTGGATAGTAATAATTTATAATTAATTTTTAAAATAACTTTTTCGATTTTAAACGGACTAAGTTTTTTAAAATTAAGCTTATTATTGGGCCTTTTTGTTTTAATTTGGAAAAAATTTAACGTCGCGTTTTGTTTTTGGCATAATAAGTAAATTTTATTTCCTTTCGTTAAAATTAATCCCTTAATTTTTTTTTTATTATAATACTAAATTATTTTTTGTTACAAAAATTATAATTTAATTTAAAATCGGGCCTATATTATCTTAATTTCTGTTACCATTATTTTTACTCGTAAAATTATTACAATAATAACTGATATTTTGCGTATTAATTGTTCTAATCGTTAGGTTACTACGTCGTATTTATATATAGCTATATAAGGTAATATACCTATATCTTCGTTAACGGACATATTATAAGCTATCTATACAAATGGTAAAAGTTTAACCTAATTATCCTGCTAATAATTAACGTAACTTCGAAAATATTATTCCAAGGTTTGATTTAGTCGCTTTATCTAGCTATCCGTCTGGAGGTAATAAGTTATAAAAAACTTTAGCTTAGTACTTATTCGCTTAAAAAAGCTGGTACCGAATTTGGATATAAAAAGTTTGTTTCGATCAAAAATAATCCTTTTTGGTATTTTATATTTGTCGAAATAATATCTAATAAAGGCGTAAACTAATTATTTTACTATTACGGTTCCTTTAAAAGGTAGAAAGTACCTATATTTAATAAGTCTGTTAATAATTACCTATACCATATCGTATTCAACTCCGGTAACGGGGTTTTTTAATACAAAAAAACTAATAATAAAATTCCAAATTATGGTATTTTATATTTTATTAGGTATGTTTATAGGTTGCAATAAACCATACGGCTTATAACGAGCTGCTTTTATTTTATTACAAATATTATAATCTTTAACTATCCGTTTAATTATTTAACGGAGTTTTGGGAAATCGTATTTTTTTTAAAGTCGTTTGGTAATTTTAAATATTCCTTAATATCTATATAAAAAATTTTCGTAAAACTTTTTAACAAATTCCTTTTATTGCTGGCAGGAAATATAAATTTTACCGCGAAATAACAATTGGTCCTTATTATTTCCTTTTAGTTATCTAACTTTTTTTTATTCCTTTAGATCGTAAAAACTTTTAAATTAGGTTAACTTCTTTAGAATTAACTATTTCAGGGTTATATATAATTATATTATTTTATCGTCCTTATGATACAATACCTATATATATCGTTTGGAAACTTTCGAATCGTAATTTTTTTTTCGGCTTAAAATATCCGCTTGGATATTTTTTTTACTTTTAATATGGTAAATTTTAAAGTTGAACTTAAATAAAAAAACCATCCAATTCTTATAACGTTTATTTAATTCTTAAATAATTATAAATTTAATTAAATTCTTATAATCTAAATAAATATTAAATAGTTTTTTAGTTTCATTAAAAAATGGTTCCTATTTTTTAAGTGCTAAAATAATCGTTAATAGCTTTTTATCGTAAATAAAATACCTAAGTTTTATATTTTTTAAGGCTTTAAAAAAGTACGTTATTAAGTATTACTTTTTATTATCCTTTAACTACTTTAAAACTGTTCCGAAAGCGTAATTTGAAACGTTTATCTTAAGTCGTTTTTTTTTATGGTAATTCGGCAACTTAATTATTAAAGCGTTAATAATTTTATCTTTAATTTTTTGGAAAGTTTTTTTGGTTTTTTTTGGAAGTTTAAATTTTTTTCTAACGTACTTTTTGGTAATAAGCTTAATTAAAAAGTTGGCAAGTTTGCCATAATTTTAAATCAAGGGTCGTATATAACCTATAAATCCCAAAAATTAACGGATGTTAATAATAATAATTTTGTTTGGAATCGGCCAGTTTTTAACAGTTTCCAACTTGGAATTTTGGATCTAAATTTATCTAAAAGTAATAATAAAACCTAAGAAGTTTAGTTTTTAAGTATACCAAACGTTTTTTTTAACGTTTACTAGTAGATTAGTTTTCTTAAGTACCTTTAATACTTAAGCGATATATTTTTTGTATTTTTTTAAAGTTTTTAAATAAATAAAAATATCGTTTAAATAAACGAAAACAAATTTGTTCAAAAGTTTCCGTAGGATAATAGTAAGTATATGCTGAAAATTAGCTGGGGCATTAATTAAGCCCTGTAGCATAACTTTATATTCGTAATATCCATAAATAATCCTAAAAACAGTTTTCTATTTTTTACCTTTAATTATTCGAATTAGGTAGTAACCGTTTAGCAGGTTTAAAGCCGTAAATTATTTAGTTTTGCTAATATTTTCCCTTATGGTATTTATTAGCGTCAGGGGATATCCATTCTTAATAGTAATATCGTTAAATTATTTATAATCGTGGATTTGTCGGTATATTAAATTTCCATCCTTATTAATTCTAATTTTGCCATCTTTTATTTTTGGTACCATTATAACTGGGTACCCGGTAAGTAATTTAAATTCTTAAATATAACTTTTTTTAAGGTTTCGTTAAAAGTTTTTCTAAAAAGCTTTAACTTTTTTAGGGTTTATGTGATAAATTTAATAAAGTTTTGGATAATATCTTTTTTTGATGGAAATCCTGTAATTTTATTGATTATGGTTAGGTAATTCCTTTCTGGTTCGTTCTTTAAATAACTTTTTGAACCGTTAATATTTAGGGGGCACTGTTATCATGGGGTTGGAAACCTTAATTTCTTTAATCATATAACAAATTTCATAAAATTCTTCCTTAAAATCCTTTTATAAAAATATCTGCTTTTTCTAATTAATCCGTAAATTGTTAGAACGAAACCACGGTATTCCCAAAATAATGTCGTACCCCAAGATGTCGGCGATGTCGAAAGTAATTCGTTCTAAATATCCTTATATTTAAATTACAAGTTCCTTTGTTTTTCGGAAAATTCGACCATTATCGTAAATAAATAAGTTTTTATTAATTATTCGTAATTTATATAATTATTGCTTATATTTTTAAGGGATTTAATATCGTTCGGTTACCTTAGGGAAAATAAAATTTCCTTTTATTCCGGAATCGATTATGGCGTTAAATATTTTGTTTCCATAATAAATAAGAATTTCGATCTGATTTCGTATTTTTTTTTTTGCTTCGTATAAGGTTTTGTATATAGGGGTTTTTCGGTACCTTATTTTCGAGGACCTTTACCGTTTTTTAACTAATGTATCTTGGAGGTTAAAAGGCGTCTTTATTTACATACCTTCCGGGCTGCATACTTAATGTAATGGTTATTTATACATTTAAACCATTTTCTGTTACCGAACTGATATTTGAAAATAACTATCTTCTTATGGCTTTTTTTTAGGTCTTATATTTCGCGAATTATTAGGTTAAAAAAGTAAACCTCCGAAAAGGATATTTCTATAACTAGGAAATCGTACTTATCGTACGGTACTAGTACGTAACATAAGCATCCTTACGTTATAGCCTTTTAGTTTTGTTTTGATTTAAGGTATAAGTAACAAAACCTAAAATAATCTGGCCATCGGGGAACTTTTATATATCTGCACTTATCATCTGGTTTTATAAGTATTTTTTTATTATACTTTAGCCAAAAATCGTTATCCTTTTTAAGTCGTTAATGGATAAGGCAGCTATAATTATAATAAGCAGTAAAATATAAAAGCCTGTAATTATTTGCTGGTTTGGAATATATTATGCATTCGGGAAGAATATAATATTTAGGGGATAACTGTCCATAGCTATCGAAATCTTTTCGTAACTGGCCGTCCTAATTATATATCTTACACTTTTATGTATCGAAGTAATAAGTACATTCTAGCGTAATGGCTATTCTGGAGCTCGTTCGTCCTGGATGGTATTTGCAAGCTTTGGCCATAACATTCTTACAAATAACGCAATCTTTACTATCTGGATCGTTATTCTTAACCCTGCTAATCGTAACAATAATAAATTTCTAATTAGCGAAAGTA
This sequence comes from Monosporascus sp. MG133, assembly GCA_004155925.1. Classification (NCBI taxonomy): domain Eukaryota; kingdom Fungi; phylum Ascomycota; class Sordariomycetes; order Xylariales; genus Monosporascus; species Monosporascus sp. MG133. The sequence continues at coordinate 138,109 of QJNX01000055.1, read as the reverse complement.
ATATTTATTTCCTTTTTATTCTTATTTTTGCTAATTATATTTCGTTCGGCCGCACGGATTTTTTTCTTAAGTTATGGAATCTTATCTTTTTAAAAACTTTTCTGGAAATTTCCCTTTTTCGATAAAAAGTAATATTCGTTCCTAAAATGGCCCTTTTTGCCGCAATTAAAATATTTAACTTTAAACTTATCTTTTTTGGACTCCGTTAAAATAACGTTAGTTTTTTTTTGGGATTTATCCTTCGTTTTCTTGTTGCTATTAAAGCGTTTATTACCATTTCGTTTGCTGGTACCTTTTTTTTTTTAAGGTATCGATTAAAAATGCGTCGGTCGGAAATAATAATTTTGTCAACATATTCTTCAAAAAGCTTTTCCTTAAGGATTTTAAATATTTCGTCCTTAATTTGTTCCTTTAAGCCGTTATAAAAAGGGAAAAATAACGTTTCTTTTGGTAACTTAAAAATGGCTGTTAATCGATTAAACTTAATTACGTATTTAACAGCTAACGTAATTTACTTTAAGTTATACATTTTTTTAACCGCATATTATTATTTATCGGTATCTTTATACAAAGTTCGTATTCGTTTTTTAAAATACTTATAATCGCTAAAAACGTAATTAGTAACGTTTAAGTAATTATCGGAAGAATATATTAAATAATCGCTAAAAATAAATTCAAATTAATCGAACACTTTTCCAGCAAAAAGCTGGAAAATGGCCATAACTTTTTGGTAATCCTCCGTCAGGAAATTCTTATACTACTTAAGGTAAAATCTGGCCTTAACTAAAAATCCTTTTACATCCGTAATCTTATTATAAAGTTTGGAAATAATTAACTTATAACCCTTAATATTAAGCATTCCATAATAAGCAAAAAAAGGTACGGTTCCTTTTCGTTTTCGGCCAAATAATAAAAGGGCAAAAGTTCGTAAATAAAAGGCAGGTATTTTAAAGAAAAATGTTAGAATTTTCGGATAAGGAATGGTTTTTGGGACCGCGGAAACCTTCTTTAATTATTAAGCGAATTTAACGTTTTCTTTTTGGAATCTTATAACTTTTTCGGCCATAAGGTCCAATCGTTAGTTAATCGTAAGTTTTTTTTCTTTTCCCGTATTTGTAACAAGGGCTTCCTTAATTTCTTTTTCATGGTTTAATTCCTTAAATCGTACCTTAATAATCTCTTTTATTTCCTTAAAAGTAGGAATTAGTTACTATTAAAAAAAAAAAAACTTTTTCTTACCTTTAACTTTAATTATTTTTGGTAACATATTATCGATTAACTAAAAATTTTTTTTAATAAGAAATAAGTTATATAATCCGGTTATTAATCCTTTACCGACTAGTAACGGAAATCGAATATATTATCTATTTACTAAACGTCGTTTTATAATATCGTTTTTATTAAGTTCAGAAAAATTTATACCTAATTAGGTTTTAAATTATTCGTTAACTATTAATCAAAAAGTTATCAAAATATAACGAACTTGTTATATATCTACCTAAAGGTATAAATAATATCCGAAATGGGGGTTTTTAATTTGCAGGTAACAATAATATAATAAATAAAATATTCGTTAAAAAAATTTGCGGACTTTTCTTTTAACTAAAAAACGGTACAGTTACTTTTGGTTAAAAGCTTAAATTAATAGCTAAAAAGCGAAACTAAAAAGGTACTATTTATAAAGGAAATCGTTCGTTATATATCTATCTTAAAACTTAATAAATATGCCTGGGATTTATATAATTTAAGTGATCTGGCAAATTATTTAGATCACCTAGATTATTTGGATTTTGGCAGAAAAAGCCAAGCTATTTCCTGCTCCGAGGTTTAGCCGTTTGGAGCCTGCGCCGGGCTCCAACGGTTGGTTTTTCCAAGACAGGAACCCCTGTTCCTGTACTGTAACATGTCCGTTTTGCACATCGCTAACAAAATCGCCAACTTTTCTTTCCATTTCTTTCCCAAATTTAAAGATTTGGATAGGAAGAAATAATTACGCAGCCAAATTAAGTCCGATAAGTCCGATATTTTGTATATGCGTCGAATATAAGCTAACGTACATATAGGAAATTTTTCCAATTTTTTTGGTTGCATTTTGCGGCTAATATGGCTAGCGTTTCGGTAAGAATCATTCATTTTTAAATCATTCGAATAATTTATTAAATCATTGGAATCATTCTTAAACGTTCCGGGCTTTTCGGACCAACCTGCCTCCGAAAACCCACATAATTAGGTATGGAAACGCAATTTTGATAAGATTCCGAGTCTGTTATTACCCCTTCTATTAGATTACTTCCAGTAACTGATTAAATATAATATCCCTTAATTCCTTTTCCTTTCCAGGACTTAGCGTTTCCTACGTTATTATAACCTCCCGTTTAAGAATCCGGTAATTTATTTAAATAAATATATATTTGTTAATTTTTTCAGGGCTTAAGCGGTTCCGGTTATTACTGTAGATGTTATAGTATAGGAACAGGGGTTCTTATCTTGGAGAAACCGGCCTCCGGAGCCTGGTGTGGGCTTCTTACGGCTGATCTTCGGGTGAGGAAAGCTTGGTTTTCCCCGCGCCAAGATATGGTGATCTGGTAGATCTGGTAGATTTGGGACTAAATCTTATAGATCCTATAGATTTACGATATACTTATTAAATCCAGATAGATATATAACGGACGGTTTCCTATATAAATAATACTTATTTAATTTCGCTTTTTAGCTATTAATTTAAGTTTTTAATTAAAGGTATCGTTTTCCGATCGAAAAAAAAATCCGGAAACCTTTTTAACGAATATCTTATTATATTATTATTATTTATAAATTCAGATTTTTATTTCAAATATTATTTTTACCTTTTAGTAAATATATAATAAGTTTTTTATATTTTAATAATTTTTTAATTAATAATTAATAAATAATTTAAGGTTTAATTAAGTTTAAGGTTTTTTAAATTTAATAAAGATAATATTATAAAGCGATATTTAATAAATAAATAATAAGTACTTTAATTAATCGATAATATGGTACTAATAATTACCAAAGTTAAGGGTTTAAAAGAGTTTTTTTAAATAATAATTTACCTTTACTCTTAAAGAATTTATTAAGGTTTAATTTAAAAAGTTAGATTAAGAAAAGAAAGTTAAGAAAAAATATAACGCAGAGATGGAAAAAGGAAAGGAGAAAGAGCTTATAACCGACGAACGATTAAACCTTATGATTAAAGAAGTTATAAATCTTAAATAAGAGAACGTTAAATTTGTTCGATAGTTAAAAAAGGCTTTTATATTTCTTTTAAAAATTACCATTTTTTTATTTAAAAATTCCACTTTCGTTTTTATTTAATCGAGATTAAGAAGGAATTATACCTTTTCCTGCTTACCATGGAATACCTGATATTAAAGGTTACAAGTTAATTCGCTTTAAGCCTTATGATGGATTTACTAATGTAGAAGGATTTTTGGTTAAGGCTAGATTTTACCTTCAATAATACAAAAATTTTTTAACGGAGGAATATTAAAAAGTAATGTTTATTTTATAATTATTGGCTAAAAAAGTATTTAATTGGTTCGAACTTATCCTTAAGGATTACGTAATAAATTATTCCGACGACTGCTTAAATCTTACTAATTATATTTTTAAAGATTACGAATATTTTGAAAAACGAATGCAGGTTTTGTTCGGAAATGTAGATAAGTAATAATATGCAGTTAAATAAATATATAGATTTTAATAAATTACGTTAACAGTTAAATATACCACTAAATTTAACCATTTTGTAATTATCTTTAAATTTTTATAAGATGTATTATTTTTTCCTTATTATAACGGCCTCAGGTTTTAGGTTAAAAATGAAATATTTAAGGTATTTAAGATAGGTCCTTTCAAAAATTATAGAGATAAGGTTATTATCGCCGACCGACGTATTTTTAATCGGTACCTTAAGAAAAAAGAGAATGGCAGACGAAGTAATGATAAACGTTTTAATAATAACAAAAAAAAGGATAAATCCCAGAAAGAAGTTTATACCGTTTTAAAGGAATTTAAGAAAAATAAATCCAAGATTAAATATTTTACCTGTAACAAAAAGGGCCATTTTAAAAGTAAGTATAGTTTTTTATTAAAATAAAGAAACCTTCCGAAAGATAGCGTTCCTTAATTTAAAAAAAAGGTCCGTACGGCCGAACGAAATATAGATAATAAGGAAAGGATAAAAAGGAAGTAAGCTTTATTTCCGCCGATTAGGAATTTATTATTACTACGACCAGTAAGGTTAAAAATAACGACTTAAAATATAAAGATTATACTATTTGTAAAAGTATTACGGTTAAAGCTTATAAATATTATTTAAGATTAATAGCTTTTAGGGTAGTTATTACGTTAGGATGCATTTGTTACCTGAATATATAAGAATATAAGATATATAATCAAAATGGTTAATTACGGAAAGATTGTGGTAATTATGGATAATTATTCTTTAAGTATTATATTTTTTCCGAATATACGGTATACCTTAAGCCTTTAGCAAATAATTATAGGTTTTTATATTTTATTGCTTACCGTAATTATAATGGCTTTATTTATTTACGCTTTAAAGAAAATAACGACTTTTGGCCGGAATATAATAAGGAAATACTTATAAAACCAGATGATAAATGCAGATATATAAAAATCCCTTAATGGCCAAATTACCCTAGGTTTTATTATTTATATTTTAAATCAAAATAAAGCCGAAAGGTTATAACGTAAGGATATTTATGTTATTTATTAATATTATGTAATAAATATAAACTTTTAATTATAGAAGTATTTTTTCGGAGATTTATTTTTTTAACCTTGTTCGTAAAAAATAATATTTAACGGAAAATTAAAAAAAGATAATCGTGTTTAAATGCCAGTTTAATAATAAAAAATAGTTTAAATATATGGATAATTATTATATTAAGTATGTAATTAGGAAAATACGCAGATAGAAACGCCTTTTAGCCCTTAAGGCATATTAGTTAAAAAATTACAGAGGCTTTCGAAAATAAGGTACCGAGAAGCCCTTATATACAAACCTTTATATAAGGCAAAAAAAGGAATACGGAATTAAATTAAGGTCTTTATTTATTACGGAAATAAAACATTTAACGTTATAATCGATTCCGGAATAAAAAAAAACTTTATTTTTCTTAAGGTAACCGAAAAATACCAGATTCCTTGGAAATATAAACAGTAATTATATAAAATACGGATAGTTAATAAAAGCTTATTTATTTATAATAATAATTAAATCCTCCGAAAGATAAAAAGTTTCACAGTTTAAGTATAAATATACCTAGAACGGGTTATTTTCGACATCGCCAACATTTTAGGATATGATATTATTTTAGGAATATTATGGTTTCGTTTTAATAATTTACGGATTAATTAAAGGAATTTAACGTTTTTTTAGAATAATTTTAAAGAAAACTTTTGTAAAATCTGTTTTATACTTAAAAAACCCAGAATTTATAACTTAATAATTACCGTACCCTCCGAATATCGACGGTTTAAAGAGTTATTTAAGGAACGAACCCGAAAAAAATTACGAAATTATAATTAATAAGATTATAAGATTATTATTAAAAATAATATTATTTAAGCTTTATTAAATTTCTTATATAACCCTTAAAAAAGTTAAGGCTTTTTTGGAAAACTTTTTAACGAAACCTAAAACGAGATTATATATATAAATCCGAATTACTTATAAGGTATCCAGTTATAATAATATTAAAAATAAAAAATGGTAAAATTAAAATCGATAAAGATAAAGATTTAATATAACGACGAGTTTATAATTATCGCTAACTAAACGATATTATTATTAAAAATTAATATTTCTTAATATTAATAAAGACCATAAGAAAAAATATTAATAAAGCTAAATAATTTATAATCCTGAATTTATTAAACGGGTATTATTTAATTCGAATAATTAAAGGTAAAAAAAAAAAACCGCCTTTAAAATTATTTATAGTTATTACGAATATAAGGTTATGTTATAGAAATTAATTAATGCTTTAATTAGCTTTTAGCATATATTTATTATTATCTTACGAATGTTTTTAAATAGATTTACGTTCGTTTATTTGGACGATATCCTTATTTACTTAAAAACTTTAGAAAAATATAAAAAATACGTCGCTTAAATATTAAAGGCTTTGAAAAAGGTTAATTTGTTAATAAATGTTAAAAAAACGTTTAGTATATGCAAATATTAAATTTCTTAGGTTTTATTATTACCCTTATATAAATTTAAATCTAAAATTTCAAATTAAAAACCGATAAAACTTAACTAATCTTAAATAAAAGTATTATTATTAACGTCTGCTAATTTTTGGGATTTACCGGTTATATGTAACCTTTGGTTAAGGATTACGGCAAGTTTGCTAATCCCTTAATTAAGCTTATTACCAAAAAATATAGTAGAAAAAAATTCGAGTTCCTAAAGAAAACGAAAAAAGTTTTCTAAAAAATTAAGGATAAAATTATTAACGTCTCGGTAATTAAATTACCAAATTATAATAAAAGATAACTTAAAATAAACGCTTTAAATTACGCTTTTAAAATAGTTTTAAAGCAGCTAAAAATAACTAAAAGTAATATTTAATAACATATTTTTCCAAAGCTTTTAAGAACGTAAAATTTAGGTATCTTATTCATAACAAAAAGTTATTAGCGATTATTTTAACATTCAAGGAATAAGAACCCTTTTTAAAGAAATTAAGGAATTATTTAATATTTATTTAAATTATAAAGATTTTACTTAATTTATAATTATTTAAAAATTAAATAAACGCCATAAGAATTAAATAGTTTTTTTATCCAAATTTGACTTTAAAATCTATTATATTAAAGATAAAGAAAATATCTAAACGGATATTTTAAGCCGAAAAGGAAATTATGATTCGAAGATTTCCAAACGATATATATAAGTACTATATCGTAAAAAAGACGGGATAGTACAGTTATATATAACCTTAAAGCAACTAACTTGAAAGGAATTAACCTAATTTAAAAGTTCTTATAACCTAAAGGACTAAAAAAAAGTTAAATAATTAAAAAATAAAAATAAAAACTAACTATTATTGCGCGGCAGAATTTATATCCACTGCCAGTAATAAAAAGAATTCGTTAAAAAATTCCATAAGGACCTTTTATACAGATATTAGAAAATATTCAAAATTACCAAACGACTTTAAAAAAATACGACTTTCCAAAATTCCGCCAGATAATTAAATAAATAATTAAAGATTATAACGTTTGCAATAAGGTTAAAATAGCTTATTATAAACCGTATAGCTTATTATAACCTATAAACATACCTAATAAAATATGAAACATTATAACTTGAAATTTTATTATTAATTTTTTATATTAAAAAACTTAATTACTAAAATTAAATACGATGTAATATAAATAATTACTAATATATTTACCAAATATGAATACTTTTTACCTTTTAAAAAAACGCAATAATAAAATAGCTAGCTTAGACTTTTATTAGATATTATCTTAATAAGTATAAAATATAAAAAAAAAAGATTTCTAACCGAAATATATTTTTTATAGCCAAATTCCATACTAGCCATTTTAAACAAATTAATATTAAGCTTACATTATCGATAACGTATTACCCCTAGATAAATAATTAAATAAAACGGTTAAATTAAAATTTAAAATAATACTTTCGAAATTACGTTAATTATTAACAAAATAATTAAATTAAACTTTTACTATTTGCATAAATAACTTATAATACGTCCGTTAACAAGGACATAAGCGTATTATTTTATGCAGCTATATACGGATATAACGTAATAAATTAACGACGTAAATACTTAATACGTAAGGTATTAATTATTACTATAATAACTTTTTGAACGGAAATAATAATAACGGAAATTAAAATGATATAAGCCCGACTTTACATTAAATTATAATTTCTGTAACAAAAAATGGCCTAATATTATAATAGAAAATGAATTAAAGAACTAATTTTAAAAAAAGAAAATAAGGTTTATTTATTACGTTAAAAATAAAACGTAACGTTAAAGTTTTTTTTAAATTAAAATAAGAAGGCCTAACGATATGCTGAATTTTAAAAAACTTAGCTTATTTAAAATTAAAAAAGTTACTTTAAAAACTAATTTTAAATTATTAGTACCTAAAACCATATAAATATACCTTATATTCCATATTTTCTTATTAAAACTAGCTTTAAAAAACGCCCCGCTTTAAAAAAATTTCGAAATCGAAAAGATATTAAATTTTAAAATAATTAAAAATAAGATTTAATATCTAATCAAGTAAATAAATTACTTCCTGAAAAATAATATATGAAAACTATTTAAGTACTTAACGAATACGATAAACCTAATTAAGGATTTTTACCAGCAAAATCCTAACCGACCGTTTTTAATACGGCTAAGGTTATAAGCGATAACGGTCCCTCGTCCAAATCTAAATTTAAAATAATCCAGCCGAAAAGAATAAATACCTTTATTACGGCATTTCTCTTAAAAACAAATTACGCTTAATTTACCTTTACGTAAGGTTATTCCTTTTCAAACTTCTTCGTTTTTTTAATTAATTTAATTCTAAATTCTTTTTAACATTTCTAAGGTCCTTTTTTTTAAAAAGTCCTACTAAAAACATAAGCGTTTTAACCTCTTAATAAATCTTTTCATTTTTCTTTCTACCGACGTCATAATTTATCTAATTCCTTTCTTGCAACTTTTTAATATTTTAAAAAATTATCTTTAACCTTCCGTTACTTTTATTTTAACCGTTTTTATGTTTTATTTATTTTTCTTAATGAATTTATAATTTTTACGTTATAAAAAACACGTTAAAAACGAATATAATAATCGTAACTTAAATATTCCCAAAAAATAATCGGTTTTATTAAATCGAATACAGTTGGAACAGAAAAAAGCTTTAATTCTAAAAGTCCTAATTAAATCAGCGCAAATATCGTAAATATTGCGTTAATTTATGCGTAACTTTTTTTTCCGTTTCTTTTTTTAATTCAATTTATCATAATAAATTAGCTAAAAAAACTTACGGAAAACCCTTCGAATTAAAACCAAAAGGCCATTTACGGTTCTTAGCTTTGGAACAAAAATCTTCGGAAAAGGGAAATGGTATTATAATATAAAAATAGAGGTTCCTATTTTAGAAAAACCGGCCTCCGGAACCAGGTATGGGTTTTTTACGGCTAATCTTCGGATAAGGAAAGTTTAGCTTTTCCTACGCCAAAATATAATAATCTGGTAAATTTAGTAAATTTGGAATCAGATCTTACAAATCCTACAAATCCACGATATACTTATTAAATCCAGATGGATATATAACGGACGGTTTCCTATATAAACAGCACCTATTTAATTTCGTTTTTTAACTATTAATCTAAATCTTTAATTAAAGGCATCGTTCTTCGATCAAAGAAGAACTCCGCAAACCTTTTTAACGAACATCTTATTTATTATGCTATTATTACCTGCAAATTAAAACCTTTATTTCGGAGACTGCTCATACCTCTAGGTGGATATATAACAGGTTCGTTACAATAAATAAATTTCGTAATTAAAAAAGACCTCTTATTAGGTACCGAGTTGGCAATTATAGTAAATAAATTTAACGCCAGTTTCCTAAGATAAATTCCCGTTATAACGACGTGGTTCCAGATTTTGAATGGCTTTTTAAGGCCTTTATATAGTTATATATATAGTGCAAAAGGGCCCTAACGCTTCCTAAAGCGGTCGAAATCGAGAATAACCTTCCGGCCATATTACGGAGGTATATAGGTATTTAGCCATTACGTAATATTTTCGTAAATTGCTGCAGGAAATGGTATATTTCGTATCTTAAGGTTTAAAGTTTAAGCCACCTATTTAATATCGGTAACTTGTTATTATTATCTATTTGTCCTTAAGGAATATAAATAATTCTAATTAATTTCGTTATAACGTTTTAAAATTTATAATATTAATACCTAGGCGTAATAAATTTAATCTTAACGGCAAATAACGTAACCGATATATAAAGCGTTAGATTTTAAAAAGCGAATTACTTTATAAACGGGTTTTAAAACATTAAAAAAAAAGGTCCAGTTATTTTTGAAAGCCCAAATTATTAACGATTTTAATTACTTATAGCCACATTTTTTTGAAACGAATTAGTAAAAATAATAAAAATATAAAATATCCGATAGTTTTCTATTTTATTAAGGCGGACCGTAAAATTAAATAACGCTTTTTTATTTCTTTTTAATAATTCGAAGTAACGATATTATATATTTTATCGTATAATAATAAAAAGTAAAAAAGGTTTTCGCTTTCCGTTATATATCTGGTTTTATATATAGCGGAAACGGGCGAAGTAAAATTTTATGGCTCGAAATTTCGTAGTTACGATTAATTTTTTTTATCGCAAAATTTTTTTTTTTTTATTAATTTATTATTAACTTACGTTATTAGGATAAGATAAGATAAATTTAAATTAAACCGCTTTTATAATATCTTTTATTAAAAGCTAAAAACTATATAAATTTAAAACCTGTTTTAATAATATAATAAACAGGCTTTTATTTCGACAAACTTATACGTTATTTATATTATTAAACATGTATTAATATAAAAGTTCAGAATTTTACTTAAATTATTATTTATAAGGTCTTAAAAAATTAATAAAAAGATAGTTAAATAATTTGAAATAATTAAACGTTTTTTATTAATATTAACAGTTTTTTAATAAAAATAAATTCGATACGGCAATTGGATAAAAGCGTTAAAAATACGGTTTTTATTAACGTTATTAAAAACGTCAAAAATTATTACAACTTTTTTAATTACTACGATTATTTTTTTACCTTCAAGTAATATTTATTATATACGTCGTTTAATCATTTTTTACCGATAATATCTTTTTTTCGGGGGGTATAATATAAATGTAGCTGTTAAAAACCTTTTAAATATTCCTTATATTAATAACAAACAAATAAATTACTTATAACTAAGGTTACTTTAACGAATTACCGATTAATACTTTTTTTTTACCTTGCCGTTAAACGTAATTAAAATTGTAAAATTTTAATATTCTTTAAATATTACGTTATTAGCGAACGTAAAATTTATAGTTATTATTTAGGTAACGTTTTAATAACCCTATAATGCTAAGTATCTTAAAAGCATAATGGCAGCAGCGAGCTTTATTAGGCCTTTCGGCGTTTTCGAAATAACTTCGGAGCTCGGCATCATACAGCCTGGGCATCTGAAATGGATGAAAAATACCCTGTTTCCTATACAAAATAGGTATAAAAGCCCGGGGGGGGGGGGGGGGGGGGG
>QJNX01000055.1:66174-126736 GCA_004155925.1 Monosporascus sp. MG133 | reverse complement strand
GGGGGGCAAGATGGAAGGTGGTATTGCAGAAAGAAATAGGGTCGCGGGGAAGCGCATGGGCCACCATAACGAATGATTCGAATGATTCGGAACGATATCACTAAAAAGCGAATGATTCCGAATCATTCGAATCATTCCTAATCAATAGAAACCCTAAATATGGCTAGGTTTAGGTCTGGGAAATGAGCGACCGCAACGGCCTTATCGCTGCGACAGCATAACTACCGGTCGCAGCATCGTGCACCGGGCTTCCCCAGTATATCCTATATGGGGAAAGTCCGTATATCAATTTTTTCGGCCATACGGGTTGTGGTTGTTGCTCGCAGCCCTGAGAAGGTCCCGGACTTGATTGACCGGAACGCCCTCCTTGCTGCGACGTAACAACCACCGGTCGCAACATTCTGCCATGGACCTTCCAAGGGTAATTCAGTGTGGGAGAAGCCCGTCCAGCTATTGTTTTGGCCGTACGGGTTGTGGTTGTTGCGTCGTAGCCATGAGGGCGTTGCGGTTTTGGGGGGGGGTTGCAAAACGAGAATTTTAACTTAGATCCTTAATACCCCCGCCAAACCAACCCCGATTGGAAAGTTGTAGATACGGTTAGAAAGCCCTTTCAAAGCTCTATCTAATGGTAATTTTCATTATTTTATAATAAATTTTTATTGCTGTTATATTTACCAGTTTCCAAGTTGGTTTTTCAAAATTTTATATAGGGATGTACAAAACGAAGCCAAAAAATCACAACTTGATATCAGGCCCTCTTTTTAAGGTTTGTGATTTCTATGGGTCTTTTTATAGGTCGGTACCTCGAGCTACTGGTTTTTGGAAAGCCCTAGCCACAGCTGCGCCGCAGGCGCAGCCATAACCTCAAAAAGAGGGCCTGATTTTAATGAGGTAAGTAATCTTCAGCTTCTAATTGTGCGATCCTTTTATAAATAGATATGCTAATCGTATATTAGTTTTTAATAAAAGCTACATATTACTTTTTTTACAGCTGGTAACGCTCCGCTACCGTTTCCAACATCTTATAACATTTATTATTTACCTTTAAATAACTTAGTTATATGATATTTTTAAAAGATATTTTAACGGTTATTTAAATTTTTATTATTTATTGTCAGATAACTGCTGATATCAGGGGTCCTAAGATAGATAAGACGTTACAGAGATTATATGTGGCTCAGGGTAGAGATTAAACCAGCCATATCCGTATATATGAGCCCCGACCGAAACGGTTTAAGAACTTAATAATTAATATAATAACGATTAATTTATTCTTAATATTAATATATGCTTATGTATAATAATTAAGAGTTTTAATATTATTTAATACCGATATTATAATTGTAATAATAAGTAACCTTTAAATAAAATAATTAAAACTATTAAAGAGAATATAGTTTATTGAGCTCTGGAATATTAAAGATATGTTAGGGGCTAAGGAAGTGTGAAATGAGTGCGCGTATTATTAAGAGGACGTTAAGCGCTCTAAGATTATTATTACGCGATCGTAACGATGCTGCCGCGGGGCGACTGCTATATAGCTAATTATTTATTCCCCTTCCTTAAAAAGAAAAGATAAGTTTTAAATTAGTACTTAATATAATATCTCCATATTATTCCTTTTATTTTAATCTTAATATATTTAAAAAAAAATTAATTTCGATTAAACTATAAAAAATAAGTAGAATAATTACGACATTATATGATAATAAGCCGGTTATTCCGGTTAATAAACTTATTTAAATTTTGAAGCTTAAATTAATTTCCTTTGGATTCCGATAACGATTCCGCATATACGAAAAAAAGCTTCGGATATTAAACGATAAAAACGAATATTTGGAGAAAAAGTAACGACGTTCATAATTAAATTATAAAGTCTAATAATTAAATACCGTTATTATGTACTTTTAACGATAACGTAATAAATTCTTTATATACGTTATATAGGTTAAATTTTACGGACCTTAATAATACTTTTATTACGAAACTTACAGAAATTAAGATAGTTATAAAGTTTATAATTTCGATAACCGTATATGCCGAAATAGTTACGTTATTTAATAACGAACGAACCGAAACGTAACCGAAAATAAAAAAAGGGGATATATTATTTTAAACCTTATTTAATTTAAACTCTTAAAGTAAAATTTATTTAAAGTATACGAATTTTACGATCTAGTTAAATATTATTTTCGAAAATTAAAAGTTTTCGTTACGGTTTTACAGAATAAATCATGCGTTAATATACGTCATATTTAATTCGCCTCCGGATATTTCTTAGAAATTATGGAGAAATAACGAAACTGTGAAGATTAAGATACGAAGTTTTTATTACGTTCATTTTATAAATTAAACCGGTTTAAAGATAATTTTTAATAGCGCTTTTAGAAATATATTACGATAACTCCCATTTATTAATTTAAAATTTAATAAGATATATTAAAAGTTTAACAAAAAGGTTAAAATTTCTTATTAGCGGTATAAATAAGCCCTGGTTTTGTTTTTATAACTAGATGGTACCGTTTTTCCGACCAGCCGTTTTACTATACGGTTACGTTTTTTATATAACGAGTTTCATATACGTAATTATCTCGTACAAATGGTTAAATGTGGCTTATAAAAAAGCTTTAAATATAAAATTATTCTTCTAGGTTTTTGCTTTAAAAGTTTCGATTACGTCGCGAATAAATCGATACCTTTTTAATATTTAATAGTTAATTTAAAGCTTATAACCGTTATAAAATCCAAATCGTATAATATATACGATTATACTTTGTAATAAACTTTTAAAAATAGTGAAAGGAATTTATTTTAAGTACGGAAAAATGGGGTATTATAAATTTAAATATCTTTTGAAAAAATAAAAATATAATAAATATACCTTAAAAGTTTATATGTAGTTATTAGGTTAAAAGGGCCATATACCTAGTTCATATCCCCGAACGACATATTTTGGCTATAATAAGAAAAGTTATTTCCGAACGAATTACCCGAAAAAACTTTTGATAGGTATTAATTCCAGCCTTATATAAACCTTTGCTGTTAAATTTCTTTTCGTTACGTATATATTACCCGTTAAAAATGCGCAAAAAGAATTAATAATAATCTGTCGAGGTTAACTAGATTTAAGGATAAATTATAATATAATATGCCGTTAAGTTTTCAAAAAGAAAAAAGTTATTTATTTCGATTAAAATCCGGATTAAATTTAAATAAATATTTAAACGATTATATTATAATATACGGCTATATAACGTTCTAGATTTAGATTATAACTTCGTTTAATATTACGAAACGGAAAAAATATCGTTTCGTTATCGTAAAAAAAAAGGACCGGATATTACATTAAGATTTTTATGGCTTTGAAAAATATATCTTACTATTAATTAATTACAACTTGAATAAAGATATTAATTCGATTACGAAAATATTAAATTCGCTAGCTTAACAAAAAAGTTATAAAATATTATTTTTATTATATTTATAACGCTAAGTAAAAATAATAAACAATCCGTACTAAAAAGATATGAAAAATATAAGATAAAATATTATAACGATTACGCCGATATATTTTTTAAGTAAAAAGTTCTGGAATTATCAAAATATTTACTATATAAGCTTACGATAAATTTATCTAAAAAGGAAAAATTTTTAAACCCTTTTTATTCATTTTTAAAAAAGGAATTTAACGTTTTTAAAAAGTTTTTAAAGGTTACGGAAAAAAAGAATAAATTAAACGTAATCATAACATAGTTAAAGCCTTTATATTATTTGCCTTAAAAATTTACGTTACGTTTTTATACCTATTATGAAAAGTATAACCGGATAATTTACGAAAACCGTATACCGTTATTTTTAATATAAAAAACATCTAAATTATTTATTTAGCGCTTGTATATATACGAAGCTGGATTTAAAGAATACGTACCGTCAAATACGTTTTAAAAAGGGTAACGAGTAGAAAACCGTTTTTAAAACGAAATACGCCTATTTCGAATACTTAATAATACCGTTTAAGATTTTTAATGCCCCAGTTACGTTCCAAATATATATTAACCGAACCTTAGCAGACCTAATGGATAATATTTATATCGTTTACCTCGACGATATTTTAATACATAACAAAAACCCAGCTAAATACGGATAGCATATTTACGAAATATTTTAATAGTGAAAAGGATAGAAATTATACGCGAAGATAAACAAGTACGAATTTTATATAACTTTAAACTTTTTAAAATAATTTTAAGATAAAAAGAAATCGCATTAATTGTGTTAAGGTTCATCAAATATTAAAAAACGTTTATAATATTAAATTTTCCTTAAGATTTATAAGATTTAATCGAAAATTTATCAAAAGCTATGCAAAAATATCTATACTGTTAACGGATCGATTTTGCAGAAAATACCAAAAGTTCTATATAATTATCTTTCTAAAAAAATTATTTAAAACGTTTTAAGTAACCTTTATAATAATAAAAATATTTCAGCACTTTAACTTACCGTTACCTATTCGCATTAAAATAAATACGCTCGGGAAAATTATTTAAACAATTATATCCTAATTTTATAAATACCGTTAATATTTAATAATATTTAGGTTTCGGACAATAGCGCCGGAAAAGATTTATTACGTTATAGAAAATAATAAACTGCTAGCTATCGTAAAGGCCTTTAAAAATGGCGTCATTTTATTAATTATTCGTAATTTTCTTAATAAAATTATTACAGATTAGTTTAGTCCTAAAGACTTAAAATTAAAATAACGACTTAATACCAAGTAGTTAAAATAATTAACTTACTTCGTAATAATAAACCTCATTATTATATTCTGTCCTAGAAAGGATAACCTAACCGATAACCTATTAAAAACCCCGATATATTACGGAATAACGAAAACGAAAACGCTGAGAAAAAAAAAGACGTCGAAATATTAAAGAAATTTAAAAATGAAAATACCCTAATTAAATCTCAGAACTACGAATATTTATCGACTTATCTATAGAATGCTAAATGTTTTGCTAAAAACAAAAATATACGGGCCTGAAAATAAGACGGCCAGGGATATATCCGGAAAGGCAAGATATATATTAACTGGGACTACAGGTTACGAACTGCTCCTTTTTTGGTAATTAAATGTTAATAACGTTATCGAAACTATATTTTTCCCGCAAATAAACCTTGTAATATTTCGAATCTTGAAGCTGTAATAAAAGGATAAATTTATTTTTAATAAAACATAAAAGATAAAATATTTTAAAGGATATAAAGTAAGTATATAATTTTAAAGTATTAAGAAAAATAATAACTTATTAAAATATAATGGTATAATTTATATATTATATAATGCTGACTTACGTAAAGAATTCGTTAATTAATACTATATTTTTCATATAACAAACTATTTTAACGTTAAAAAACGTATAAACGGGTAATTCTTTCCCTTAAAGAAACGTTACCGTATAAATAATTGGATAAAATAATAGATTATTACCTTAATTCCCGTACTTTATTAAAACCTATCCCTTTCGCAAACTGCCTAACCCCGAACTAGCTTTTATCCATATCAATTTTTGTCGGAATTTTGGAAATTTTTCGCAATCCGGAGTAACCGGGCAAATTATCGTTCGTAATCTTTTTTATATTGTTCCAAAATCTGACTTTCGAAATTTTCGAACCGGTTTTTATTTTTCCCGTCCAGTTTTATTAATAATATTTTTATAATTTTTATATTATTCGGTATAAGTTCTGTTTAAGATTTATTATTATACTTTTCGCGGATTAAATCGTATCCGAAAATTAAAAACCGAAATCGATTTTTTAAGGATAAATTTTTTAATTCGATAATAATATCGATAAGTTTAGCGTATCCGGTAGTCTTATGCGGAATTTGTACCGTAACAAAATGGTTTTTTTTAGAAATCTTACGGTTATGGATTACCGGTATTATATATTCGGAATTATGCGTTATATTTAGCTATTTTGATGAAGGAAATTCGAAAAGGTGGTTTGGTATTAAGTATTTTTTATTTGGTTTATCGTATTAATATTTCCCTTTTAATTATGGAAATAATTAAGCCGTAAAATTAGCGAAGGTTTATATAACCTTTTATGCGTACTTAAGGTTTACCCTTAAGGTTTATCGTTAAAGTTTATTTTTAAGGTTTATTCTTAAGGTTTATTTTTTAAGGTTTATTTTTAAGGTTTATTTTTAAGGTTTATCCCTAAGGTTTACTGCGACTATACGGAACCGTAAAGCTAGTTGGCATAAGGTTTATCAGAGTCGAAGCTTATCGGTAACCACGCATTCTGCTTTAAAGTGAGGTTTTGCTTTAAAGTAAGGTTTTATAGGACTAGGGTATATAATCTATCTTAACCGTGAAAACTATTAATCAGTTATTATGTTCGAAGATACTGGGTATAGTATCTATCGTATGGATTATATGTGTAATGATTTTCTGTATATTTGGCTCAGCCTGGAAAATAAGGCTTGAACCTATATCAACCTTGTAAACGGGTAATTTAGTTTTATTTTTCAAAAGCGCAAAAACGGAATATTAAAAATTATTTGAAAGTTACCTTAAATATTGAAAATTTAAAATACTGTTAAGTCGATTTTACGGAAAGTTCGCTTCGTTACCGATTCCGGATCGTTTATTTAAAAGAATTAATATAAATTTTATTATATACTTGCCGTTATTTATAAAACCTTCCGGGAATAAATATTATAACGCTATTTTCGTTATAAGATATAAAATAACGAATTATACTTATTATATAGTAGTAATAATGAAATGTACTACTAACGGTTTAGCCGAAATACTTTTCTATTATATTTTTAATTAATAAAATACGTCTGATAATATAATTCTTAATTATAATGTAAGATAAGGGGTAGCTGTGAGCTGAGTAAGGTGATCGTTAACTAGTCGTAAAGTGAATTCCAAAAAGTAAATGTATTAGGTTACTTCCATTTAACGTTTCTTAATGTTACCAGATAACTATTTATATTAGTAGGTGGGTCGGTGGCTGGTTAGCTATTAGCCGCAAACCTATCGGGCTGTATTTTTATAATTATTCCCCCTTTTTAAAGTTGTTAGTTCTTAATTGCGTTATTGTTTATATTTAACGTAAGGTACGTATGGGTTATATTTACTGTCCGGTTATATTTCGACGTAATAACGTTATGTTATAAGGTTACCGTAATTATTGGTACGTACTTATTTAGTACCCGCCTGATTATGGTTTTAATCCGTTTTTTAACCTTATTATGTTTTCCTTTTCTTAACGCGTTTTTATTTCCGTTCCTTTTGCGTATAAATTCCGTTAATTTCCTTTTTCCTTTTTTTTCGTATTTTCTTTTCCTTTCGTATTATATCTAATTTGTTTTTCGTTTTCGTTTAATATAATATTTATTTGCGAAATATTTTACGAACGTTAATATTTTAATACCGATAATAAATAAATATTTTTTTAAGGTTAAATTTTTAATAATAACGGTAATCCGGATTCCGTTCGTACGACGGACCGTATTAAGTCGTACAGTATTTATATAATTTAACATTATTTCGATTATTGCGTTATTTACGTCCAGGTTTCTGATACCTTAAATTACGTTATAATTAATTATTATTACCGAACTTTTCGTCCGGTAAATATTATATTTTATGTTATGGTAACGTTTATTAATTTCCGTTTAAATTCCGGTTATTTTCCGAAAAGCCCTTTAATTAATTTTTTAATTTGTTATAAAAAATTAAGAATTAATTTAATAAATTAAAAATAACCGCGACCGAAGTATTAAAATTAATTACTCCGGTATTATTACGTTCGGTTACCGTTTTAATATTTTACGTAAGGTAAAATTAATTTTTAAGGTTATTATCGTTAAAAAATATCGTTTATTATTTATAACGGAAATCGATTTCCGTTCGGCCGTTATGGTTACGGAAACGTAATTTTAACGTTATTTTATAAGTTTACAAAGTTAAATGTTTTTCGTTAATATATTATTTTTATTTTTATTAATTTCCGATTAATTTCCGATTAGATATTTATTTAAAATACGTTTATATTTACGGATACCTTTAACTAACGTTATACCGTTACGTTTCTGGTTTCCGAACATTTTTCGTTCGTTTTTTAACGTTTTAACGAAATTTTAAATGTGTTCGAAAATTATAATTTTATATAACCTTTATTTAACGAAATTATCGTTAAATTTCGATATATTAAGCGTTTTAAAGATAATAATTTATTTCCGACCGTTAAAAAATTATATTCCGATTATTTAAATTTTATTTTCCGTAAGTAAAAAAACATTTTTAAGTTCCTTCCGGATTTTACCTTTTATAAAAATAATAAATATATCCTTACGTTTCCGTTATATATTTTCCGATTATTTTTTAATCGTTTTACGTTAATTTTTACCATACGTTTAATAAAAAAAGTTCATTAATATAAAGCTTAATAATTAAACGTAAAATTTAAATTTTTAAAATAAAAATTTAATTTTTTTATGTCGTTTATTAAGTTTTATTCGCTTTTTAATTTATTTACGAAAAACTTATAGTTTACTTTTTCGTATTTTAATTTTTGTTTAAATTTTAGTTTAATATATATATTTAATAATATTAAATCGGTCCGTTTTCGACCGGTATACGAAAAGTAATTATTTACTAAAAATTTAAAAATAATTATATAATTAATTTTTAAATTTAATATTTTAATATTATTTAAAAATATTTTTTACGTTTTTATAATTATCTTATAACCTTTTTCCGGTCGGTTTATTATAACTTTATATATTTTAAATCGTTTTATTTTTTATATATACGTTTAATTTTTTTCTCGTAACGTTATAATATTTTCGGGATTTTTACGTATTATATTCGGTAGGTTAACTTTTCTTTTTAATAAAATATTCGCGTTATCTTTAATTAATCTGATAACAAATAATATTTTTTATTACTTATTTTTTTTATTCGTTTATTAAGTCCGGTAACGTTATTTAAATATTATCCGGGTTCCGATTATATTACGGTTTTAATAACGATATTAGAAATATATTATATATCCGTTAATATTTAATAAGCAAAATTACCTTATACGCTTAAAAGCTTATTCGTTCTTTAATTGTTATCCGGATATAAATAAATACGAACTTTTTATTTTTAAACTTAAAGTTTTTTATTAATAATTTTATTTATTAGCCCGGTTAAAATTTTATAAATATATAACGTTAAGCGTAATATTTTTTTTAAGCTTTTATTACTTTTTCTTAATATTCGTATATTCTTTAACGGACGGCCGTAATTTTTTCGAACCGGTTTTTTATTCCTTATATTTATTCCCTAAACCGTTACGGAAAATATTTTATTATTTTCGGATAATATCTGTATAAAACTTTAAACGGAAACCGTTTAGTAAATACGTTCCGAACGTTATTATACGCGAATTTTATATTCCGTAATAATTTTATTTAATTATTTTAATATTCGTTTATATAATTACGAAAATAATATTTTAATACTTAATAAATACGTTCTGTTTATTTATCGGTTTCCGGGTAATATACGGTCGATATCTGCCGTTTTATTTTTTATTTTTTGCAAAAATTTATTTAAAATTAGTTTATTAATAATTTATTATTATTAATAATTCCGGCCGGTATTTCGAATTTATATTTTATTTTATCGTAAAATAATCGGATTAATTCGGTTACAGTTAACGTTTTAACCGTAAGAAAAAATAAACTTATTTTTTTAAATTAATCGATAATTATTAAAATTGCGTTATATTTTAGCCCGTTTAAACCTTAGTTTTTAAAAAGCTTTATAATAAAATTTAACGTAATTTTTAATAAAAATAATTTAAATAATAATAAACATTTTAATTATTTATATGGTTTATAATATGGCTTTATTATCCTTTAATAATTTAAATATTATTGAATATATTTTCGGATATTATTTATTATATTTATTTAATAAAACTTTTTAATTATTAATTTTAATATATAGATATACCTTATATATCCCGTTTTCGGATTATTATAATATTAATTAATTAATTATTTCCGTAAAATACTTTATAACGGAATTACGAATTTATTCCGATAATATAAGATTTTATTTAAATTTAAAAAATATTCCTTTTTTATTCCGGTTTAACATCCGGTTATTTATATTAGCTTTATAATATTTAAATCCTTAATTTATAATTTTCGAATTTAATCGTAAAATTATTAGGAAACTTTCGGTTATAATACCGTTTCGTTTTTAATTAACTTTTTTATTAAAGGATATAAAACGTATTAATTATAAATAATAACCTTAATACCGCTTTCGTTTTTTTAAACTTTTCGGAATTTAATCGTAATGTAATTATAACTTACGGTTATTATTTAATTATTAATCGTATTACCGTTACGATTTATGCTTATATTATTATACGTAAGTAATAAATCCGGCAAATATATAGTTTTATACCTTCCCCATTTTTTCGAAAACTTTTTACGATTATATAACGAAAGTTTTCCGTTTTATTTACGCGGATAATAATTATTTAAGTTTTAATTATCCGGAATTTATTTAAAAATTTTGTAGCAATCGAATTTTAAACCGTTTTTATAAAAAATTTCCTTTTTTTATAATTTTCCGAATCGCGTTATATATTTATAACCATCTTTTTTACGTTTTCCGGCATTTCGTTTTTAAGTTTAAACTTTTTAAATAACGTAAAAATTATATTTTTATATTTAACCTTTGTAAATATATAATCTGGGCATTTAAATAACTTATTTGCCGGATTAACGGTACCCGGTCGGTATTAAATCTTAAAATTAAATTATATAAAATAATAAATTTATTAAGTTAACCGTTTTTTAAAATTACGTATTAATATTTTTATAATATCCTTTAATACCATATAATCGGTAAATATTAAAAAGGCCTTTTTTATATTTTCGAAATATTAACGTTAATATTTTAATTTTTTATAATTATTAATAATTTTTATTACCTTATAACCTATCGCTTTTCGTCTGGGTTAAACTTCCGTGATTAATATACGATTAGGTATTAATATTTTCCGTATTTTTATAAAATTATCCTAAATATAGCCCTTATTAACGCGTTTATTTTAACCTTAATATTTTTAACGTTATCTTAATATCGGAATATTAATACCGATTAAAATACGTCCTTTAAGGTTTAGAATATTTTTTAGGCGTTTTTAAATTAATAAAATTTCGCTTTTTTACTTTTAATTTACGTTTTTTTAACAGTTTCGTAATAAGTTGAATAATACGCAAATAATAAATAATAAATATTCCGGATTAATTCTGGTTTTAATTATATTTTAATAAAGTTAACTTATCGGCGGTTTATTTCTAAACCGTCGGTATTAATTACGAATTTTAAAAATTTTATCTTTTTTAAAAAAAATTTATATTTAAATATTTTCGCGAATAATTCATATTATAATAACCGTTCGTAAACTAATTAAAAAATATTCCGTATATTTTTTTTTACTATTCGAATAAATAATATTATCGTTTAAATATATTACGTATATATGGTCCATTAACCCAGTTAATACTTTATATATATAACTTTAAAACGTAACTAATATATTAATTAAACCAAACGGTATAACTATATATTTAAACTGGCCGTAACGCGTTCGAAAGGCGGTTTCTTATTTATCGTTTTTCCGGATCCGGATGCCATAATAAATATCTTTAAAATCGATTTTCGAAAATATTTTAATAAACCTTAAACGGTTTATAATTTTTAAAATTAAAGATAAAAGGTACCGGTTTTTTATTATAAATTTATTTAATTTTTTATAATCGACGTATGATTAAAAGTTACCGTTTTTTTAAGCATAAATAATACGGATATTTTTATGTCCATTTTCGAATAACGAATCCTTTTTACCTTTAAGTTTTTCCGGATATAATTTTTTAATACTTTTTATTACGTTTTCGATATGGGGTACATAAGTCCGAATAAATGTATTTTTCCCGGAATCATATTTATCGGATATTTTATTCTTAATAATTAAAATATTTTTTTTGCAGCTTTCTTAAAATATATTCGCCAAAAATCCTTTAAATAAGTTAATAATTTTATTATTTATTAATATAATTATTTTCTACATTTAAAAATATTTAATTTATCGGCTAATTTTATTAAGTTAATAATATAAACTTATTTTCCGGAAAACGTTAAATTTATAATTTCCTACTTATTAACCTTTTATAATAACCGATATAACTATTTATATATAGCCGTTTTTAATACGATCCTTAATTTACTTATTTTAAGGCGGAATAATAAAGAATTAAGCACCTTTTAGTTACGCCGTATCGCAAAATAAATTTGTTTAAATTTTCGTTTAATTTCGTTATTATCCGTTATATTAACAGAAATCTCATAAATTCCGTAATATTTAATATATATGCCGTTAATACCGATAAAGCCCGAAATATCTCCGGCAACTAATCGGAAATTAAATTTCCTTATTAACCTTTTACTTATTATATTAACTTATACCCCGGTATTTATATCTATTTATATTATTATATCCCCGGTACCCCTTTTAATAAGTACTTTTCCCTTAAAAAACGGCTTTATTCCGACCGTTTCATAATTTTTTACCAAAATAAATTAAACGTACATATTTATTTCGGTTCTTTTTTTAAGGCCGCGTTTAAAAAAAAGTCCGATTTATCGTTATATACCGTAACGTTTTATACGGCCTTCGGAAACTATTTTCCATACGGTCGAATTAATAAAAACCTTATATCTTTTTTAAACTTATAGTTAACGGTTATATATTTTAACTTTTTATAATTATAATACTTTAAAGGGCCCTTATAAAAGTCGGCAGTATTAAACCGTACAAATTTATTTCGGTCGGAATTAAATCGGTAATTATCCGAAATCCGAACGTAAAAATAATTTCGCTTTCCGTTATTTCCTTATAATACCTTTAATCGGTTCTTACTTCCAGAAATCCCTTTTCCAAAAGCGTTAAAATAAAATCGTTTATTTTTATTAATACTTTTAATAAAAAAGGATCGGTTTTTATTTATTTTTTTCCAAACGTTTTAATAACGTTCCGCTTTATTTATTATATTATTAATTCGGTTTAATTTAATATTTTTACGTAATAAAATATTTTATAACCTTAATAACAGTTTATGAAAATAATTAAATTCGAAACGTTTATTATTCTGATTATTTTCCGGATTTAAAACGTCCGCGGGTTCCGTTTTATAAACCAAAAATCTCCATTTAACGTAAAAATCCAGTAACGATTAATTAACTTACTATCGTAAATCCATAAATTACTTTTAATACTTTCGATTAAAAAATATAAAATTCGAATAACCTTTTTTAATAAAAATCCATAAATCCTTTATTTTTAATTCTTTCTTATAATTAAAATAATTAAACGTAATACGGTACGATTATTAAACGTTCGTAATAAAGGCGTTTACGTAACTTATAACCTATTAAATGTAAATAGTTATATTACGCCTTAACCGTTCGGTATATACCTTAATTACGGCTTTTATCTAATTCTTTTTTAATTAACGTACGTTCGGTAAGCTTCGGGCAATTATAATACGGTATCCACTTATCGCCCTTAAACTTTTGTATCGTCGTAATAAATAACTTATAAAACTTTACCTTTTTAACCTATATAATCGCTTATTATTCGGCCATCTGTCAGAAAAGTTCCGCATATTACTTATTTTACTAATGAATAATTTCCAAAATCTATTCGTTATTAAAAGGTTTAAATTTCTCTTATTTTAAACCCTAAAGTATTATTACCGTATTACGTCCGTTATCCGACCGTTTAATTAACGGTTATCGGAATACGTTCCGGCTACGTACGTTAAATAATTCGTACTTTTAAAGAACGTAATCTTCCCTTTATTAAGGCTTTATAGCAGGTTTCTTTATATGTACTTATATCGTAACTGATCGTTCGTTAATTAAATTCAGATTTATATTTTTTCTTATAAACAAATTAAGTTCGTCCTATAATTTACGTATCCTGCTTTTAATAACTTTCGCGTTATTTTTTATAATAAAGATAAAAGAATTATAAAATAAGAGATAATTATAAGTTCAACAACATAATCGCCAACTAATCGCAAAATAAATTCTAAAAAATAAATATATTAAGTTACTTCCATCTAACGTTCCTTAATATCGCCAGATAACTATTTATACTAGCAAATGGGTTAATAGCTGGTTAGCTATTAGCCGCAGACCCATCGGGCTATGTTCTCATATATAACTTCCTATTTACAAATATTTTATATAAAGTTTTTTACGAACTTTTTACGATTAGGTAAAAGTTAAATATAGCCTGTTACTTATAAATACATAAATAAACAAAACGTTAAAATTAACTTTTAAAATATTACTGAGGAATATTTTATAACTTAAAGCAAATAAATTAAACGTCGTATTTATTAACAGTATAATTTATATATAAGAATTAATATTATTTAACAATTAAGATAATACTAACCGAAATATATTTCGGATATATTTTACGAACTGCAAGAAATATCGCATTTATACTGAGGCAATTTAAAAATTTAACCGTATTATAACAACTTAAGAAAGGGGTGTAATAAATAAAATAAAAGTTCTAAAAATACCTGCATAAAGCTTAAAATACCTATAAAAATATTATAATAAAAACTGCTTTGCGAAAGGGTTTTAAAACAAATAATAAATAAAAGTTTTTACCAAATATATTAACCAGCAAAGGCCCAGTAAAAGCCTTTACGATAAATATATCAATCCCTTTTAAGTTATAAAGGTTATAAATTTAAAATTAGCTTATAAAATACGATTTTTACCTTTACATAATAAAATTTATAACGTTTTCTTAATATCGCTAAAAGAACCGTAATATTATAAAGGTAACCTTAACAAAAAACGGAAAAACGCGTTTAATATAAAAGTAAAAAAGCGCTAAAAATGGAAATAATTTTGGCGTACTGAGGAAATTATAAAAATAAATAATACTTTATAAAATAAGGAGGCTTTACCTCCGGAAAAGACATTTGGAAATTTTGCGATTATTTACTAAAGGAATTTATTATATAGTATAAAGCGTTATTAAAATTAAAGAAGTTAAAGAAATAAAAAGTTTTGAAAAAAAAGCTGTATAATAAAAAACTCGTAATATGAAGAAAACGTTAATTATTATTCGTTGTTTTTTAAAGGCGTTACAGTTAAAGTATTTAAATATATTTACTTTTTAACAAAGTTATGATGGTTTATTTAGGTATTCTAAAATAAAACTAAATTTAATTCGTAACGATATCGAAACAGGAAATTTAAAGTTACGTTAAAACTATTTTAAAAATATTTAAAGGGTATTACCATTATTATCTTTACGTTTAACGTTAGCAACAGCTTAATTAATAACTGCAGTAATATTTTTAAAGTTTCCTTTTTTAAAAATTAATAAAAAATAAAAACGAAAGTTATCAAGTATTTATATCGAAAAAAGTACGGGTGTCCTTAATAAACTAGATATCCTTTTAAGTAAGAAAAGAAAGAGGGCCTTACGAAATCGAAATGCTATCGTCATTATTAAGTAAAACATTAAGGTAATAAGTTTAAAAAGTACGTATATTCGTAGTTAAGCGATTAATATCGACCTGGTAAAAAGTTAATAATACGTTAGTTAATATTAAGTAACGAAAAAAACTTATTTTTTACATATATATTATAAACTTTTTCGGAAATGTTTTTAACGAAAACTTAATATTTTTCGGTTTAGTAAGTGTATTAGTAGCGATTTAACGACGAAGGTCAGAAAAATCTATCGCGGTTAAGATAGTAATTTTATTTACCTTGTTAGATTTAGTTTTGGCCTTAAAAGAAGTTTGGTATTTAATAAGAATACGTAAAACTTTTACGACGGCTTTTGCGATATTGCAGAAAAAAACGGGAACCTGTTATTACGAATTACTTATAACCTTTTAAAGTGGTAATAATGTATAAATATACCTTTATTATAATCTTATTATTATTATATGATGAAATATACTTTTTCGAATTTTTTAAAGCTTTATCGATAATGTAATTATATTTCAAAAACGGGTTCTTATAATAGTGTTACGGAGGTATGTTTACCTAAAAAGGACGTTAAAGTAAATTATTAGCAAAATTAAAAAGAAGTTATCGAAAAATATTTATAAAATTCGAGCTTGCTTTTTAACGGGTGCGCAGGGTATTATGTTAAAACGCTTTTAAGAAGGTATATCAAATTTGTAAAAAGTTGAAATAAAAGTTAAAAAGTGGGTATAAATTTTTTTCCCTTACGAATTTGTAACGAAAATATAAAAAAAGTTTAAAATAAGTTTTAAAAAGCGAGATCGTTATAAGTTTATAATTAAATTATATAACGATATATTTAAATGCGATAAAAACAAGAATTAAGGATAAGGAGGAAATACTTTTTTTATATTTAAAAATTAGTATATTAAAAGCGGTAAGGATTTCTTCTAGCAGAATTTAATATTTTAATTACCTTGTTACAAGTTATCTTAGGTGTATTATTTATTTATAAAAGAGTTACGAAAGTTACGTGGTATTACTGATTACTGTTTACTTTTATTCGTTATTAAATTATTACGCCTTTTTAATATAGATAGCTTATTAGTTATATTATGAAATAAGAATAATTTTATTTAAACCTTTAAAGATAAAGGCCTAAGAGGAAAAAGTTTTGTTAGGGATTAAGGGACTATAAAAAAAGTACGCGTATTATTACGAAGCCGTTAAGCGCTTTAAAGGTTATTATTACGCGATCGCGACGATGCCGCCGCAGGGCGATTGCTATATAGCTATTTGCTTATTCACCTTTTTTAGAAAAAAGAAAAGGCAAGTTTTAAACTGGTGCTTAACATATCCGAATTGTTCCCTTCACCCTGATCTTAATACACCTGACAAGATAATAGGTTAGCGAATTCCAAACTAAAGTAATAGCGTTAAATTTATGAGAATTTATTAACCCAGATCAAAAATTACCATGGCCTATTTAAGTTACGAAACCAGCTTTAAAGGATTATCCGAAAAAAACTAATCCGCGAATTATTCGAAATACCTTGGTCGAAACTGCCGCCGGCAGTATAACGTCGTATTTAATTCCGTTAAATAAGTAAATATTAACAGAAAACTTCGTTCCGTAATAATAGTAATTACCGAAAATAAATTTAGTCATAATATAAATTAGGCCATATATGTACCCGAAAAAATATAAATTTCTGGAGAGATATTAAGAAATTAATAAATTAAATCCGGGCTTTAATATCATTTAATTACCGATTTATAATTTAATAGAAGTAAAATAATTTTGGTAAGTTAAAATACCGCAAAATAACGGCGGAATTAAAGGCTTATATTTCCTTATAATTTAAAGAAATTCGTATGTAAATTATTTAAAGCGGGTTTATAATAACCTTCGGAAATATAAACGATTCGTATCCCGAAATAAATGATAATTTTTTTAATAATAATAAATTACAAAGTTAATTAACTAATATTTTCATAAACGAAACCTAAACATCTAGCAAAAATAAAAGTTAAAATTAACGCGATAATTTAACGGAATTAAAACGAAAACGCGTTATTACTGTCGAAAACCTTACCGGACTTACTTATTTGGCATATTTACGGTTTTACGAATGATTAACCTGGTAGTTCGTATTTAAAAATAAAATATGCGAAAATTAAGAACCGAACAAAACCTTAATACGATTAATTAAAAAACTTATTAATATTATCGCAGGAATAAAAAAAAATTTAGGAATAAAATTTCAAGGCGTTATTTAAAAGATCCGCTTAATTAAAACGTCGGATAGATATTATTAGAGTTATATTTTTAATATTTTACGATTTTAAAATAGTTATTTATCCGTTAAAAAACTTTATTATTTTCGATTTAGGAACTACCTTATATATTTTGAACCAGATTAATGTAAGGTTGATTTAGGTGTTACATCCATGATTTTATTAAACCCAGAGGAGGAGCCAGGTGAATTGAGACGGTTAAGGCCTCCACCCCGTCGGCTAAATCTTGGCGTTACGAATGTCTCTGTCCATCTCCAGAGACCAAGGGAAACGGTCTTTGTTAATCTCCAGAAATTAAGGGAGATAAGGAGGATATATGTAACGAACGATTTCTTACGTAGATAGCTTCCATTTAGTTTCGCTCCTTAACTATTAAATTAAATTTTTAATTAAAGGTATCGTTTTCCGACTAAGGGAAAAATACGTAAATCTTTTTAACCCATAGATTATTTATTATGTGATTATTACCTGTAAAATAAAACCCTGATTACGGATGGTGATTATACCTTTAGGTAGATATATAACACCTTTATTATATTTTAATAATTCCTTACTTAATAGCTAACGAATAATTTAAAGCCTAGTTAGGTATAAACTTTCCTAAACTTAATAAAAACGTTATTATAAAATAACGTTCAAAAAATAATAGCATATTCGATTTCCGTCGCTAGCTAGCGAAGGATTAACAACTAGATTAAACGATTTACCCCTTTTCGAAAAAGTTCTTTAATTAACTAATAACATAACAGCCGTTATTATTAAAGTTAAAGGCTTAAAAAAGTTTTCTTTTTCCTAACAGTAATTTACCTTTACCTTTAAAAAATCCATTATATGTTATGACCTGAGGGCTTGGCCTAAAGACAAACGGTCGGAAAGTTTAGGATTTGTTTCCGACATAGGTCTCGGGTTACGAAACTGGCTTAAAGGTTTTAAAGGCCTTAGCGCTTTAAGCCCCTTAACCCTGTAATGGGCTTAAAGGCCTTAACGAGCTTAAAGGTTTAAGCCGTTTAAGTACCTGAAACCAAGAGTAATATATATACGGTCGTTATTTTCCTATATTTTAAATAATACCAGCTTATAATATAATTTAATTATCCAGATTATTTTTAATATTTATTATTACCAAACGTAATTATATTTTTAATTTATAATTTAAATTTTTATAATATTATTGTTAATATAAACCGTACGATTTAGGTTTAATAATTAGTTAAGTTAATAAACCGTTATACGTTATAAACTCTTATTTAATAATATTATTAAATTTTGAATAATATTTCCGACATTATATTTAATAGTAAGTAACTTATTAACCTTACTTACGCAGTCCCGGAAAATATTATAGCCTCGGACGACGAAAAAGTTTTTTAAAAACCGAGCCTTATTAAGGAAAAGGTATTTTAACGATTAAATATAATAAATAAACGTATAACCTAATTCGAAAAAAATAATGCCGGCCTTATTATTTTGTTTAAAATAATCGAAAAAGGGTTCGAAAGAAAGGATAAGGGTTTTACGGTTTTAGGCATTTCGGAAAGAAATTAACTTATTTAATTAATATTTATTAAGAAATCCGGAAAGGTATTAAAATTACTTAAATCCGCAACGTTTGATAAAACTTTTATTAAGTTATAATTATTTCTTATTTAATGCCGAACCTATTTTAATTATTTCTTTATTTAATTTACAACTGTTACGTTAAAGGTCGAATTTATAATTAATTACCTTAAGGAAAATATAACCCCGTAATTCGAACCAACTTTAAAAGAACATATTATATTTGCGCTAAAAATACGATTATTAAAAGTATAAATAATATATATTAATTATGAAAAATTTAAAAATACGTTACGAAAGACTTTCGGTATAATAAACGAAAAAATAAAAGCCGAAATATAACTTAAGGATATAACCCAAAAGGGATACGTATTTAATTACGGTATTACGTTTATTTAACTAATTTTAAAAATAAATTAGGGATAAAAGTTCTGAATAGCTAAATTTTTTAAAGGTCTAAAAAAAAGTATAAAGGGAATTTTTTAGAAAAAAACCGATTAAAATTTTTAACCCATTATATTACGATCGTAATTAAAATTAACGACTGACAATATACGTAAAGGACTAGAAACGTTAAATATAGCAGCAAAACCAAATATTTCACCTACCTTAATATTTCGCGAAAAAATAATACGTCCTACGGTATATATTCAAAACCCATAAAGCTGGGAACCGTATAAAAAAGAAATTAAAACTAAATTAAATATTATAATTGCGACAAAATAGGCCATATTAAAAGTTAACATAAGGTTCCTAAAAAGTAACGTAATAGTTAAACCTTAATATTTAAGGGATAATTAAAAAATAAAAAAGCCGTTATTTTCGGTATAATTAGAAAAAAGGAAAATCCTAACTTACCCCCAGAAATACGAAAAGGGTTACGGAAAGCTGAAGCATTTTTTTAGGCAGCAATTATACGATAACGTACTCCCATATCCGCTTTAATAATCATTTAATGGCTGCAAAAACACGACGGATAAAGAGAATTAACGGCAAAGAAATTAATATCCCGTACGTAACAGAAAAAATAATAACGATAAAAATAATAGGAATTAAATAAATAAATTAAAAAGTACTAAAATTAAGACGACACCTTATACCTAGAAAAATTTAACCGATATAAGAAACTATACGTCATCTATTACAAAAAAATTTATTACTTGCGATATAAAAAATAACAAAAGTATATCTAATAACGAATTACGCGTATATATAAATAAGAATTCGATTTTTATACCCAAACCGGAAACGACCTTGAGGATTAAAAATGGTACAGGTATTTACGTATTACGGCTATACAAAACGATATCGACGTAATTATAACGTCAGAAAGTTAGCCGGAAGGAAAAGGTTATCCCGAATAAAACCCCATATACCATTACAAATAATATAACCATAAGACGTAAAAGGAATAGATTTAGTAAATAATAATAAAGGCCTAACGGAAAATAATAAATAACTTACACTTCCGACGTATTTATGCCGATAACCCCGAAAAAGAAAAGAAATAAAAAATGAAATCGGAAAACGCCTGGTAAAAATGGTCTAATACCATACCTAATATTAGGAATGCTAAAAGTATTAAAATTAACTAATAATAATAATAAATAAGGAATGGGCCATAGCGACGGATGGGTCGGAAGAAACCGAAACCTTTAAAAAATAAATTACTAACTTCACGAATTAAATAAAGCGATATAAAGAAAAAAATCCCGGAACCGGAGGTTTAGTTACGTCGATAAAAAAGGTAGTTAAAATAATTACGGATATAAACCCTTAAAAAAAATGTTACCAGTAAGAAATTTAAAGGTTAGCAAAAATAAAAAAATTAATATATATTTTTAAAAAATTTTTATATACGATAATAAGAAAAATAAAAATTCTTTTTATTACGGTTAAAATACGAATCAGGAAAAAATGGTATACCGTTTTAACGGATTACGGAACCGACCCGAATTATATTAAATCGAAAATAATTAACGAATTACGTTTATTATAAAAGGATAAAGCCGAATCTTACCAAGTTAAAAATGCAAAAGGTACCAAGTTTACTTATAATAACAGATAAATTAAGCGTAAGATTAATTATTTCGAAACTTTTATTTAAGGACGAAAGTAAATTATTAATTTCGACATTATTTTAATACGGAATTACGACGTAATCCTCGGCAGAAAATAATTATATTAATATAGCCCCTTAATTAATTAAAAACTTAATTAGATAAATTTTATTTTACCTTTTATCGATAAAAATAACTTAAAAAAACTTTTATTAATTAACCGATAAAAACGATAACAAATGCAGGCATAAGGATACGATAAAAACCTTATTATTTAAAGGAATACGATATAAATAGAAAAAAAAACAAAATAAAAACATACGACGCATTATTATTACGATTAAATATAATTGTACAAAATAAACGATAATTTATAATATTAACCTTTAAAGCTAGCAAAAATAGTTAAATTATTACCATAATATTATAAATACGAACGATCTTTTTAAAAATAAATCGGAATAAAAATATCGGAATATAGCAAATTAAATTCCGAAATAGTTTTAAAAGATATTAAAATAATTATTTTGTATTTTATATATAACCTAAATTAATAAAAATTATACGTATTACGAAAATACCTCGAAAATAAATTACGTAAAGGATATATTAAACTTTCCAAATCGATAATAAAATACCTTATATTTTTCGTATTAAAAAAAAATAAAAAGTTACGATTAAGAATCGATTACCGATAATTAAACGATATTATAATTAAAAATCGCATACTATTACATTTAATTACTAAAATAAAAAATCCTTTTTACGCAGCCAGATAATTTATTATTTTAAACTTACGAAACGTTCATAATTTAATTCGTATTAAGCCAGAAAATAAATAAAAGATAATTTTTAGGACCAAGTATGGGTTATACGAATATTTAATAATACCTTTTAAGTTTATTAACGTATCCGTAACGTTTTAAAGATGGTTAATTACGTATTACGCAAATATTTAAATGTATTTGTTATTTATTACTTTAATAATATTTATATTTATTTTAATTCGGAAAAGAAATATAAAAAGTACGTTCATAAAATCTTTTAGGCCTTATAAAATACTAATTTCTTAATTAACGCCAAAAAAAGGGAGTTTTATAAGTAAAAAGTACCGTATATAAGATACGTTATTAGTTTCGGATACATTAAAATAAATCCCCAAAAAATAATAATAATTTAAAAGTAAAAAGTATTTATTATAATTACCGAAATCTAAACTTTTTTTGGATTCGTTAACTATGGCCGGAAATTTATTTACAACTTTAATAAAATCGCGATATCTTTATTTAACCTAATTAAAAAAAACTGAGATTTAATAAATAGCCGAAATAAAAAAGGCCTTTTAAAAATTTAAAAATATAATTATTAATAAATTAATATTAATTATATATAACCTAAATCGCCTTATAAAGCGAAAAACCGATATTTCGGATTATGTATTAGGCGTAATAATCGGATATAAAAATAATTAACGTAACCTGCACCATATTACGTTTTATTCTTATAAACTAAAAGAAATCGAATTAAATTACGTTATTTTAAATAAAAGGTTCCTAATTATTATTAACGCCT
This sequence comes from Monosporascus sp. MG133, assembly GCA_004155925.1. Lineage (NCBI taxonomy): Eukaryota > Fungi > Ascomycota > Sordariomycetes > Xylariales > Monosporascus > Monosporascus sp. MG133. The sequence continues at coordinate 103,644 of QJNX01000055.1, read as the reverse complement.
ATAAGGAATTTAAATATTACCTTAAAGGAAACTTATATTAAATTAAAGTATATATAAATCATAAAAGCCTTACCCAGTTTATTACCATCCAAAAATTAACCGGCCGGTAATTCCGTTACGTAAAATACCTTTCGGAATTTAATTTCGTTATTATTTATAAAAAAAGGTTAGAAAATAAAAAAATAAACGTTTTTAATAAACAACTAAACGAAAAAAAAAAATTCCTTAAAATCTTATACCAAATATTCGACCTGCTAAAAAAAAAGAAATATAAAATTATAATAAATCGTAATAATTAAAAAAGTAATACCTAATCTATACCAAAAAATCCAATAATATAAGGACCAATTACTAAAAAAAAAAGTCTGACATAATTTAAATACTAAAAAAACATTAAAAAATTAATACGCTAAATATATAAATACCAGTTATATAAATACGTTAAAGTTTATAAAATCTTAAAACGATTATAACGAACATATTATTTTCCCGGAATAAAGTTAATAATTAAAAAGGTTTTATAAAAATATAACCTATATAACAAAATTAAAACACGACGCCATAAACCATACGGAAAACTATAACTATTATTAATCACAAAACGACCATAGGATTTAATTATTTTCGATTTTATTATCAAATTATTATTATTAAAAACCCCAGTAACGGGCATATATTACGACAGTATTTTTATAATCATAAATCAATTTATAAAATTTTCCTATTTTCTACCATTTAACAAAAATATAAACCCGGAATAATTAACATAAATTTTTTTAACATACCTTATTAACGTATACAAATTTTTAATAAAAATCGTATCTGATAAAAAAATTATTTCGTTTTAAAATTTTAATAAAATTTAATAACATAATTAAGCTTAAATTTTAAGCTTTTAAATACCTTTAAACCATAAACCGATAATTAAATAAAAAAATAAATTAAACGTTCGAAACTTATTTAGGGTATTATATTAATTACGAACAAAATAATTCGGTTAAACAGGAATTAATAACCTAGTTAACTTATAATATAAGTTACCATTAAAGTTTTAAAATAATACTAATTAACGTTAATTTTAATTTTATGCTAATAATTTACGGAAACTTAAAAAAAAAGAACTAATTAATATTAAAGCATTTTTTAATTTAAAATAATTTAAATAATTATATATAAAAATTAAAACAAAATTTAGATTTATACGTACTTAAATATAAAAGTATTATAACCAAAAAAGGTTAAAAAACCAATTCTTTAAAAAAGGAAGATAATTTACCTAGCTGTTAAAAATATCCAAATTAAATAACCTAGTAAAAAATTTAATTTTATATATTTTAAACCGTATAAAGTCGTAAAAAAATCTAAAAAAATTATTACTAGTTAAAATTATCTCTTAAAGTTAAACTTTATCCCGTTCTTTACATTTTCTTATTAAAATTAACAACGGATATAATTTAAATTTGTATAAAACCGGAAAAAAAGGTAATAAAAAACGTATTAATATAAAAAGTAAAAAAAATCTTCAATCCTAAAAAGGAGGATAAAAAAAGGCAGTATTTAATTAAATAAAAAGATTACCTCAAATTAAAAAATATTTAGGAACTTGTAAAAAGTTTTACGGAAACCTAACGCCTATTAAAAAGGTTTTACCAGCAATACCGGAAATATTAAGGTTAAATACGTCCTAATCTAACGGTTAATTAGCAAAAAAAATAACCTTTACGGAAACGGCCAGTTCGGTTTCCAGCTGTTATTACGCTTTTTCCAGCCGTTCAAATTCTTTTATCGCCTCCGTACCGTAAATACCAAAACGCAATATTTTAATTCCACGACGGCGTAAAACCTTATGCTATTTTTAAAAACGGTTTAACTTATTAGCGGTAAAATAAAAAACCTTTCGCGCCTATTTTTTTTACGCTTTAACCGTTCTTTTTCGTCCAGAAATCGTTAATATTTAAAAACAAAAAAACCAAACAAATTACAACAATTATTATATTCGATATAACAAAAACATTTCCCAAAGTCGGGATAAACCTTATAAATACCATATTTAAATTTATAATAAAAATACGAAATATAAAAAAATATAACAAAATTAAAAGTATTAATTTATTTCGATTAAATTAAAACGTTATTACGTTTAAATAATGTTTATTTTTTAATACGGTTAAATATAACGACCAAAATAACCCAAAAATGATATATAAAAAGGAAAGTTATTTATTAAATAAATACGACAAATAAATTAATTTTTAAGGGCAAAAATCCTGAAAAAGAATCGTATTATAACCTAAAAGCTTGGCCCAAAAATAAACGGTCGGAAACTTTAAAATTTATTTCCGATATAAGTTCCGGGTTCCGTAATTAGCTTAAAGGTTTTAAAAACTTTAACGCTTTAAATCCCTTAAGCTTACAATAAATTTAAAGGTTATAATAAGCTTAAAGGTTTAAATTGCTTAATCACCTTAAGCCAAAAATAATATATATACGTGTATTATTTTTTTATAATCTAGATAATACCAGTTTATAATATAACGTAATTACCTAAATCACCTTTAACGTCTCTTATTACCAGACGTGATTATACATTTAGTTTATTGTTTAGATTCCCATAGTACTACTGCTAACATAAACCGTACGACTTGCGTTTAATAGTTGGTTAAGCCAGTCAGCCGTCACATTATGCTCCAGCCCGAAAAGTCCGAAAAAAAGGAAGCTAAAAAGAAGTATGGAATAAAACCTTAAAAAGGAAAAAAGAAAGAACTTACGGCTGAGGAAAAATTGGACCTCTTAGGCGAAAAGGTCGTAAAGCTACAAAAAGAAAACGCCAAATTCGTCCGATAAATAAAAACTTATAACTTGCTTAAAAACCCTAGCCCCCTTTTTATTCCGTCCCGATCGGACTTAAAAAAGAACTGTACCTTTTTCCGTTTACTACGGAATACTTAACGTTAAAAACTAGAAGTTAATTCCCCTTAAGCCTGATGATGGAACCAATAATATAAAAGGATTTTTCGTCGAGGCCAGACTTTATTCTAAGTAATATAAAAATTCCTTAACGGAAAATTATTAAAAAGTAATAGCCATTTTATAACTATTTACTGGAAAAGTATTTAATTAATTCGAACCTATCATTAAAGACTATTTAACGAATTACTTTAACGACTTCTTAAATGCCATTAATTATATCTTTAATAATTACAAATATTTTAAAGGAATATAAACCTCATTTAAAATACGGATAAATAATAATATATAGTTAAAAAAATACGACCTTAAATAAATTAAGTTAGCAGCCGAATATTTAATTAAATTTAACCGCTTGGTAATAATCTTTAAACAGCTGGAAAGTACGTTATTTTACCCTTTTTACGATAGCTTAAAAACGTAAGTTAAAGACGACATATTTAAGGGACCTAAATGTTACGGTCGGGGTCCGTAACAGCTATATATGAAGCTGTAAGTGTCAGATATAAGGGACATCAGTTGTGTTGTATTAGATGGCTAGTTGCGTGCGCTTTCGTAACGCGTACTGATCTTTGAAGTAATCTAGCTCCGGAACATATATGTTCCGATTAGAGGGATATCTTTATATATAGGGTGCTAGCGTACCCATGCTAGCTGACATACCCCCTTAACGCCTTAACGTAATTATGGCGTTAATTATTATTTTTTATCACTTTTTAGAACTATAGCTTTCCATTTTACCATTCGTCCGGCGATTAAACTATTTTAATTACTTAATTCCTTTTTTAAAATTATTTTTAAAGTTTTTTTTGCGCTCGTTAAAGGTTTTTTGGATATTTATTAATTTTAGTTATTTTTTTAAAATACTTAAAGGTTTTTCGTAATAGGGCTTTAATTAATCCATCTGTCAGTATATTGCCTATAAGCATATAATTTAATTTAATTAGGTTTTTTTTGGGCAGTTAATAATTATATATATTTACGTACCGTAATTTTGTTTACAAAAGTACGATATCGGCGTTAATAAGCCGTATTATTTGTTAATTATCGCATTATTTATTTAATGGTCCCGTATTTAAGGTAACTTTTAATTTTTTAATTAATCCAAAACTAAATAAAGCTTTTTTTATAACTTACGTAAAAAATAATAATTCCGTTTTTGTGGTAAAAGTAATTATTTTATTTTATTTATTTGCCCGTTATTTTATTATCTTTTTATATAATTTTATAACGTAAGTTTAAAAATTCTTTCGATCGATTATATTATTTGTAAAAAAGGCGTTATTTAGGTATTTAACAAATTTATACTTCCGAATTATAACGTTAACGATTTGGTACCGATTAGGTATAATATAATTCGATTAATAGCTTTATGATATATATTATTAAGGTTTAAGTTAAATCGGGCTAGTCGGAATATAATAAGGGATATATTAAGTCGCGTATTAATTGTTACGTAAAAAATGGAACCGATTTTTTTGGTATTTATTAACGGAACTTAGATGGGTTAGATTAGGATTTAATAATACTTTAACGCCTGTTATAAGTATATCTGGAAGGTTATTTAAATTTCTTTTAAGGATTAAGTAAATTAATTTATTTATAAAGTCGGATTAAGATGATTAAAAAAGATTTCAACTTTATTTTGGATTATTTTAATACCTAGGAATTATTATAAGTTTTTATATTTTATAAGAATATATCATTCCCGTATTTATTAAATTAATTAATCGATAAGTCTTTAATTCTTTTTGCGATATATTATGATAATATCGTTTATAAAAAAGAAATTTTAACGAATAAAATAATAAGGTTCGTAAGGAACGGGGTTAAATTTTAATTCCTTAAACGTGCTAGTAAAGTCTCTTTATTATAATAAGTGTAATTTTTTTTTAATTTATATAAAATTTTTTAATTAAGAAAAGTTTACCGCGTTATAAGTATCTTAAAGGCATTTTTATATATATTTCGTAAAGTAAATTAACGTTTACGAAAACGTTTATAACGTTATATTATTTAAGTTTTAAGTCGAATTTAACCGCGATAACGATTAAAGTTCGAAACGACCTTTTAATGATGGTAAATACATATATATTACATATTCGTTTTTAAATTATTAATTATTTCGTTCGCCGAAACGGGCTTCAAACTTTTAAAATTAGATATACTTATTGAATCTGTAAATATATATTTATATATTTTTTAAAACTTGGTTTTCTTAGCAGAAAAATAATTAATAACATTCTTGGATTATATTTCTTTCTGGTTTTACGGGTAAACTTTTTCGGTTTCGCAAAATATTTCCTTTAACGGATATATATTTAGCTTTTTATAGTTTTATAACGGTAATAATAAGTTACGCTTATATATCCGGTTTTACGATATAATTACCTCTTTTTATATTAAAGTATTATAACCTTTCCGATTAAGGTAACGCATATTTTGGGTAATTAATTTCTTTAAATTTCCGTAACTTACCGGCCGGTTATTATACGTACTTATAAAGGGAATTAAACGTTTTATATTAAATACGGCTTTCTTTACCTGATATCCGTTTCGGATAATCCCTTTTTGGTACGGGGTATACGGGGGGCTTACGTCTTTTATCAGTAAGATATTTTCTTTTACCGTTATTTTCGGTTAAATAATATAAAGGAAGATTAAGGCAATTTTTTTGCTTTCCGTCGGTTTAATAATTATAACGGTTATAAGGGCAGACGTTAACGGCAGTAATAATTTAAGAAACGGTAAAGGTTCGAATATAACGGTTATATAAAGGTAATTAACTTTTTACGAACAGGTTTGTTTTTTTTTTATTCCGTACGTTTTTTACGTTAGTATCTTTTTGGAATTATTCCTTTTATTTAACCGGTAACCGAATTATTCCGTCTAGGTTTTCGTTTTCTTTTTGTATATATATTAAATAGCTTTTAGCTTAATTAAGTATTTTCATTTATTGGAAAAACTTTTGTAAATTTCTTTTTTATAACGTATAAAAAGTCGTTTTTTAAATTTTTGATATTATATAAAAAAATGGCCTTTTCGTTAAATTATACGTTTAAAATAATAAAAACCTTATTAATTAATAAATTCTAAATTCCGTAAATATTCGTAAAACGGTAATTAATAAAATAATAAATATATATTTCATAATTTAATTTTTAAATTTCTTTTTTTATAACCGTAATTATTATAACGTAAGTTATATAGCCGTATATTTATAAATACATTTGTTAAGGTTTTGGATTCAATATTATAACGTTACTTTTATATACTAAGTTAATATAGTAGATTCCGTCTGGGTTTTGCTAAAGAAATATATATTTAAAGGTACGGTTATATAAATATATTATACCTTTAAAAATATATACGATTAAAAACGAAAACAATTTAACGTCATTTTATATCGTAATTATTTTTTCCTTAATTATATCCCTTAAACGCTTTATACTTTTATTTTAAATCTAAGTATACGGTATTAAGGGCTTAAGTTTAATATTAAGGGGGGGTTATTAAAGTATATTTCGAAACTAATAATTTTTTAAATTTGGTTATCGTATTCGAATATTTCTGGAAATATTTTATCTTGGTTTTTTAAAGGTTTTAAAAGTATTAAAATATTATAATTAATATATCTTGTTTTCGATTTTTAAGGTAAATATCTTAAATAAAGCTTAAATATTTATCGGTTGCAAATATAACGTATTTATACTTTTTAAAATCTTTTTCGAAGTTTATAAAGTCGATAATAATTTGTTATTTTAATCGGGACGTTTTTTTTCGGTTCGCGGCGTATTTGCCTGTTAACTTTTGCTTTGCAGTATATTTAATATTCGATTATTATAAAAATCTTTAAACGGATTTTTTTCGTATAAAATTATAATTAGGCGATTATTTTAAGGTTTGGATCGTTTAACCGCAAGTGCTACATGGTACCGTTATTTATACGTAGCGGTTTTTTCGTCCAGCAGTTACTATTTCGTCTATAGGTTATTAAGATTGCATAAGGTATTATTACGTTAATATTTTCGATAACGAACTAATTAAATTTATCTATTAATATAATAATTATATGGTTATATTTATTTCGAATATAATTATTAATTTTTAACTATCTTATTAATAATTTTTTTTCGAAGTTATCGGAATAATATTAAGTTATACGCAAACTTTTTATAATAGATTACGTTATATAAACGTAACGTTTTTGGGCCTTTAAGGCTTTAAAATAAGACGTTTATTTTTTTATACCCTTTAATCGGAACGAATTTTTCTTTACGTATATTCCGTCGCTTTAAATCGTCTTTTATAATTTAAAAACTTATTAATAAGGTTAATGATATATATCGTAAACTTTAAGTCCAAAATATATTAAATTTAAAGAAAATAAATCGTAACGTTTATCGTATTATATTAATTAAAAATTAAAAAGTACGTTAGGATTTATTTTATTACCTTTAAGAATTATTTTATTTTTTTGGTAATTAATTTCTTTATAATTTTCGATAAACGGTTAATTTTTTCCTATAAGGATTGATCGGCAAAAATTTGGTTTTTAACGTATATTATTATTTTTTTCTTAAAGTAGAAATTTATTAGAGCTTTTTTAAGGCATATATAATAATATTAAAGTAATATATAAAAATGCTTAAGTACGTTTTATAATGGATATTTTACAGATCCGACTTTTAACGTTTTCTTTTACTACCGCTTTGGTTTAAATAAGAACTTTTACGGATATTTCGTTCCGATTTACGACCTGGGGTTTTTTCTTACGGTTAAGAGTTAATATTTTTAATTTTTTTTTAATTAGGATCATCTTAATTAAAGAAATTTGTAAGTATTTTATAAAACGCCGGAAAGGTTATTTTAACTTTTTTTAACGTAAGTTATAAATAATTTATATTTTAATAATTTAAAAAGTTAATACTTACTTTTTTATAATTAATCGTACCGTTCTTAAGGTATTATTTATTTATTCTTTAGAAAATTATTATTTAAGTTGCGATAATAAAAGTTAATATTATATATAAATTTTTAATTTATACCATCGTAGTTATTGTTTTTAGTATTTTATATCGTTATTTTTGAGGTATAATCCTTTATTATTTTATAATTTATTCGTTTAATTTTTTTTTAATTTCGAAGTTTGTTTTAACCGTTTACGGTATTTTCGTTAAATATTAATTAAAAGTTTATTATCGTATATTTTACCGGATTTAATTAAGTCGGCATATTATTTTCGTAAATTTTCTTTTAAAAAACTTTAATTTTTTAATTATTAGAAATATAAATATTAAGATTTATTTCGTAAGGTTACTAATATTTTTACCGAAGTTTTTATACTTCCGGTTTTCGTAAGTATATATAAAAAAGTTTTAGGTATAAATTATTTTATTTTTTTATCGTTATTTTAAGTATATTTATTAAGCAACCCGTTCGATTAGCTTTTTCGATATATATAGTTTCGGAAAATAAATTAATCGTTTATTTATATCGTTTAATGAAATCTTTTTTTCGGGTAAATGGTTATATTATGTTTCGTAAATTTAATAAATTATAAGATGTTTTAATTAAGATTAAGATAATCCCATATATTAAATATTTACGTTTTAATTTAAAGTTCGTTTTTAAAGCGATTTTAATTTTTAGGTTTTTTATAAATAATTAAAAACGTTGCCGGTATGGTTATTATTATTATTATTAAAGTATATAAAGATAATTATTACTAATATATAACTTATATTATTCTAGTATTAATTAAGTAATTAATATATGCGGGAATTAAGCGAATAAGACTTTTAATTGTTAGAGATAAGAGATATTAGTTATATTATATTAGATGGTTCGTTACGTGCGCTCTCGTAACGCGTACTGATCCTTGAAGTAATCTAGCCCCAGAACATATATGTTCCGATCAGAGTGATATCTCCATATATGGGGTGCTCACGAACCCCTGCTAGCTAACAGTAAGCACTAGAATAATTGCTATAATTGCGATCATTCCGCCAATCTTTTGCCCCGGCGTAACGGTATGGTGCTAGCCGTAATATAATGATCGCATGACGGTAAGTGACGCCTTGGTGCTGGGTTCGATCCCCAGACTAGCCGTTGCTCACAAGATCTTCCCGGACGCATGCGGGGCAGTGCGGGGTAGGCCATGGGGGTTGGGCAGCTGCGCCGTAATCGCGGCAGATGTTCTCGTGGCTTAAGGACCAAGCTATTGGAGGAGGGGCATAGTATCACGGTCGGGGTCCCTGAAAGCTATATATGCAGCTGCAAGCACCAGAATGATTGTTATAATTGCGATCATTCCGCCAATCTTATGCCCTGGCGCAACTGTATGGTGCTAGCCGTAACATTTAATTCATATATGTATTATCAAAGCTTACCGGATATAACATTTTTTAACACTAATCGCATATTTATAACGAAGGAAATAATCTTTAAAATATAGCAGGATCTGATATATTACGGTATTAAAACCCTTTTTAAAGCCGTATAAAAGTTAATTTAAAATAAATTCGCTGTTAATTAATTATTTTTATTAAATTAGTTCCGGTTAATAAAAATATATTATCGTAAAAAGTAAACTTATTATTTTAATAATAAAAACCTTAAGGACGGTATTAAAATTACTTTTTTAATAAAAACTAATTATAAAAATCTAAAAGGCTATATATTAAATAAAATAATACATGTTTTAAAGTTTTAAATTAACTTAAAATCATATCTTGAAAGTTTAAGAAGAATTGCAAAATATAAACATCCGATAAAGGCGTTAAACTTAAGCTTAGTTAAATAAGAAAATAATAATTAAATAACGGTTTAATATAAGTTTTCGTAAAATACTTAAAATAATTAAATAGCTTTTATTAAACCACTTTTAAGATAATTTAGCCTATATTAAATACGGGACTTTCGAAACTCGGTAGTTATTATTATAACTTTAATGAAATAATAACAAGGCTAGCATTAATTTATTAATACGAAATTTACAGGAAAATTAATATTACGAAAGAATATTCTATATTTAAAACATTTTTAAAAGATATTTACGAGTTTTAGGATTAAAAAACGTAATAAACAACCCGTTTTTCGTTATATAAAATGCTTATCTTTTAAAAGAAAAAAGCACGTTTATTATAAGTACCTCCGTGACGATTAATTAAGCTTTTTAACACCGGACGACTTCCCAACTGCCGGTAAACATATTTGAAAACGTAACGGCAGTTTAGTTTTTTCGTAACGCCGTAGCGAATTTTAATGAAAAGGTATTAAAGCTGAAAAAATATTCCAAAGACGGCAACTTAAACGCTAACGTATTATAATAAGGCAAATCGAACCCAAAGAATTCCGGTAAAATGATAATCTTATCACCTATTATAAACTGCATCGTAATAACGCCTAAATCTGAAAAGCGTATAAAGTTTCGTTCTCGGGCTAAAAAACGCTTTAAATCCTTAATCGTAGAAAAAAGAAAAATTATTAGTAAGTTATTCGATATATAATTTGATTTTAAGGTTATTCTTTTTCGCCATAAAAGAGATTTCAGAAAGGCCTTATTTTTATAACAAAACTCTAAGAATATTAAGATATAACGTAATAATAATAAAAGAAGCTTTTTGGGGTTATAGCTATAATATAAACTGAAAATCTAACTTCGTACTTATAATATATATTAATATAATAATTTATATATTACTTAATTATTTTAAATATTATAAAATGGAATATTATATTACTATTATTATGAATCATAATGTTATTAAAATATTCATATATATATTATTACATATATTTACTTTTTTTAAGATCTACTAATAACGAATATTAACCTTTATTATGCCATAAAAGTATTTTTACCTGTTTAATGTAATAACTTTATTTATATATAACTAAGACATTAGCAATTATTAAGAGGTATAAATTAAGATTAAGTTTAAATAAATATATGTTTAAGGATAAATCGTTAAAAAAAATAAAAGAACCTTAAAGTATAAATTATCCGAACTTAAAAGTCCCAGAATATTAACTCTAACTTTATAAAATAAATTAATTATTAAGTTAATATAAAAAATATAAAAACAGTTAAAAGGTAATAGGAAATTATAACGAAACGTTACCAATTAATAAAAAAAAGCAAGATTTATATAATATCATTCTTTATGCATTCTGGTCCAGAGTGGGATTCTGTTTTAAAGTGAGGTTTTCTGGGACTGAGGTATAGAATCTATCTTAACCGTAAAAACCATTAATCAGTTATAGTGTTCGAAGATACAAGGTATAGTATTTATCGTGTGGATTATATGTATAATAATTTTTAGGATATTTGGCTCAGCCTGGAAAATAAGGATTGGACCTAGATCAACCTTGCGTAAAATCACTTTTAATAAGATATAAAATAAATTTTATTTTGTTAATTTCCTTAATTAATTAAGGGCTTATATTAATATAATAACTTTTTACCGAAGATTATATCCTAATTCCATATTAAGCTAACATTGAAATTAATCATCTATTTTCATTCTTAAATTTAAGCTTCAAAATAATTAATTTCCAAATTAATCTATCCGTTTTTATTAGTAAATTTAATACTTTTCATATTTCCGATTTCGTAAGGTTCGACTTCAATGTTTTATAACTACTGTAATTTATTATAACGGTATTTAAATCTTTTTTTAATTCGTATATTAATTATAATAAAATAGTGTTAAATTTTTTAATTATCGAATATAATGCGTTTTTAAAAGAAATATGTTAACTTTCTTTACTTTTATTAGCTCATAATTCCTTTATCAGTAACGTTTATGTTTAAGCCTTATTTTAACCTCTTAATACGTTCTTAACATTTTTAGTTAATTTATTATATTTGTTGTCGTTATGTTTCTTAGTTTTAAATTTAAATTTTAACTTTAAGGAATTATGTATAAAAATCCTTGCGTTTAATAATGAAATGAGGCGAGACAGATTCAGTCCTAATCAGTTCGAAATCGAAAAGAGTATTACGCGTGAGCCTAGGGTTTAAGAGATAATTAAAGGTTATAAAATTGTATTAGTATTAAGACCAGTTTGTAAAAGAATTGTCGCGATGATAAGGAGTGGTATATGTTTCCGGAGTTGCGCCCGGCGAAAAGAGCTCCTAGATATATATAAGCGGTGTTAATTAATTAATCGGTAAAGTTATATTTTTAACCTTGTACCCTATATCATTTTAAACTTTTTTTTAGAAAATAAAATCTTTTTCGATTTATTAAAATTAATAAATATAAATTTAACGTAATAATTAAAAAGGTCGTAAATAAACTCAATATATATAGGCTTAATTAATTAATTAAATTAACGTTTACGGCGTTTCTTTTTATTATTTCTAATTTAAGATTTTATTTCTTTTATTTTATTAAATATTTCCGTTTTTTTTAGCTTTTTTCCGTTTCTTAAACCTTATTTTCCGATATTTGTGTAATAATTAATATTTTCTACTTAAATAAATAAGGTTATATTTTAAGGGAAATATGGTTCGGGTTTTTATTTAGCAATTTCCAAAATATCTTTTACTTATTTATACAACGTAGTATATTAATTACGTATTATAATCTTTACGATTTAATTCTTTAAGGCTGGTCGAATTACATAATTTATGTTAAAGGTCGGTTTTTAAGCATTAAATCGGGTTAAATAATTTTAAGTACCGGAAATTTAATTTTTAATAAACGGGAAAGGGTGTATAGTTATACTTAAAGCCGTTAAGAACCGTTATCGAGGCCGATTAGTAAAAGGAAATAATAAGGGTTTAAAAGTTTCGCGTATTATACGTAATAATTCCCTAATGCTTTTAATAAACCTAATACGAATACGTATAAAAAAACGCTTAATAACAGAAAATCTTAAAGGTTAATCGGCGGCGGATTTATTATCATTATCTTCGTTTAATAAAAATGGAGGTTTTCCAGGTTATGTTCGTATTTTTTTTAACGTTATAATATATTATTTTTAAACCGAGGTATCTTTTAATTATAACGATTATTGTATACTTGATTTTGTTTTCGTTTTATTTAACTAATTTCATTATTAAATTCTTTTTATTACGTAAGGTAATGGTTAATAAAAGAAAATACAAAAGTAACTTATAATCCGAAAGTATAAGAACGGATTTAGGTAAATATTTTAAGGATTATTATACAGACAGAAAAATCGTTAAGATTTGATTTTTTTCTTACGTTTTCCGATATAATCCTGATAACCGTTAAAAGCGTTTAGGATTTAGGTAAATATTATATATTAAAAGTAAACGTTTTAACCGGATATATAATATATTAATCCCGTTACTTATACAAATGTTATGGGTCTTTAATTTTATATAAGTAATTAATTAAATTTATTTTAAATTTTTTAAACTGATTTCTTTTTCGCATTAATTAACGATTAGTTCAGCCTTATTATTCCCGATTATTCGTCCGATTTTTAGAATAATAGCCATAATTTGTTAAAATATTATTTAAATAATTATTTGGTTAAAGTAATAACATGTTAAGATCGAAAAAAGCTATAATTCTTTCAGCTTATACGGCTATATTACAACGGCGTTATTAGTATATCGTTCTAGGTTTTTTTAATTAAAATAATAACGGAGGGATTATTTTTTATAGATGCCGATTACTTACATCGTAAGGTAAGATAGGAATAGCCCGATTAAAGCGGTATTCGGAAATAATTAACTTAATAAGGTGGGAAAAGATTATTATTATACATTTTTCAAAGGAATCATATTATATTATCGTTTCTTTATATAAGTACGTTAGTTAATTAAGAGAAGTTTGAAAAATTCGAAGTATTTAATTTCTTAAAACCCTTTTTTTATAATACCCTTTTTAAACGATAATGTAATAAGGACTTATAAACTAATAAAGAGGTATAAGTAATATCAGGACGGTATTTAATAATATTAAGATATTAATAATAAATAGGAAATAATTCGTAATTTATAAAATTATATATTAAAGTATGTAAATATAACCGTATTTGTAAATATTTTAATATTAAAGTTACGAAATATATAAAAATAAGAAAACGTTAGAAATAACACCATATTATATAAATAACTAATCCAGTAATTAAAAGGTTAATATACTAATTTTTATCTAAAAAGCTGTACGCCGAAAAGGTTCCTAAAATTCCATTTAATATTATATAAGGGAAGGAATGAGGTAATTATTATAATGTTCTTTAATTAATCGTATACTTTTCGATTTTATACCCGCATTTCTTTTACAACCTTTTTTCCATAATTATATTAACTTTTTCCTTCAAATTATATTAATCTTTAAACTTTTCATATACTTAAACATACCTTTTAATTATTTTCATTCCGTTAATTAACATAATTATAAATTTTCGTTAACCGTTAAACCCGCTTAATTTTTAAAATCTTCGTAATAATATAAACCCGGATAAAGTAGTTAATCTTTTAAGGAAATTACCCTTTAAAGCGTAACTCAGTTCCGACGGTTTATTATTAAATCCTAGTAACCCCGTTCCGATCGGTAATAAAATTAGATAAAATATATATTATTTAAGTCTTATTTTTATTTAACGTTAAATTTTAACTAGCGGCTCTTAATATCCTAATACCTTTACCGCTATATTCTATCGTATTAATTAAGTTCTGATTATTAATCGTAACTTTAAACCTTTATATAATCCTAATAATTTGCGGAAATTTAACAACCTTATATACTGTTAATAGCCCATTTATAACTTAACGTTTTTTAATACCTTTCTGGGATATTAAATTCGTTTAAAATTACTTATTACTTAATACTTTAATAATAAATAATACGTTATTTTTTAAGCCTTTATTTTTTTTCTTAATAAGAAATATATTAATCGATCAAAATAAATCTTAACCTTAAACTTAATGCTGGACCGGGTTTTAATATTATCGAGTAAATATCCGGCAGTCGTCTATTAATATCCGTAATATTTATCCCTTTTAAAGTACTTCCGTTATGTAATATTACCGTAAAAATCTTTTTAAGGATTTTTTTTTTAAACGGGCAACTGTATTATTAATTATCTCCCAGGCCCGGATATTAATATCGAAATAGCACGTTTTTTCCGTATTACTTTTAACCGTTAACGGAATATAAAAAAATTGAAATAATTGTAAGAACGTAAAACTTATAACTTTTAAATATATTAAAGTATATAATCTTTTTTACCTTTATTACCGGGCTTATATTAATCGTTACCAGGTATTTAAAACAACATTTATCTTTATATTCAGAAATTCAGTTAACGGCCGGTATATGCGTCAATAATTTAAATGCGAAAATTTTTCAGTTACCGCAAATATTAAATCCTACGTAATTAAATTCCTTTATATTAAAACCTAAAGGTTTTATTTAATTTGAGAAGATTTTTCGGACCGGTTTTATTAATTTATCTATATCGTTATTTACTAAAACTCCTTAATATAGTACCGGTTTATTTATTTAAATATTTAATAATTTTAATTTCGTACCTTATCAACTTTACGAACGACGATATAAAATATTAAAGAATCTTAATTAATATAGCATATTTTATTTTTCGGGTCCTGATTAATTCCAGATTTTTATAAAGAATTTTATAATAATTACGTTAAGTTTATTAAAGGTTACCGATATACTTTTCGTAGTAGTCAATTTCAACCGTCTAAAGCTAGCTATTTTTAGTCCCTTTAAATTAAAAATGTTATTTATAATAATACTGATTTAATAATTAACAAGTTTAATAAAAATGAACTAAAGGTTAAGGTTAAAAGTTATATTTTAAAATTTTGATATCGGGCGATTATATTGCGATGAATTGATCAAAATTGACGGAAGGTAGTTACCGTTTAAAATAATAATTAATATAATCTTAAAAAACTTAAAAAAAAACTTTTTTTATATTTTAATTTCCTTTAATTAATCGCGTTAATTCTTTCCATTGTTAAATCGACATATCTTTTCAATATTATCGTCATCCATAATTGCGTAATTTTCGAAGCGACCATTAAGAATTTATGTCTAAATATTTATTCTTATAGGTTTTAAGGTTTTAAGTTACCAGTCGTTTAATAACTTGATATCCGTAATGTTTACAACATTCGATACCGTATCGTTCGACTAATTAATAGGCAGTTTTATTTAATTATTTCTGTATAAATTAATCCGCCTTTAACATCCCTTTTATATTTTATAAATTATTTTAATTTATTATTTAAAAAGGTACCTTCTAATTTCGTTATATTAATATCTTTTAAATAATAAATACCTAAACCAGTAATATTATTAATTAAACCCGGGCCAATCTAATAATATTCTAGCATCATATCCTTAAATATATCTTTATATCGTAACGTATTATATAATAATATTAAGTCGTTTATTTTGAAAGGTATATTTTTTATTTTATTTTATTTTTTTAATTTGCTAATTTCGTAACCTTATAACGTTCATAAATAATAACCTTAACAACTTTAATTACGTTTTTAATTTTTTGAAAAAAACTCAATCCGTTACGTAATTAAATGTTCCCTAAAAATATTAAAAATTCAATTTATAATTTTTTATATCGGAAAGATTATTTCGACCGGTAAGAGCGCTTTTTATCCGTATAATAATTTAAATAGATTAGGGCCGTAACCTTTTATAATAATAATGTCGAAGGGGATCATCTTAAGCCAATGCTTAACCCATTTTGGATAAAAAATTTTATATTTTATATTTTAAAAATTACTCTTTTCTTCGGGACTTTACGAAACCGGTTAAAGGAAATTAATATTGTTAAAAACTTTACGTACTTTGACGATTTTTAAATTATTTTTCAAAAAAGGTCCTTATTTTCCATCCGTTTTAAGGGGTATTAATAACGTTTCGGTTAAAATAAGGCTAAACCGAATAACATTTAATTAGATTTTAATAAAATTGTTAACTATTTCCTCCTATTAATTATCTAATACGTTAAAAACTTTACGTAACTTTCGTAATAAACCGTTCGTAATTAAGTTTTTTTTACCGGCAATATATTTAATTTTGAAATTAAATACCTTTATCCAGATAACTTAACGAATAACCGGAATATTAAGCAAAAAGCTTAAAGAATTAATAATCTAATTAACTCATAATTTAACGTTAATTTTTAATATGAATTAAATATTATAAATATAATTCCGAACTTTCTTAAAATCTTAAAAATAATTCGATATTTTAATTTGCCAACGTCGTAATTTGACTTAACGCCCTTTTAAAGATTACTTTAATAACGCGTAAAATATTCAACGTTAATAATAACTAAAAATATTTCCGTAACCGTTCTTATTTCCGTTGGTCCTTTAATACTTTTCTCTTATCGGAATTATAATTTAAAATAACCAAAATCGGAATTATCGAAAGTTTTCTTTTTATGATTTTTATTATCAGGTGTTGATTAAGCCTTTAAATAAAAAGCTTATTTTTTCGAAATAGACTTATAAAACGCTTTACCTTTAAAATATAATACGTAATAAGAATTCAGTAATAAATAATAATACCTAAAAAGGCCCTAATTTTCGAAACGTTCCTATAAGGCTTAATTTCTATAATCTTTATTACCTTAATAATATCGGGTCGGTAATTAATTAATCCGTTAAAAAATACGATGATAACGGGAATTTCTTAATATTATAACAACCTTTTATATTAACTATAATACCAGCAAGTTAGTAACTAAAAAAGGTTTTATTTATATTAACGATATACTTATAAATAAATTTCCGGGTTTTAAAAAAAGATTTTTATTATTACATTTCGTTTTCGAGCCTTTAATGCCGATATTATTACCAAATAAACGGGCTATATCAGCCACTAGATGGTTTAAAATCCTTCCTATTATACGGTGAAAACAAAATATAAAATTAATAACTTTTTAAAATAGGGTAATTATCCTTCAAAGTTTTAACGGTATCGAAAAAGTCGTATAGATTTTATTAATTAAAATTAAAATAACCTAATTATAACCGGAAAAAATCTATTAAAACTATTAAAAAAACATATTACAGAATCTGCAGAAAATTCGTCGCAATCTTTTACCAGAAACGCATTCCGTAAAATAACAGTATTAAACTTTATTATAGAATTAATTAATCGCCGGCCGCGGTTCTTTTTCTTTATAAGAAACCGGGTATTTTTCTATACCGTAAAGAATTATTTAAATATGCCTTTTTAAATTCCGATTGTTAATATATCGATCAGCTTATCCTTTATATTAACCGGTATAATAATACCTTTAACTTATTATGCCTTATAAAAATCGTTTCAATTTCGTAATTTAATATGATATATTATTTAATCCTTGGGTATTCTTCTTAATCCCAGATTAAAGTAACCTTTTTTCGGTATAATATCTCTTTAAAAAAGCTTTCTCCGGATGGATAAACCTATTTCTGAACTAATTAAAAATGACTTTAACTTTTCCCGCAGTAAATTAATTTTTTTGCGGCATAATAATAAAGTTAAGAAATGAAATAACTAATAAAATACCAGGTTTATCTGCTTTTTCCCGAATAATTAATAACTTATCTTATCTTTTTTAATTCCTGAATTCTTTAATTAAAAGTTTTAAATAATATTAATTTATTAAGCGGCACGTCGTTAATAAAACCCACCTTTTTCCATTTCGGCTTATATATATTATTATTTTATAGCGATTAAGTATTAATAATTTGATCGCTTAATTCTTTTTACCAAATCCCGTATAAGCTCTATATAAATTCCTTATCGCTAATTTAACTGCAAATAATATCTCCGGCTTTTAACTTATTTTTTAAAACTTTTTAAATAATTACCGGATCTTAATCGGCACAGGTATTATTAATCGAAGAAATATACGCGCTTATTAAATACTTATTCGTTTTATTGCTTATAAACTTACTTTTGTTAGTAAAACGGTTTATAGTTTTACCCGCTGCTTTTCCTTTAGCTGTTTATCTGTACGAATACTACGAATAACCTTTTGCATTAAAATTAAAGGGATTATAATTTTTATCGAATCGAACTTTAAAATTTTTTCCATTATTTAAAGGTTCATACTAAATATTATTTTCAATTTAGTTATAAAATTAAATCCAAATATTAATAATTACGTAACATAATAGTTATCGACGATAAATAAATAAAAATAATGATTAACTAACCAGTTAACTTAATAGTAACCTTAATTATACCTTTAAACGCGATCTTTTTTTAAAAGAATTAAAGCCTAAAAAAAATACGCGGATATGTTACATAATTAACTTATATCGTTTGACGTATAACGTAATTAGAACATTAAATTCGGTTTTAATATTAATAATTATATTAATCAGGTTTCCGTTACCTTTATGCCTTATTCGGACTGCTAATTTAAATAACGGATTAATATATTCGGCTGAACTATATGATTAAACTAATAAAACGTTAACTTCTTTTTAGCTCTTTACTTTATAACCGATATTTATAATAAAAATCTTAACGGATTTTTTTATTCTTTAAGCTTTTAACCCTTATACTTTAAATTTGGTTATCTTAATCGTTTTTTTATTTTTCCGATTAAATAGCTTCAAAGCTTTAATAACTATAAAATTCCTAAAAACTTTTCCGAAATTTAGGTAAACCTTAATTAATTGGGATAAAATGTTTCGAAATTTTTCTTAAACCTCTCTCGGATTTCTTTTTCTAAAATTTAATTATCTATTCATCGATTAAGCCTTTATAAGTAAAAGTATTATCCATTTAAATAAAATCCTTTATTTTAATAATATTAATTGTTCTTTGAATAATACTATGTATTTAAACGCCGACTTTTAAAATATAAAATAAATTTCTTTCGGATATTAAGTTTTTTTTCTTTAATTTTATACTTCAAATTCTCTTTACTCCTTTAACTTCTTTATTTTTATTTTTAAAACGTTTAATTATCATAACGTTAATAAATATAATCGGTTAATTAAAATCGGCGATTTCTAGGATTCGGTTTCCTTTAAATATCAGGTACCTTTATTTTTAATAAAATCGCTTTATAATTAGTGGCATAAAAATACCTTTTTATAAAACGATTCTCTGTTATAATCCCCGAAATAAATTATATTCATTTCCGTTATCTTAAGTTAATTAATATCGAATTTTTATCGCTTTAGATTTAAAATCGTAATAGACCTTTAAGGTTTAACCGGATTATTTATATCCGGATTAAGGCCGGTTATTTAATTATTTAGGTCTGGGAAAATACCGTTTCGACAATTAAAATACCGCATTTTCTTATCCTTAAATTAAATAAAAAAGCTAGCAAATTATGAATTTATTTTGAAAAAGATTTAAAAGTCGAAATTTATTATTCGATCGCTTAATTTCTTCAGATTTATTTAAATTAAGTTATATTTAACATTGTTTTATTCTTTAAAAATTAAAAAGAAAATATATTCGTTATCGGCCAATTAAAATAATTTTATATTTTCTATATTTATAATTAAACGATATTATTATACATTATATTTTATATAAAATTCTTAGAACGTTTACGTTAACTTTAATAATTATTATAATAACTGCTTAATTTTCGGTATTTCTTCCGTTTACGATAAAGATTAAATCGATTCTATTTATCCGGCGTGAAATTAATTATATTATTTGCCGGATTTACGCCATAAATTTAAACTTAAAGTACCTTTTATTTTAACGAAACGTAATATTATGAAGTCCAGATAACCTCTCGGTTTTATATCTCCCTT
Source organism: Monosporascus sp. MG133 (assembly GCA_004155925.1). Classification (NCBI taxonomy): domain Eukaryota; kingdom Fungi; phylum Ascomycota; class Sordariomycetes; order Xylariales; genus Monosporascus; species Monosporascus sp. MG133. Next base: position 82,907 of record QJNX01000055.1, on the reverse strand, counting down.
TAAAACGTTTTGAAATTTTAAATTTATCGTACCTATATAATTTTTAAATCTTATAACGGGCTTAGGATTTTAAATTTGAAATCGGTCCGGTTAGATATTATTTATTATAATTATACATTTTTTATTAGAATTACCTGGTTCATTGAATCGTATAAAACCGGTTTTTATTTCCTTGATTAAAATTAAAATCAATATTTTCTTACAGTCGTTTACGGCCTTTATATTTAAAAAATACCTAACTTTATTAACAACTTAAATCTTAATTAATAACTAGATATTATCGTAAATTATTACGTATAAATATTTAAGATTTATAAACGAATTATTAAAAACCTTTTCGAAATATTTAACGTTTATATCTTGCAATAAACTTTCGGAATATTTACTTTTATTAAATATTTTTCCTTTTATTTTACAATTTTCCATAATATTTCATACCTTAATAATATATTCTGAATAATAGTGATATATTTAACTAAGCTTTTTACGTTGTATTTACTTTATTAAAATCCTTAATTAATCTTTCATCATGCGAATTTGTTTAAGATTTTATAACTGAAGTTTTTTGAAAATAATTTAGATAATTTTATTCCACTTAATACATTTCTTAACGATAACTTTAATTCGATCATTCTTAATAAAGCTATCGGTTTAATAGGATAATGTGTTAATTATCTTAACTTGCGTTAATTTATATTTTGTTAATAATATATTAATCTTTTTAAACTAGATTATAATTCCGGTATCTTAATAACAAAAATTAAGGAAAATAAAGAAATCCGGTAAAATTATAAAAAAACGAAAACTTATTTATAATACCCGTAAAAAACCGTACTTTTATTTATTAATCGTATTAAAAAATAAAATATTTTTAAATATCAGAAATCTTTTAAATAACTTTAGTAATTCCGAAATTAATATAAAGTTTATCTTTTTTAATATGTTAATAACGATTTTGAGGTTTATTTAAATAATCGATCCTTAATTAATTTTAAAATTTTAATCGAATTATTAATTTTTTTAAATTTCACTTTGTTAAATTTATTATCATTAAGGTTTTTAATAATTAATATTAAATAATTGTAATAAAAATAAAAGTTAACAACTTTAAAAGATTTAGTATTAATAATAATTTATATAATATTTAAACTTAAGTAATAATTTCAGAAAACTTTTATAACTTTTTAAAAAAATTTAAAACTATATTTAAATTAATAAGTATTACCGGTATTTAAATTATATGAAATTTTAAAGTTTATGTTAACGGTAATACGTTTAAGTATAAAGTAAATAACTGTTTATAATAATTATTTTTATTATTTTATCCTTTCTTTTCTATTATAGATCCGAATAACTTTATTTTAAGCATCGTTACGTCGGTTATTATTTAACTTGATTTTTTTAATTTATTAATTAATATCATTATTATTAATATAAACATTATAATATTTAAACTGAATAAGAAAAAGTTTTTAAGTGTTACCGCCTAATATTAAAGGTACAAAATATTATCTAATTAGCGTTAAAAAAATCTGAAAAATACTGTAAAACTTTTAATTTTAATTTCTATATTATCTTAAAAAAATACCCTCTTTTTTCGATAGTCTCCTTTTGTATATAAAATAAAATATTTTATAACGTGCAAGTTTTTTTTTCCGTATTTGTTATTTTATTAATATTATTAATTTTATCGTTATTATATTTATTTTAATTAATTTAAATCTTTATAATTAAGTTATTAATAACAGAATTATAACTTTTTTAACCTTTATTAATTAACTTTTATTATTAAATTTTTTATTTAATTCTTTATTAATATTTATAATAATCCGCATTCTGTAATCGGTTAAAACTTAAATAATTAATCCATTTTCTAAAACCGGTTACCGTTTACCTTCATATTCTTTTATCATCGTACGAATAAATATTTTTTTATAATAATAACTTAATTTAATAATTTTCTTTTCCTAAACATTTTAAAAAATCGCATTATTATTTTAATTACGGCCGTTAATTTTATACCGCGTAACATATCGTAATTGTAATTATAATCATAATCGGAACCGAATATAATTATTATCTTACATTTTTAATTAAGATTTTATTTATTCCGCTTTATGATCGGAAATCGAAAATTATTTCTGTAATTAATTAAAGTTAATCTTTTTTCTTTAATAACTAAATAAAATAAGGTAAAGTAAATTTAATCCTAAATAATTCGAAATGGAAAAAATATTCCAAATAAACTTAAGCTTTAAAAATTAATTAAAAGCTATAAAATTATATTAACATTAAAGCCAGTATATAAAAAATCTATTACCATCATAAGAAATAATATATATTTTCGGGATTACGCTCAGCGAAAAAAACTTTTAAAAATATATAAACGGTATTAATTAACTAATCGGTAAAACCATATCTTTAGCCTTATATTTTATATTATTTTAATATATTCATAATCCCTTAAATACTATTTGCATTAACATTAAGCGTTATATTACCTCATATTTCTCTTTACTTCCGAATTCTTTTTATAAATCGTATTTTTCGTTAAAATTCTGAATAAAAATATTTTAAGTTCTAAATTTTTAATAATTCTTAACGAGACTTTTATGTTAATCTTACATTTCTTTTTATCAAATTCAATTATTCGTAATAATATATCAATATTTATATAAAATAATTGTTCCTATTAACCAGCTTCTTTTTATTATAAAAATATTCATAATATCCTATTTAATTATAATACGAAGATACAGGTACTATTTTTACTTTTAAATATCTTTTCCGGTTAGGTCTCTAAAATTAAACCCCTAATAATATATGTGCGTAATTTATTACAAGGTATAATTTTGTTATTTTTAATATCTGGGGTAATAAGTTTTTATATAATAAATAACGTATAATTTATTATATAAATCGGGCTTTCTTCAGTATTAGGTTCCGTTTTAATTTTAATATTCCTGAATTTATTTATTTAATTTATTCTTTATTTATACGTCAAAAAAACAATATTTCTTTATTAATTTTATTAATTTAATATATTTTTAATATTACGAAGTAACCGCTAATCTAATCGTAACAATATTTAATCGTTTAATAATAGCCTGGGAAAATAACTTAATATTAAAATCTAAAAGTTTAGCTTATTAGCCGACGGGCGGAAGATATAGGATAGGTCTTCGACGAAGGTCCTAAGTTACGTACTTAACTTAAAGGTTTTAAAGGGTTTAACGCCTTTAATAGCATAAACTTACGATAGGTTTAAATGTTTTAACGACCTTAAAAATTTAAATAATTAAAGTATGTGAAATTAATAATAATATTTAAATATATATTACTTTCTGAAAATCCAATAATATTAATGCAAAATATAACTTAATTATTTAAATTATATTTTAAATTTTGTTAATAATAAACGTAATTATATTTTTAATTTATTATTATTAAAAATATTATTCAAGGTAAGCTTATTAAGTAATAAAATAAACTAACCGTTATATATTTTAATTTTCTTTTAATAATATTTGAACATTTTAGGTAATATGTTATTCATAGATTATTTATTAATAAAAAGATTTGCCATTTAATAATTTTAAACAAAATTTAAAAGTTAAAGATAATGATTTAAATCTTTCGAAATAACGATTAAACTTTTTTAAATAATATTAAAATTAAGGTTAAAAAATTATAACCTTATAATAATAAAAGAAACGTTAAAAGCTTTTTTATGAAAATTCGTATATATTTACATTTCTTTGCTAAAATTATTAACCAGGTCGATTAAAGCCTTATAATAATAAAGCTGTTAATCAAAGATACGTTCAAGGAATTTTAATTTATTTTACGCAATTATTTGGAAAATTAAAAATAAAATTAATAATAATTTATTAAAACTTTTTTTAAAAAATAGGACATTTCCGAAAAGATTTTTAAGGATAATTTCGAAATTTAAATTAAACATCTACGGCAATAGAGTAATAATTGAGTTTTAAATAAAAAAGCTTGAGATTTTAATATATTATTATTTTTAAATATTTATGATTAAAGTAAATAAATAAATAATAAAAACGATATTATAATCAACATTTTTTATAAAAAGTTAAAAGAATTTTAAAACAAAAGTTTTAATATTAAAGAATTTATTTTATTTAATATATAAATTATAAAAATGTTAAAGATTAAAAAGTAAAATTACGAACGTTAAAAATAATAAAAATCTTTTATTTTAAGGTTATATACGTTTTTTAAAACTAATTTAGGAAAAGAATATCATATATATTTTACTTTCATATAATAATATTAAGCCTTAAAATACTAAGAGCAATTTAATAATATAACTACCTTTAAATCGATTATTCTAATAATAATAAAATAAGTTATTTTAATAATTAATAAAAGCTATTTATAAAGTAACGTTATAAGAAAATTCCGATACGTAAAGAATAATTATAATATAGGAATAATGAAGTAATAATTTTAGGTATAGTTAAAAGGGAAAAAAACCTTAATTTAACCCCGAAAATACAAATAGCATTAAAAGGAATCAAGGTATTGTTTCTAACCGGTATTAAACGATAAGATATTATTATAACTAAAGCGATAATTATTTAATAACATTAAAAATATAACGTAATAGAAATATTATTATTAAAACGAGTATTATTTTACGTAAAACAAAAAAGGTAATAATGATAAAAATAATACAAATTAAATAAATGAATTAAGGAATAATAAAAGTAAAACGAAATTTTATATTTAAAAAAAACCGATCGATCCAGAAAATTAAACGTTATTAATTATATAAAAGTTTATTATTGCGGATATTAAATACCAAATGAATATATTATTAAATAGGTTATTAATATTTATTATTAAAAATTCGATTTAGAAATTAAGTAAAGAAATATAGCGATTAAAAATGAAATCTATTTTTCCGTATTATTATTTTATATATTATTATTAATATTTTTATGGCGAAAAGAAACTGGCTAAAAGGATAAAGTTATTTTAAATAATATTTTATTTACTATTACGAATATTATATTTATAAATTATATAAAGAAAATATATTAAATAATTATAAAAACTTTAATAAAACACTTCAAGTAATTTCCGATTTAAGTTATCGTTTATTAAAAGTTTTAAGAAAAGATTTATTTTTTAAAAAGGAATTTAAAAAAGAAAAAAAATATAATATAATACGATATTTAAAAATAAAAAATTGTTTTTAAACGATTACGAATATATCCAAAGAAAGAACTTTTATATATAATTTTTTAAATTTAAAGCTTAATTACGATTCCAAAAGAATTAAAAAGAAAACTAGAAAATTAACCGAAATAATTAAAAACGGATTAAAAAGTTAAAATTAAACATAAAAATAAATATTATGTTTAAAAAAACTAAAAATTAATAGAAATAAAAAAGTTAATATATATTACTTAAAAATAATTTTATATATAATAGAAATATAAAATTATCTTTTTTATTATAATCGGAATACGAATTAAGAAAAAATAAGATACTGTTATAATAAAATACGAAACCGACCTAAACTATATTAAACCGGAGGTAAATAGTTAATCACGTTTATTTTAAATAATTTAACCCAATTATAAAAATTAAAAATAAAAAAAATATAAAGAATATTAAATTTACCTATAATGATAAATAAGATAATCGTAAAATTAACTTTTAAAAAGTTTATATAAAAGAACGAAAATAAATTATTAATTGCGATAATATTTTAATACGAAATTACGGGATAGTTTTCGCAAGAAAATATTTATATTAATATAATACTTTAATTAATTCAAGGCGAAGTTACTTTATTTTTAATTAATAAAAACGTTAAAAAGAATATTATTTTTAATTAATTAAAAAACAAGAAAATATAAAAATAAAAAGGTAATATAAACCGTATTACTTAAAAAAATAATATATATATTAAAATAAAACTAAACAAATATATATAAGGCGTTATCGTTATGATTAAAATCTAATTATTCGTAATAAATAATAATTCATAATATTAAGCTTAAAAATTTAAAGAATTAATTAAATATTATGATGATATTATAAATATAAAAAATCTTTTTTAGAATTAATTAAAATAATATTATTAAAATATAATAAACATAATTAAAAATAAATCTAAAAAATAATAAAACGATTATTTTTTATTTTAAAAATAACTTAAACGAATAAATATATATGTATTATAAAAACATTTCGAAAATAAATTACGAAAAAACTATATTAAACGATTTAAAATCTTAATAAGTTACTTTATATTCTTCGCATTAAAAAAATTTTAATTTCGATTAAAATACGATAGTAAATAACTAAATTATATTACACAGAAAAATAACGTATTTTTACCTTTAATTATTAAAATAAAAAGTCGCTTTTAAAAATCCAAAAAAAGTTATTATTATAAATTTCCGAAATAAATATAATTTAATATGTATTGAATTAAAAACCGAAAAGAATAGCTTTTAAAATTAAATATATATTATATAAAGCTTTCATATTATTTCTTAAATTTATTAATATATTTATAGCTTTTTAAAAAATAATTTATTACTTATTACGCAGATATTTTAATGTTTTTAATCTTTATTACTTTACCGATATTTAAATTTATTTAAATTTAAAAAATAAATCTAAAAGACGTTCTTAAGGTTTTCAAATTTTATAAAACTTTAATCTTTTAATTAACGCTTAAAGAAACAAATTTTAAAAGTAAGAAGGATTATATTTAAGATATATTAATAGTTTCGGATATATTAAAAAAATTTAAAAGAATTATAACACTTATAAAATACAGCATATTTATTATAATTACCGGAATTTCAATTTTCTTAATTTGCTAATTATTACCGGAAATTTATTCATAACCTTAACAACATTACGATACCTTTATTTAACCTAATTAAGAAAAGAATCAACTTTTAATCAATAATAAAAAAATATTTTAACGATTATATATATAATTATAAATAAATTAATTTTTTTTTTATATAATTTAAATTATTCCGTATAATGAAAAACTAACGTTTTAAATTATATATTAAGTATAATAACTAATTCGGTAATTATTAAATTCATTTATACCTTATTACGTTTTATTTATAAAAAAAAAAGAAATTAAATCTCGATATTTTATATTAAAAGATTGTAAATATCGTTAATATTTTTAAAAAATTTAAAATAACATTAAAAGGATTTATATTAAATTGAAATATAATAAATTATAAAAGCCTTACCGGTTTATTATTATATAAAAGCTAATAAACGCGAATTCCTTATAAGAAGTATTGTTAAAAATTTAATTTCGTTATTATTTATAAAAGAAATATAAAAACCAATAAAACGAACGTTATTAATAAATAATGAAATTTAAAGGAAAAAGTTCTCAGAATTCTAGATCAAATATTCGATTTCATAAAACAAAAACTTATAAAGTTCCGATAAAGTATAATAATTAAAAAGGTAATATGCTATATATATCAAAAGTTTTAATAATATAACAATTAATTATTAAACAAAAATAAAGATTTTAAAGACCCGAAAAATACTAAGAGAAATCTGGGACGTAGAATAAATTAATATTAACTATCCGGATACCTTGAAGTTTATAAAACCATAAAGTAATTATAATGCAAATATTAATTTCTGAAAATAAAATTAATTATTAAAATCTTTTTATAAAAATATAACCTGTATAATTAAACTAAAATACGACGTTATAAATTATACGGGAAATTATAATTGTTAATAAGAATAAAATTCTTATAAAATTTAATTTTTTATAATTTTATTATTAATATCTTATCATTAAAAAATTTAAAAAATATATATATATTATAATAATATTATAATAATCGGACATTAATATATACGATTCCTTTAATTATTAGCATTTAATGGAAATATAAACGCGAAATAATTAACGTACGTTTTTTTAAATATTTTGTTAATATATATAAGTGTTTATTAAATTTCGTATCGGATAAGTTACCATATTCGGTTCGAAATATTAATGAAACTTAATAACTTAAATAAATTTTAATAATAACTTTTAAAATAGTTTTATATTATAAATAATTAATTATATAAATAATTTAATTTAATATTTAAAACTTATTTTCTATATTATCTTAATTATAAACAAAATAATTAAATAAAAAAACATTAATAATATAATTAACTTATAAGATAAATTATTACGAAAATATTAAAATAATATAAATTAACGTTAACTGTTTTTTTAAAAAGAATTAAATAATTATGTATAAAATAAAACTAAACTTTATATTTATATTTATTTAAATATAAAAGTATTATAGCTAAAAAAGGTTAAAACGGAAAAGTTTAAAAAAAATTAATTTACTTAATTACTAAAAATATCTTACTAAATAATTAAACATTGAATTTAATTTTAAATATTTTAAAATATATAAAATTAGAACAAAATTTAAAAATAATTTTAAATTAAAAATATACTTTAAAGTAGAGTTTTATTCATTTTTTAAATCTCTTAATTAAAATTAATAACGGAATAAATGAAAAAAGAAACAAAAATTAATAAATATAAAATATCGGAGAAACTATTAATATTAAGAAAAAAGTTAATAAAAAGTAATACCTACTTAAATAAAGAAATTAGCTAAAATTAAAAATACTTAAAAATTATAAAAGTTCTTACCAAAATTACCATTTCTTAAAATACTGTTATTAATAATATCAGAACCAGCCGGATTAAAACTATTTTAATTTACGTCGTTTAACGATAATTATCCGGTTCCTTTAATAATAAACTATTTAATAAAAGAAACCGCGCATATAGACATAATTAATTGGGCTACTAATTATTATTACGCTTCTTTTAAACGTTTAAATTTTTTTAATTACTTCCGTACTTTAAATACCTTATCGTAATATTTTAATTTTACGCTAACGTCAAATATTACGTTATTTTTAAAAACGATTAAATTTATTAACCATTAAAAAACCCCTTTCGTACCTACTTTGTTTTACGCTTTAATCACTTTTTTAATTTAAAAAATATTAATACTTAAATATAAAAAAAATAATTAAAATATAGAACTTATTATATTTAATAAAATAAAAAAACTTTTTTTAAAAGAAGGGTAAATTTTATAAATTCTGAATTTAAATTTAAAAATACGATATATAAAAGGATATAATAAAACCAAAACGATTAATTTTTTGCGATTAAATTAAAATGTTATTATGCTTTCTAAATTTTTACTTTTTAATACGGTTAAGTATAACGACCAAAATATAACTTGAAAATAATAAATAAAAAAAGAAACTATTTACCGGATAAATACGATAAATAGACTGATTTTAAGCGGCAAAAATCCTGGAAAGAAAAGATCGTATTATAACTTTAGGGCTTAGTTTATTAACGGACGGTCGGAAAATATGGGATAAGTTTCCGCCGTAAGTTTTAGGTTACAAAATTAGCTTTGAGGTTTTAAAGGCTTTAACGTTTTAAAACCTTAAATTTACGATAAGCTTAAAGGCTTTAACAAACTTAAGAATTTAACTTGCTTAAATACTTTAAGCTAAATGTAATATATAAACGCTTATTTTTTTTTATAATTTAAAGAATAGCAGCTTATAATCTGATTTAGTTACTTAAATTACCTTTTAATATTTGTTATTATTAAACGTAATTATACCTTTAATTTATTACTTAGATTTCCACGGTATTACTGCTAATATAAAGCCTACGACTTAGGTTTAATAATTGATTAAGCCAGCCAGCCGTCACACTCAGCCTTGCATAGTTCTTTTCATATTTTTAGCGCTAGGTTTAGGGTTTCTTTTTATTATATTAAAAGTTATTACCTTATTATTTCCGTTAAGGCCTTTTAATCGTTCCTTAGATACCGCGATTTAATTATTACATTATCTTTTTAGAACCTTATATTAATTTTTAATATCGGTTATTTTACCGTAATTATAATATTTAATCTGTCTTTAAACCTTTTTTGCGCGGTTTTTAACTTTATAGGTTTTAATTATATATTATAAAACGTAATACGTTTTCTCGAAAACGTGGTACCCGTAAAATACCTAAATTTCTTGCTATACTACTTAATGCCTTAAGTTTTTTATATATACTGTCGGTCGTTGATCTTGACCGTGTTTGCAATATAAGCGGTTAAAACTTTTAATTAATTTCTTTTTAAATTTTTAAACCTTTCGTTTTAAACTTTTAAAAGATTTAGTTATAAATGTTTCTTATCCTTAAATTATTTTGGAAATTAATTTAATAAACGTAATACTGTAAGTAAATACGGATCCGTTTTAATATAAATCTTTCAGTAATATTTTAGCGTTAATTCTTTCGTTTATTATATTAAAACCTTTTCGTAATACATCCTTAATCTTTCGGAATCGTTTTTTATTACTTATATTCTATGTAGTCGTTATTTTAATACAAATCTAATATACTTTTTAAGGTTGGTTTAAATCAATATAAAACGTTTCTTTAAAGTAATTAATTACGCATTTAACACTTAACGTTAACGTTATAAATTCAACGAAAAATAACAAATTAAACGCGGTATAAAATAGATAATAATAATAATTTAATAAAAGATTTATTAAATTATTTAAGCTTAAATAATTTAAGCACTTTTTCAGATTTCTTAATAAATATTACCTAAATAAGTCAACCTTTTGAAGTGTTTTTTAATCCTAAGGCCTTTATTATTTTACTTCAAGTATTTTATAAGCCGTTTTAAGTAGGGTAATAAGGTTAATATTATCTTTTTCAAGTTAAACGATACGTTCATTTATTATATCCAGTTCTTAAAATACCTTTTTTTATAAAACGTAATTTTTACGAAACCTTAGTTTTATTAAAGTTTATAATATCGTTAAATATTACCTAAATGAGGTTAATAAGTTGTTAACTAATAAATATAATACCCAAAATATTACTTAAGGTTTAATGAATTATTAAATATAACTATACGGTTTATATTAATAATATTATTATAAAGATTTACATAATACATCTCTTTTTTAATTACGTTTTTTAATAATACATATTAAAAATACTTAAAATACTTTAAATAACCGTTATTATATTTTAAATTAATTTTATTAATATTACAAAAAAAGAAAAAAATTATTTTAACTAGGATCCGTTTAAATCCGTTAAATCTATCCGGATCCGGACCGTATAAGTAAATTAAATTCTTACGAATCCGGGGAATCCTTTCGGATCCATACCTTTTAAGCGCATAAATCCCTTTAGATCCGTTCGATCGATTCGGATCTACGTTACGTGATCTAAGGTCCATATCGGAGATGTTCTCACATCCTCCAACCGTCTGTTTAAAGGCCCAAGCCCTTTAATTATAATATGTAAACCTTGCTTACTTTACTTAACCGGCGTTCGTAACCCGGAAATTTAAATTGGGTTATAAAATAATATATTCTGTAAAAGAATTTAAAAATAAAAAGATGAGTATATATTAACTTTATACTTAAATTATTAATTAATAATTATTTGAAACTACTTTATTTAGGACATAATTATAAATATAACTTTTAATTTATTTTATTAAGATTATAAACTAAATTAGCTTTTTAAATTCTTAACCGTTGCCGAATCTGCTTTTATTAACTAATCGTGTCCTTTTATTATGATCGTTTTCTTAGACCCAGTTATTCCTCGACCAAACTCATCCGGTGTGTTTAAACACTTCATGTTCATCTCCTCGATCGACCCTCCCTTGTTTACTTTTCTCCTCATATTTTCGGTCAGTCGGGGCACATCCCATCCAATAGCAAAATTGCCGCAGGCCAGCTCAGACACAGATCTGTCGCTCGCAAGCTCGAGGGAACTAGGTAATTGGAAGGACCGAACATGCCTGATTTTGGGCTGTTCAAGGATATGCCAGTCTCCGGTGATAGGTTCTGGTCGCTGAGCTATGCGGCCCAAGACACGCGCCGTTTCTGCCCGATCGGTTATTTCCGTGTTCTGCAACACTTGTTAGAAGCAAGGTGTCTGGTACATATGAAAGCTGCAACTTACATTCTCACTTTCTGTTTAGAATCGCAGAACCGGGACCACGTTGTAGATTCAGTTTGGGGCATTGTACCCAGCAGCCTAACCACACCCTCCGGCTTGCTACCAGTTTCGTCCAAATAGCCTTGATCCTAAATGTAGGAGTTACTGGCCAGGCTGAAAGCGTTACCTGCATCTATCAATTCCCCCGGACCGAGCAGGGATCGTTTTGCCTACATGCCGGGCCTTAGGCGGAAAGTGAAGACGGAGGCAATGGATGACCAGTAACCTAAGACAAACACCTTCTTTACGTACTCACCCCTTTCACGCCCTACATTTTCTTATACAAAATCTACAAACCTAACTCTTTATAACTAGTTAATAAAAATAGTTATTAAAATATAAAGAGGCGTTATAAGTACAAAGTAAATATAACTAACTTATTATTATAATATATTAAAAAGTAACGTAAAATATATAATAAATAAATAAAAAAAGAAAACCAGATTTAAATTAGAAAAAAGAAGTATTTTTAATTTTAATTCTAAGTTACATAATCAGATTCTTTTATTTAACGGCAAAAACAAATTTTGAAATATATTTAAATAAAACAGTTAATTACTTAAAAATATTATATAAAAGTTTAAAAATATTTAATAAATAATTAAAATCTTTTAAAGTTAAAATTATAACATCCCGCATTTTAAAAAAGAATTTTAACTTTAACGAAGTAAGCTTTTTAATAAAACTTAGTAAATCTTAAATGGAATAACTATAAATATTAAAAGAAAAGAAATTATAATTATATATATTATTAATTCGTAATATTTAAATTATTTCAACTTGTTATTATTTTAAATATATTACCTTTACTTTTAATATTAAAACTATTTATTATTACCTTATTAAGAAGTTAGTATAAATTATAAAAGTTAAATAACGAACGAATTAAGTTTATATAAAATTTAAAATTGCGATAAATATATATAAACTCAAAATAACCTTTTTATTTTTATCGGTTACGAAAATTACTATTCGATAAAATTCGAAGAAGATCACGTTCAGAACTATATTTTTACGTTTTATATATTTACTTATTTCTTCCTTTAACTTTACCCTTTCAACGTATTTTATTTTTCCGTATTAAAACAGGTTTATACGTTTAATATTAAAGGTTTCATAGGATATCATTTTATTTTATCGCAAAAAGAATCTCTTCGGTTTTTACTTCGCGTTTAAACCCGCTATAATGTCCGGCAATATTAAGTGCGGATTCGCGAAAACCAGACGTATTTTATTGGATTTTAATAATGAGTTTTCGAATTGAAACTTTTTTAATTATTTTTATACCAACCGTTTTTAACCTTAGCTGTATCAAGTTTATTCGTTTTGTATTCGTAAAAGTTTTTAAAAGATTGTATAAAATAAAAGACTAAGAACGTTAAAAATAAAAATGATCTAAAATTATTAAATAGCTTGCTAAAAGGAATGATTAAATCGGTTAAACTTTTAACCAAATATAACGTAATAGTTTAATATAAAGACATTTCTTTAAATTAAGCGCCCCTTAATTATATAACTTTAATACCGTTTTAAATAAGCGCCGAAAAGATAAATATAAATTTTTTAAAACAAGAGGAATATTTATTATATAAAAAGAAAAAAATTTAAAAGCGGAAACAAAAGTTAGTAATAAAATGATGTAATTAATAACCGCTAAAATTAATTAGTATTAAAAGATTACTATAAACGAATGGAAATGTAATATTTATCAAAAGTTCGGATATAACACGCGTATTTATAAAAAAGTTAAAAATATATTTAAAAAAGATTTTCCGATTAAATTAATTTAAATTAATATATTATAACTAATTATTTCAGGTTTATTATTACGGAAGGTTAAAACACGAGCGATTTACTAATATAGCACGTAATATAAGGTAATTGTTAACTTAATTAAGTATATATATTTATTAAAATAACTTTTAAAACTTATTAATTCAATATTATAGGGCTTTAAATACGTATTATAAATGTGTGGAAAACTTTATTTACACTTATTAAAAAACTAACGTATTAAAATAAATAATGGTATAAATCTATTGCCGCTTTAAGAATATATACGGCTAGAAATATAAATAACTTATAAAATTAAGCTCTATTAATAAGGTATCTAGCTATATATATGCTAACGCCTGGTTCATTATATACACATAAGCACGTCTGAAAACAGGACGCGACCGAGAGCCCCCTGAAAAAACCGTACCTATAAGGGGGCCGGAAAAAAAAGCCTAATTAAGGAGATCGAAATACGTTAACAACTTTAATTACGTATACGATATTTTTTAAATAGTTCAAGCGACCCTAACTAACTCCAATTGTCGCCAGCTACGAAGCAGGAGCCGAGGCCCCTAAATGGTCCGTATAATAAGCTTGGCGCTGTTTAAAGCACGTTGTCCTAAGCTGGATTCGAACCAGCTGTCAGTCGTAAGCGGTAGGTTCCCCAGGCCTGCAGTAAGCGCGCGAAAAGAACACCCAGGCTCGCGACCACTGAGCCATTAGGACATGTAAATAACTTAACGTTATTATTTTATCGTAATCGTTTTTTTAAAATTATACCTTTTAAAGGATTTATATTTTTATTTCAAGCTTGGGTATATAATGTTAAAACTTGAAATTTACTATTAGAACATAACAAAAATATGTTTCGAAATTTAAATTATTTTTAACGTTTGTTATCGAATTTAATTATTTATTAAAAAAAACTTATTTTAATTTTATAAAGTTATATTTTACGTTCGGTTTTTAAGATAAATTTTTTAACTAAAATTTAAATATTTATTAATAATAAATATTACGTATATATAAAGGTTTATCTAAGTTTAAGCTTTATATTCCAGGCTTAGCTAAATATATAAAAGGTTACTACATATATAATCCGTACGGTAGATATTATACCTATAATATATTAATATCTTTTTAAAATCTTTTCGAAACTTATACAATCGATAATAATTCTTTATTATAATCGAGGTGTTTCTATTTATAATTCGAAACGTACTTATCTTTTTGCTTTCGTTTTATTATATAATTAATATTTAATAATTTTAATTTTTATAATTATATTCTTCTTTTATAAAATTATAAGTAAACGATTACGTTAAGCCGTAAGTAACTGAAATAAATATATAATCTAATATCGTTATTTATAAGTAATAAATCTTTTACTTATAAGTTAATAATATTATATTAATATTAAAAATTCTATAACGCATTATTACGTAAATATTTTTGATAGCGAATTAATTAAACATATCCGTTAACGTAATAATAACTTGATTATATTTATTTCGCTAAAATTATTGATAATTTCTGTTATATAATTAGAATAATTTTATTCTTATAAATTTTCGAAATAATATAATAACTTTTTTAAAAGCTTTAATTAAAACGAAGTTATTATTTACGTATAATTCGTTCTCTTATACTGTTCGTTTCAAGTTTAAGAACCCGTTAATAACGCTAAAAATATATATCGTAAACTTTAAATTTAAAAGAAAACATTTATAATATTACGTTAATTAATAGCTAAAAATACATAGAGATTTAATTCTCTTTAAACAGAAGAATTAATTAATATAATATTAAAAAGAAATATTCTGGAGGATTATTTAAAAATAAAATATTATTAAATACTTTAAAGGTAAATATAGGATAAGTATATAATGAATATTTAAAGTATTAAAATTATTACGTTTTCGCTTATTAATATTTTATAATTATTTTATTTTAGCCTTAATTTAAAGGCTTTACTTCGTAATTAACGCTTAATAAGATTAATTCCTTTTTAATTAAAATCGTTTTAATGAACCAAGTCCGTAACGGTTTTTAAAAACGGTAAAAGTATTATCCTAATATTTTATATTTTAAGTAAATGAATAAGTTAGAAGCTAATAATGAATCTTACCGTTATTAATTTCGGCCTTTTTTATTTCTTAAAAACTTATTTTCATACTTTCATAATAAAAGGTAAAGTTATATATAGGTTACTAGCATATATAATTATTGTTTTCGTTTTTAAATTATCGTATTATTATCTTTAAATTATAATCTATTATTATTTTATAATTTGTTTAATTAATCTTTTACGGTACTTTCGTTAAGTATTAATTATAAAATATTATTAAATACTTTAAAGGTAAATATAGGATAAGTATATAATGAATATTTAAAGTATTAAAATTATTACGTTTTCGCTTATTAATATTTTATAATTATTTTATTTTAGCCTTAATTTAAAGGCTTTACTTCGTAATTAACGCTTAATAAGATTAATTCCTTTTTAATTAAAATCGTTTTAATGAACCAAGTCCGTAACGGTTTTTAAAAACGGTAAAAGTATTATCCTAATATTTTATATTTTAAGTAAATGAATAAGTTAGAAGCTAATAATGAATCTTACCGTTATTAATTTCGGCCTTTTTTATTTCTTAAAAACTTATTTTCATACTTTCATAATAAAAGGTAAAGTTATATATAGGTTACTAGCATATATAATTATTGTTTTCGTTTTTAAATTATCGTATTATTATCTTTAAATTATAATCTATTATTATTTTATAATTTGTTTAATTAATCTTTTACGGTACTTTCGTTAAGTATTAATTATAAA
>QJNX01000055.1:0-66075 GCA_004155925.1 Monosporascus sp. MG133 | reverse complement strand
TTTTAAATTATCGTATTATTATCTTTAAATTATAATCTATTATTATTTTATAATTTGTTTAATTAATCTTTTACGGTACTTTCGTTAAGTATTAATTATAAACTTATTATCCTATACTCTACCGGATTTAGCCCGCCTAATATATTATTTTCGTAAATCTTATCTTTAAAAGCTTTTCTTAATTATTAAAAACCCGCATTTTAAAATGTATTAGCTAAAATCGTTTACTGTTTTAAAAAAAGGTTTTGGTTTTTATAAATATATTCTTTAAAATCTTAATTGTAATTTTTTTATATTTTCGTTTATTACTCTTAAAGTTTTATTCCTTGGTTTAATTCATTATATTCTTTGATAGTTTTTATAAGAAGTATAATATTAAGTCGTTTTTAAATAACGTATGATATTAAGTTTTATAATTTTAATAAATAATGTAAATAATTAATTTAAAGTCATAAAGTTTTAAATACTATATCTTTATATTTTAAAACTAAAATTTCTTTTAAAAGTCTTTCATTTTATAATTTCCTTTAATAAACAAATACGTTAAAAGTCCGCTTATTATTATTATTATTACTAACGTATTTAAAAGACTTTTATTATCGTACGTGTATAATTTTAAGTAGCTTAGTTACGGATCATACATATGCCGATTAGACGGTGACCTTTCCATATATGAGGAGCGCTCAGCACCCCCCAGCTAGCCTATAAATGTCTTCATGCCTGATCAGATATCAGTTAATATTACATGCGATCACCACATACATGTCCTGTAACTCACTGAATTACTAATACCAGCCTATTCAAAGGAGGGGTCGTGTAGGTCGGCGATTGGGTAGCAGTCAGGCGTTATAGATGCAGTGTCTCCATAGCTAATGTAGTTTACAGCACCCGTTAGGAATGTGATATCATCATGTGGCGAGCTGAGCTGCAATATCAAGCGTCCAGATCAGCGTCTCCCAGGACGACAGTCCGAAGGTAATATCACTCTATGCCATTTTTGTTTCTTTTTTTTACCCCTCATTCTTTCCCTCTTTGTCTATGCGTGCATGTTTTCCTATTCTCCTCAATATATATATTATGAACCAAGCCGCCTACAAGAAAACGACAACTGAGACTGTAACCACCGATTATCGTCCTTGCATCGCTGTTACCACCGATTGTTATCATCACATCATTACACTCCCCAAACAAAAGACTTAAATCATGGCTACCAGAGTCTGGCTTGATCCGAAGGACCACTCCGTCGAAGGCCACACAAAGCAATGCCTCCTTACCTTCAATGGCGCTATTATCTGGGGCCCTACCTCGTGTCATGACAACACGACCAAGCTACGAGACGCCCTTAAGGAGGCTGATTCCCGATTTGACATAATCATTATGGAGAAGCCCAAAACGGTCGAGGGTCACACAGCCTATATCAGTGTCAGCCGTGGCGACAAGGTTTATTTGGACAAACTTTCCACTCACGACAACATGACGGGGCTATGTAAAGCCATCTTCGACGCCCAGCAGGTACGCGGCTCTCGTTCTATCTACTTGAGACCTTGTCCCCAAAAGTTCTCTGAAAATAAAGCCGATGCAGCACCGCCATCTTAGCCCCCCCAGCCGTCTCCTCCCATGCACCTCCAGTTCTGTATCACATATTTTGACGCATTAAAACCTCATACGAATACATCAAAGCTAATCCCTTTCCAGTAAGAATTGTACTTGCACCGATTCTTCGTTTCGACCGCTTCGCCTCCAGAGATGGCGTCATGAAGAGTGGACTTCGTCGTGGCAGGATTGTTGCTAAACAGAGGGTGATAGCGTTTGAAATGGAGGACAGCATTTGCAAGGGGCTCATGCGACATACTGAAGTAGGGTGCATCAAAATGCCCCTATTCGCCGCTCACTCAATGTCACGTGCCCTAAAGGGCATCACGGTCACTGTAGAGTAGCCCAAAGGGCACCCACCTAGCCAGCTTTCGACAGGCCCACAACCTACAAGGTAGTTGGAATTCTGGACTAGCCAGAAATTCACCCTTCCACTCACTTAATATATCATCGTTTTCGCCACCAGTTTCCAGTGCCCCTTGTGCAAGCGTTTATACGGAGTCTAGTAGTACTACCAGTAGCTATTTGGTGATAGTGTTAATGTAGAGGTTATTATGGTAATTATAGTTGTATTAGTTTAGGTTCTATTCTGTTGTAGGTGATATAGCTAGGTAAGCTATCTATTGAAGCATAGACCACCATTAATCCCCACATAGGGCTCTATATTGCTTATGCAAAGGCCGGTTAGGCTCAGGGACGGCTCAGGGCGGGCTCAGGCTTAAAGCGGCAGGGCTTAGGTAAAATCTCTAATCTAATTCAGGGTTATAAAACCGATCTACGAGGTAAAGAGCGAGACCCGCATACACCTCACCCCCCCTTATCCGGCGGGGCTTGGAAGTACACAGTACTTATGTAACCTCTTATGGATCTAAGATCTGCGGCTATATGCGTGTAACGATACGCGTGGCGTCGCAGCGTTGCATGCGCTCTTATAAGGTGGATTTTGGGTTTGGAATTGCTGATCTTTTCTGGTTTGTAGTTAGCGTTGCACCCTCGCTTATCGTACATGCGCTATCTTACTCGGTGAAATAGCTGATGCCTCGGAAGGAAATAGTTCGGTCACGCTAGTATTTTTAAGGTGGGTCTCACTCGTCCTAAACGAATAAGGTCCCATTGAAGAAAAGCACCCCCTCTCGTTTTTAGTAATCCGGGCTAACTTATCCTGGACCAATAATGTCTAGCTGGCTGGGGGTTGCGTAACGCACATCATAAACGGAAAGGTCACCTGCTGATCGGCACATACTATAAGCTAGCAGGGGGTGCGCTAGCATCGCATATACGGAAAGATTCCCTCTGATCGGAACAGATATGTTTTGTTTCCTCAGCTAGCTCAGGCGTCCCTGACTCGTTTTTTTCTAATATACTGCTGTATCACGTTAAAAATTAACGAATTAAATCCCAAATCCCCGTAATGAGCCAGCGAGGCCTGATTTCATTCTATGCGGACAGGGGTCTCGTCCTTGGCGCTCCCACCAAAACCGTCAACTTTCCTTTAATTTTTAAAAAAAAATTTAATATATTATATAAAAAAATCATTTTGAAGCTAATTTACGTCCGATAAGTTGGATACTCTAAATATACGTCGAATATATGCTAACGTACCTATAGGAATTTTTCCCTTTTTTTTAGATGCAAATTACGGCTAATATGGTTAGGTTTAGGTCTAGGAAATGGGCGACCGTAACGGCTTTATGGCTGCGACAGCACAACCATCGGTCGCATTATCGTGCACCGGGTTTCCTAAGTATATTTTATATGGGAAAAGCCCGTATATTAATTTTTTCGGCCGTACGGATTATGGTTACTACGTTATTGTAACGAACCTGTCATACATCCACCTGGAGGTATGAGCAGTATCCGAAATGGGGGTCTTGATTTGCAGGTAACAATAGCACAATGAATGGGGTATTCGTTAAAGAGGTTTGCGGACTTTTCCCTCAATCGGAGAACGATGCCTCTGATTAAAGACTTAGATTGATAGCTAAGGAGCGAAACTAAATAGGTGCTATCTACATAAGAAACCGTTCGTTATATATCCATCTGGATTCAATGAGTGTGTCGTGGATCTATGTGATCTATGTGATCTGGTCAGATCACTTAGATCACCTAGATCACTCTGATCTTGGCAAGGAAAGCCAAGCTTTCCTTACCCGAAGATCAGCCGCGAGGAGCCCATACCAGGCTCCAGGAGCTGGTTTCTCCAAGTCAGGAACCCCTGTTCCTGTACTGTAACAGTTATAACCTTAAAAAAGTTTCTTATTTAATTAACTGGAACGCCCTTTTTATTACGACGTAATAATTACGGATCGCAATATTTCGCCATAAGCCTTTTAAGGGTAATTCAGTATGGGAGAAGCCCGTATAGTTATTTTTTTGTCCGTACGGGTTATGGTTGTTGCGTCGTAACCATAAGGGCGTTCCGGGTTAAAGGTCTGCTTAAAACGGAAGTTTTAATTTAGATCTTTAATATTTCCGCCAAACCAACCCCGATTAAAAAGTTATATTTGTGGTTAGGAATCCCTTTTAAAGTTATATATAATATCGTTTTATTTTATTTTATTATTGTTTTTATTATTATGTTTACCAATTTCCAAATTAGGTTTTCGTAAATTTGTATGGGACTGCTTAGAACGAGCCCCAAAAATCACAACTTGATATCAGCCTGTATTTTTAAGGTTTGTTTTTTTGTGGATACTTTTATTAGTACTTTTATAAGTCGGTACTTGAAGCTACAGGCTTTTGGAGCCCTAGCTACAGCTGTGCCGGAAGCGTAGCCATAACCTCAAAAATAGGGCCTAATCTTAATAAGGTGAATGTTTTATAAGTAGATTATATTAAAATATAATGCGCGCTTTAAACCACGGGGAACTAGTTATATAATATAATATAACTGATATTATTTATATCTAATAATTAAAAGTTTTATAAGCTTAATTTATAGTATTTTTTATTAATAAACCTTTATTATAACGATATAAGATATAAAATTATAATAATTCTTTATATATATGTTTAGTATAATAACGACCGTATTATTCACGACCGAAATTATTTATAGTCACTTTAAAATCAAGGTAAATTTTAAAAATAAATTTAAAGTTAAAATTAAAACGTATAATTTACAGGATTATATTTACCGTAATTAAAACCCTTTATCACTTATCAAACCTATATCATCTAATATATCTTTTTATTTAAAAAAACTACTTTATTAATTAACGCAAGTGATTAGTTTATTTTTTAAAAATACTTTATAAATCGAAAATAGATACTTACTTAAAATTTCACATTTATATCTATTTAAATTGATAATAATAAACTTTTTAAAAGCTTTTTAATAAATTTATAAAATAAATTTTAAATAACGATTTTAAGTCGATTAAATAAAGGAGTTAAAGCTTAAATAATAATGTTAAAAACTAATTCATAAAATCATAATAATTTAAAAAAGTTTATAATAATTAATTATTTATAAATATTTAAGGTAAATACGAAAGATAATTAAATTAAAGCCGGTAATTGTAATAAAAGTTAATAAATAAATAATAAGCTAATAAGAAAATATAACTTTAAATTAACGTTATAGGATTTTTAAAATAATTATATTAAATATCTAAACGAATTAATTATATATAACCGTAAATTTAGTCATACTTACATAGTCGAATTTATTTTTACTTTGAAAGCGAAATAATGTTAAAAAAACAAAGAAGTTATATAAAGATTAAAGTTAAATTTTAAAATAATTAAATTATAACGAATATATAATAAAAAACAAAAAGCCTTAAGGTAACGTTGTTAATCTTTGATGAAATTTTCACAAATTTAAAATGAAAAATATTAATAATTAATTAAGAAATAAAACTTTTAAAAAAATATTAGTAAAACTTCGTAAATTTTGTATTTTTAAATGTAGATTTATAAATAAGTTATCTTTCGTATATTAACGATATTATAATTTTAATGTAAATATTAAAGAATATTTAAAATATTAACGGATCTTATTAAATTTATTTAATATAATACGTATTTATATTAAGGTATAAAAATCCTTTTTTAGTTTTATTATAATCCGTTTATTAAGTTATAATGTCGACAGAAACGGAATTTCCAAAACGGATAACGGTATTAATTGTAACAGGGCTGTATTAAGTCCCTATTATAGCACCGAACTTCTGCTGGTACCAAGGCGTTAGGAACGCGCAGCGCTCTATATTTTCCCGTATAATTTAGATTTCTAGTTTTAATTTTTTTTTTCCTTTTTAATTAAAAAATGAAACCTTTTTAGGTTACTTAATTCAGGTCGTATAAATTAAGTTTTTTACATATTTTCTAATTTATTATTCATAGATCTGGAAATCCTTAGGATTAGATAAAACAAATTTCGTATTTTCTTTTTCGAAGCCTAATAAGGGGCGTTTATAAGCCAGAACGTATAAGGGTTATTAAATGCGATAATAAAATTTTTAACTTTTTCGTTACCCGCTATAAAATAACGCATAAATGTGACGGCTAACTGGCTTAACCAACTATTAAACCCTAGTCGTACGGTTTATGTTGGCAGTAGTACTATGGGAATCTGAACAATAGGCTAAAGGTATAATCACGTCTGGTAATAACAAATATTAAAGGTAATCTAGGTAACTAATTTATATTATAAACTGGTACTATCTAAATTATAAGAAAATAACGAACGTATATATGTTACTTTTGCTTAAGGTACTTAAACGGCTTAAATCTTTAAGCTCGTTAAAACCTTTAAACCCTTCGTAAACTTAAAAGGTTTAAAATATTAAGGCCTTTAAAATTTTTAAGCTAGTTACGTAACCTAAAACCTACGTCGGAAATAAGTTTTAAATTTCCGACCGTTTATTTTTAAACCAAACCCTTAAATTATAATATAATCTTTTTTTTAAAAATCTTTATTTTTAAAAATTAATTTATTTATCGTATTTATTTAATAAATAACTTTTCTTTTTATATCTTATTTTCGGGTTATTTTAATTATTATACTTAATTATATTAAAAAATAAAAATTACTTAAATATAATAACGTTTTAATTTAATCGAAACGGATTAAAACCTTTAATTTTATTATATTTTCCCATATTTCGTATTTTTATTACAAATTTAAACAAAAAATTTATAAAACTTATTCCGATTTTAGAAAATATTTTCGTTATATCGAATATAATAATTTTATAATTTATTTAATCCTTTTATTTTTAAATATTAATAACTTTTAGACAAAAAAAAACGGTTAAAACGTAAAAAAAAATAAAGGTAAAAAGTTTTTCGTTCTGCTGTTAATAAGCTAAATCGTTTTTAAAAATAACATAAAATTTTATGCCGTTTCGGAATTAAAATATTACGTTATAATATTTAAGGTACGGAAACGATAAAAAAATTTAAACGATTAAAAAAAACGTAATAGCAGCTGGAAACCGAACTGGCCGTTTCCGTATAAGCCGTTCCTTTTTTTAATTAATCGTTAAATTAAGACGTACTTAATTTTAACGCCTTTAATATTATTAATAAAAGTTTTTTAACAGGTGTTAGATTTTTGTAAAATTTTTTATATATTTTTATATATTTTCTAACTTTAATTAATTTTTTTATTTAACCAAATATTACCTTTTTCCGTCCTTTTTTTGATTTCGAAAATTATTTCGACCTTTATATTAATATGTTTTTTATTACCTTTTTTTTTCGTTCCGTATTAATTTAAATTATATTCGTTATTAACTTTAATAAAAAAACATAAAAAACGGAATAAAACTTAACTTTAAAAAATAACTCCAACTAATAATTATTTTTTAAGATTTTTTTTACGATTTTATATAATTTATTATATTTAAAATCAAGTTTTTTATTAAATCGTTTAATTTAAATATTTTTAGTAATTAAGTAAGTTATTTTTTTTTCTGAAAAATTAATCTTTTTAACCTTTTTTAGTTATAATATTTCTATATTTAAATACGTACGAATTTAAATTTTATTTTTATTTTCGTATATAATTATTTAAATTATTTTAATATTAATTAATTCTTTTTTTTATAACTTCCGGTAAACTTTTAATATAAAACCGAAATTAGTATTAATTTATATTATCTTAATACCTTCGTAATAATTTATATTATAAGTTAATTAAGTTACGGGTAATTTTTTAATCCAGTTATTTTATTTATAATTAACGTAATACCGTAAGTAAATCTTAAATATTTAATTAATTCTTTTTATTTAATTATCCGTTTATAATTTAAAAATATTTAAAAATTTATGGTTTAGGCCTAATTATATTATAAAACTTTACCAAAATTTTAAAGTAAATATAATACCTTTATCCGATATAATTTTTATTAAAAATCCGTATATATTAATAAAATATTTTAAAAAATATATATTAATTATTTTACGTTTATATTTTCGTTAAATAATAAGAAATATAAAAGTTTTATAAATTAATTTACGATTATAAAAATATTATTATAATATATACTTATTATTAAATTTTTTAATAATAATAATTTCGTAATAAAATCGAAAATAATTAAATTTTATAATTATTTTACGATTAATAATAATTATAATTTTCCGTATGGTTTATGGCGTCGTACCTTAATTTTATTACATAAGTCGTATTTTCGTAAGATTTTTTTAATTATTAACTTTATTCCGGGAAAATAATATATACGCTATAATCGTTTTATGGTTTTGTAAATTTTAGGGTATCCGTATAACTGGTATTCGTATATTTTGCGTATTAGCTTTTTTTAGTATTTCTTTAATATTTAGGTTTTGTTAATTTTTTTTTCCTTTAATAATTAATCGTTATATTATTAAATTTTTTGGTATAAGTTAAATATTTTTTTTAATAGTTATAATTTGTCGTAATTTTATATATCTTTTTTTTATTAGGTCGAATATTTAATATAAGACCTTAAAAACTTTTTTTTTTTAGGTTTGGTCGTTTGCTAAAAACGTTTATTTTGTTATTTTTTAACCTTTTTTTGTAAATAATAACGAAATTAAATTCCGAAAGGTATTTTACGTAACGGAATTATCGTTTTATTAATTTTCGGGTAGTAATAAACCGGATAAGGTTTTTATGGTTTATATATATTTTAACCTAATATAAGTTTCTTTTAAGGTAATATTTAAATTTTTTAAAGGCGTTAATAATAGCTAGGAATTTTTTATCTAGGATAATATAATTTAATTCGGCTTTTTTTAATTTGTAAGAATAAAATATAATAAAGTATAAATTACCTTAATTATTTTTGTATCCGATTATTACGTTTAATATATAATCCGAAATATAGGTTTTTAACTTTACGGGACGATTCGGGTCGTATATAATTAATATTAGTTCGTTAATAATTATATTTTTGATCCGTTAAAAAGTTTCTTTTATTTTGACCCTTTATTAAAACTTAAATTTTTTTTTTGTTAGGTTAAATAAGGATATCGCGATTTTGCTAAAGTTGTGAACAAACTTTCGATAATAATTAGCGAATTTAAAAAAAATCTGGATTTCGGTAATTATAATAAATATTTTTTATTTTTAAATTATTATTATCTTTTTGGGATTTATTTTAATATATCCGGAGGTAATAACGTATTTTAAGTACGGCATTTTTTGCTTATAAAATTCGTTTTTTTCGGCGTTAATTAAAAGGTTCGTATTTTGTAAGGTTTAAAGGATTTTGTAAACGTATATTTCGGATTCTTTTTCCGAATTTAAATAAATAAGAATAATATTAAGATAATAAATCATAAAAATATTAAAATATTTGCGTAATACGTAATTAATAATTTTTTAGAACATTACGGATACGTTAATAAGTTTAAACGGTATTACCAAATATTTATATAACCCGTATTTGGTTCTAAAGGTTATTTTTTATTCGTTTTTTGGTTTAATACGAATTAAATTATATCCGTTTCGTAAATTTAAGGTAATAAATTATTTAATTCCGTAAAAGCGATTTTTTATTTCGGTAATTAAAAGTAAAAGTATTCGATTTTTAACCGTAACATCGTTTAATTATTTATAATCGATTATTAATTATATTTTTTATTTTTTTTGGTACGAAAAATATAAGGTATCCTGCTGGCAATTTGGAACGTTTGATATATCTTTTCCGAAGTTTATTTTCGAAATATTTTCGTAATACGTATAATTTTTATTAATTTAGGTTATATCTGGAATTAAAGGTAATCGTTTTATTATTTTTTAAAATTATATTATGATTTTATTTATTATATTTTAATAATTTTATTTCGATTTAATCCTTAAAAAATCGTTTGTATTTATAATATTATGGTAATATTTTAACTATTTTTTCTGGCTTTTAGGATTAATGTTATAAATCGTCGCTTATTTTATATAACCGCGTTTTAATTGTAATAATAACGCGTCGTATATATCTATTTCGTCTTTTTTTTATATATATCGTATCCTTTTAGGTAATAAGGTTTTTTTCGTGTTCTTATACCTATATTTGCCGTTATCTTTATCGGTTAAATGGTAAAAAAAAAATTTTAAATCGTTTTTGTTGATGGAAGGTAAAATAAACTTTACCTGGCTAATTTTTTATTTAATTAAGGGATTATATTAATATAGTTATTTTCTGCCGAAAATTATGTCATAATTCCGTATTAAGATAATATCGAAAGTAATGATTTATTTTCGTCCTTAAATATAAATTTTAAGGTAATTAATTTCGCGGTTAACCTATCCGTTATTATAAATAAATTTAGTACTTTTTGCATTTTTAATTCCGTAAGGTTTAGTTTTATCCTTTTATAGCAAACGTAATTCGTTAATTATCTCTAATCTGATATAATTCGGGTCGGTTCCGTAATTTACCATAACGGTATACCATTTTTTTAATCCGTATTCTGATTATGATAAAAGGAATTTTTATCCTTTTTTTTATCGTATATAAAGCTTTTTTAAAGGGTATATGTTAACTTCTTTTATTTTTGCCAGCTTATGGCTCCCTTATAAGTAATGTTCTTTTTTTGAGGGCTGTACGTATAATTGCTTCAGTTACCCTTTTTATCGGCATAGTTAAACTTCCAATTCGCGGATTTTTTCTTCGTATCGTTTTATTTGGCTCGTTAGGCAGGTGATTTGTTCCCTAAAGGTTTCGGCTTTTTCCGACTAATCTGTCGCTGTGGCCTACTTTTCGTTTATTATCATTTATTAATTCTGGTGCTTTTAGCATCCCTAGGATCGCTTCCGGTTTGGGTATAAAAGTCGAATTTTTATTTATATATATACGTAAGTTATTATTAGATATATTTTTGTTATTTTTCGTATCGCGGGCAATAAACTTTTTTGTAATAAATAACGTATGATTTCCTATATCGATCGGGCTTTTTTGGATATAAGGTTTCGTCCTAACCTTAGTATTTTTTAATCCATTTACTTAATTCTTATTATTTCTATCGTTATTATTTTTTTTATTACGTATAAGATATCGGCTTTTCCGGTATTAACTTTCCCTATCTTTCGTATTCTTGCAGCTATTAGGTAACCGTTGGTCCAGTTATAACGGTACGCTGTCGGATGATTATGGCCTGGGAAAGTACTTTAACTTCCCGTAACCTTTTTCGCATTTTTAGGGGTAGGTTAAGGTTTTTCCTTTTCCTAACCATACCGAAGGTAACGGTTTTTTTATTTTTTGGTTATCCTTTAGGTACCGGGGTCCAACCGTTACGTTATTTTTTAGGAGCTTTATACTAGCTTTTAATATGGCCCATTTTGTTATAGTTATAATATTTAACTTAATTCTAATCCTTTTTTTGTACGGTTTTTAACTTTATAGGTTTTGAATAAATGCCGTAGGATGTATTATTTTTTCGTAATGTGTTAAGGTAAATAAAGTATCTGGTTTTGTTGTTATGTTTAATGTTTCGGGTTTTTTAGGCGTATTATCGGTCGTTAATTTTGACTGCTATTACGATATAATCGGTTAAAAGTTTGTGTCGATTTTTTTTAAAAATTTCTTTTAAATTCTTTCTTTTAAGTTTTTAAAGAACTTGGTTATTAAAACCTTTTGTTTTTAATTTATTTTCGAGGTTAATTAAATACACGTAACGCCGTAATTAAAGGCGGATTTCTTTTAAGTTAGGTTTTCGAATTATATTTTGGCTTTTATTTTTTCGTTTATTATGCCGAAAGCTTTTTATAATATGTTTTCGAATTTTTCGTAATCGTTATATACGGCCCGTACCTTAGGTAACCGTAATTTTGATATAAATGCGATATAGTTTTTTAAGGTAATTAATTACGAATTCGACCTTTAATATAAGGGTCGTAAGTTGGATAAGAAAATAGCTAAAATAAGTTCGGTATTAGGTAAGGAATAATTATAACTTGATAAAAGTTTTATCGAACGGTTTTGGCTTAGGTGGCTTTAGTACTTTTCCGGGTTTTTTGGTAAGGGTTAGTTAGATAAGTCGAGCTTTTTTTAAAGGGCCTCCGGTCGTTGGGCCCTTATTTTTCCCTTTTAACCCTTTTTGGGCCGTTTTAAGCGAGGTAATAAAGCCTGTATTATCTTTTTCGAATTAGGTAATACGTTTATTTATTATATTTAATTATTAAAGTACTTTTTCCTTAATAAGGCTTAAATTTTACAGAACCTTTTCGTCGTCCGAGATTATAATATTTTTCGGGATTATATAAATAAGGTTAATAGGTTATTTGTTACCGGATATAATATCGAAAATATTGTTTAAAATTTGATAATATTATTAAACAAAAATTTATAACGTATAACGGTTAATTGGTTTAATTAATTATTAAACCTTAATTATACGGTTTATATTAATAATAATATTATAAAAATTTAAATAATAAGTTAAAGATATAATTACGTTTAATAATAATAAATATTAAAAATAATTTAAATAATTAAGTTATATTATAAGCTGGTATTATTTAGATTATAAAAAAATAACGCACGTATATATGTTACTTTTGGCTTCAGGTACTTAAACGGCTTAAACCTTTAAGTTCGTTAAGACCTTTAAGCCCTTCGTAGGCTTAAGGGGCTTAAAGCGCCAAGGCCTTTGAGACCTTTAAGCCAGTTACGTGACCTGGGACTTACGTTAGAGACAAGTCTCAAACTTCCGACCGTTTATCTTTGGGCCAAGCCCTCAGGTTATAACAATAAATATTTAATTTAAGCAATAATATATCATTAATAAAAAGTTAATAAACGTAACCGAATAATTTAAAAACAGAATAGTCGCTTAGTAAAAGATTTTTAACGATTACCAGCTTAAAAAATCATTTTTTCGAAAAGGTTTTTTTTAAACTATTACAAATTTAACCGATTTTTATATCCGAAATAACTTAAATATTTAAGTCGGCATTCGGAACTAACCGAAAATTATTATTTTAACCGGAAAGTTCGACGGAATTAAGGAAAGACTTTCTAATTAATACGTTTTTATACATTATAAGTTAAAAATAAATATTATTTTCATAAGAAAGAATCGAAAATAACTTTATATTATATATGGAAAATTAAAAAAGATATATACCTTATAATTATGATATATTTTAATATCGAAAGTTTAAACGGTAATTACGACTTTTTAACGTTCTTTAAAACGTGTTATAAGTAATTTAACAACCGTTTTCAGAAGGGAAAAGGTATTAATTAATATAGAATTAAAAATAAATTAATATCGTAAAACTTTAGGCCTTTTATTCTGGATTCAGAAAAATGTTAACCGACGTAGAAAATATTATATAACTTAGTAATATAAAACTTATATTTTTTTTAAAAAAAATACTTATATACAAAACTTATTTTAATATTAATTCTGATAAATTTACCTGTTAAGTATACCACGTAAATAAATAACGTTATAAAAATCATAAAATATTTTAATACGTTATCGTAATAAAAAAAACCTAGTAACTTTATAACCGCTTATATCGATAATAACGGACCCTTACCCGGTCCGGGCTACGATATAAATATAATAAAGATTTCGATTACGAGACGATAAGCGTAAAAAGTCCTATATACGTTTTATATATTTAAATAACGCGTACCATAAGTTCTTTACAAAAAAAGGGATATTTATAAGGTAGAAAAGCTATGCGTAGGTTATAACCGCGTTAATTATAAGGCAAATTATTACTTTTGTCTACCGGTAAAAAAGCTTTAAAATGGAATTAGCTTTTTAAAAATGCCGAATTTAGAAATATCCCAACCGGAAAACGGAAAAGAAAAAAGTAATTTCCGAATATTATTACGTTTAAAAGCAAAAGATAGCCTAGGTAAAAATAAAAATCGCAAAAGAAAATATAAACGGTATTTTATTTATTAAAGATATTTATATTAACTAAAACACTTATTATTTTATAATAAATAAAGTTTACAAAACGTTTAAAATTGCCATAGACTTTACCTAAATTATAGAAATTAAAAAAGTGTTAAAAGAAACTTATTTTTATAAAAAAAGATTTAAAAAAATAACAAATATAAAAATAAACATCGTCGTGTTCTTCAAAATCAAGATTTTTACGTATATTATCGATGGCTTAAATTATTTTTTAATATTAAGAAAACATTAAATAAAACGTTACGAAGTAGCTTATATTATAAAAGGGTCATTTTTAATAATAATAATAATAAGCTATATAAAGAATTAGGAAAAAATATCCGAAAATTCCGAATATTACGTAAAAGTAATTCGTAAGAAAAGGGGAATTTTAATAACCGTATTTAGAACAGAATTATAATAACTAAATAAGATAAAAAAAATTTATAAGAAATTTAATTATTTTCGATTATATATTACAATACAGGAACAGAGGTTCCTGTCTTCGGAAAAACCTACCTTTGAAGCCTGGTATGGGCTCCTCGAGGCTGATTTTCGGGTAAGGAAAGTTTGGCTTTCGCCGCGCCAAGATAAATATAATTTAAGTAATCTACGGGATCTAAATAATCTTAGATTAGATTATATAAATTACATAAATTAAACAGATTTATGACATACTTATTTATTAAAAATAGATATATAACACTCGGTTTTTTATAAAATTAATATTTATTTAATTTCGCTATTTAATTATTAATCTAAAACTGAAATTAATAATATCGTTTTCCGATTAAAAGAAAAATCCGCCAAGCTTTTTCAAGTATAAATCTTTAATTATTTATTATCTTATTATTACCAGTGAATTAAAACCTTATTTGGGATCCTGTTTATACCTCTAAATAGATGAATAATAGTTTCGATATATTTTAATAATTTTTTAAGTAATAACTAACGAACAATTTAAGGCCTAATTAAATATATTTTTTTTATATTTAATGAAAACTATATAATAAGACAATATTTAAAAGATAAATAATATGTCCAATTTCCGTTACTAATTAGTAAATAAATAATAACCGAATTAAATAATTTATCCTTCATTAAAAAGGGTTTTCACCTAATTAATCATATGGTACCCCTTTTTTATTAAAGCTAAAGGTTTAAAAGAACTTTTTTTTTCACAGTAATTTACCCCTGCCTTTAAGGAATTTATTAACATCCAGCTTAAGAATCTAAGCAAAAAGAAATTAAGGAAAGGTATAACGCGGAGACCGGAAAAGAAAGAAAAAGGAACTTATAGCCGAAAAATAACTTAACTTTTTAGTTAAATAAGTTATAAAGTTATAAAAAAATATTAAACTTGCCCGGTAAATAAGAATTACGATACTTCTCTTAAAGCCCTTTATTTTCTTTTTAAAAATTCGAGCCCTTTTTTATTCGATTATAACCAAACTTAAAGAGGAATTATACTTTTTCCGTTTATTACGGAATAGTTGATAGTAAAAGTAATAAACTAATTTCCTTTAAACCTTAGAATAAAGCTATTAATAGCACACAATTTTTAATCAAGGCCAAATTTTACCTTAAATAATACGAAAGTTTTTTAACGAAGATTTATTAGAAAGTAATAATTATTTCGTAATTATTAATGCAAGAAAATCGATTAATTCGAACCCATTTTAAAGGATTATTTAACAAGTTATCCCGATAATTCCTTAAATATTACTAACTATATTTTTGATAATTACGAATATTTTAAAGAACAAATATTAACTTTATAAAAAATTCAAGTAAATAATAACATATAATTAAACGAATAAATAATTTAAAGTAAATTAAGTTAATAGCCGGATCTACGATTAAGTTTAATCATTTAATAATAATATTTAAGTTACTAAAATATGCGTTATTTTTTTCCTTTTACGATAATTTAAAATTAAAGGTTAAAGATAAGATATTTAAGGTACTTAAAAGTAAACCTTTCGAAATTTCTATTAATAAAGTTATTATTGCCGACTGACGTATTTTTAATCGGTGTCTCGAAAGAAAAGAAACAGGTAAACGAAATAACGATAAACGCTTTAGTAATAAAAAAAGGATAGATTTTAAAAAAAGCTTATACCGTTCCGAAAAGATTTAAGAAATATAAATCTAAAGTTAATATTTTAACTATAATAAAAAAGGCTACTATAAAGGTAAATACCATTTTTTATTTAAAAGCTTTTAAAAAAGGGATTCTTTAACGTAAAAAGAAAATTTACGAAATTTACGAAATCGAGCGAAAAACCAATAACGAAAAAAGGGCTAAAAAAGAAATTAATGTTTTTTTTACCATCTAGAAATTTATTATTATTATAATTAACAGGGTTAAAAACGATAACCCAAAAAAAAACAAATTTCCTATTTATAAAAAGTAGTCTTTAAGGTAACTATTACGTTAAATATATTTATTACCTTAATATATAAAGGTATAAAATATAAGACCAAAATAATCAATTACCAAAAGAATTAGGTAACCATAAATGATTATCCCTGGAATTTTACGAAGTTTTAAAATGTACGATATACCCTAAGTTACCAATAAATAATTATAAGCTTTTACATTTTACTGCCTGCTATAACTATAACTGCTTTATATACCTACGCGCTAAAGAAAATAATAACCTTTAGCTAAAGTATAATAAAGAAACGCTTACAAAATCAGATAATAAATACCGATATACGGGAATCCCTTAATAGCCAGATTATCCCAGGTTTTATTACTTATATCCAAAGTTAAAATAAAGCCGGAAGGCCATAACGTAAGGATGCTTATATTATTCCCGGATGTTATATATCAAATACAAACTTTTAGCTATAAGAACACCTGCTTCAGAAATTTACTTTTCCGACTTTTTAATTTATAAGATATAAAACGTAAAAACAGGCCAAAAGAAGTAACTTCTTCCAAATAGCAATTCGGTAATAAGAAATAATACAAATATAAAAACGCCTATTATACCAAGCATCCGACTAGGAAAATACGCTAATAAAAACGCCTTTTAATCTTTAAAATATATTAATTAAAACTAGAAAGGCCTTCGAAAATAAGGTACCGAAAAATCCTGAAATATACAACCTTGTATAAAACGTCCAAAGAATTACGAAATTAAATTAAGATCTTTATTTATTAAAAAAAGTAAGATACTTAAAGTTATATTTAATTCCGGAATAAAAGATAATTTTATTTTCTTTAAAATAATTAAAAAGATATTAAACTTTTTTAAACAAAATATAAGTAACAGTTATATAAGTAACAAACAATGAAAAAAACCTATTTATTTACGATAATAAAGAAATTTTCCGAGGAAGAAAAATTTCATATTTTAAACAAAAGGATATCTAAAAAGAAGTACTCTCGATATAACCGATATTTTAAAATATAATATTATTTTAGAAATATTATAGTTTCGTTTTACTAATTTACGGATTAACTAGAAAAATTAAAGGCTTTTTTTAAATAGCTTTATTAAAAAAGCTTTTATAAAATTTGTTATATAATTTAAAAACCCAGAACCTTAAACCTTACGGTAATAATACTTGTTAATTATCGACGGTTTAAAAAGTTATTTAAAAAACGAACCCAGAAGAAATTACCTAATTATAAGTAATAAGATTATAAGATTTTTATTTAAAAAAATATTACCTAAAACTTTACAAAATTTATGATATAAATCTTAGAGAACTTAAGGCATTTTAAACCCGTTTTTAACGAAACCTTAAAAAATTATATTTAAAAATCCGGATTATTTATAAAATATCCAGTTATGATAATATCAAAAATGAAACATAATTGAAACAGGATTAATAAAAAATAAAACTCCGATATCCTAACGAATTTATGATTATCGATTACTTAACGATCTTATTATAAAAAATAAATATCTCTTAATGTTAATAAATATCATAAATCTTTTTTCTAAAATTAAAAAATTTATAACTTTTTATTTATCAAGTAATTATTATTTAATCCGTTTAATTAAAGGCGAAAAATAAAAAACTGATTTTTAAATTCTTTATAAATAGTATAAATTTAAAGTTATACTATAAAAACTAATTAATATTCCGGCCCGCTTTTAATATAAACTTGTTATTATTTTATAAAGATTTTTAAATCAATTTATATTCGTTTACTTAAATATTATCTTTATATATTAATAATTCTTTTTTAAATATATTACGTAAGTATTAAAACCCATTAAAAGGGCCAACCTATTACTGAACGGAAAAAAACCGTTTGATATATTTAAAAACTGTTAAAATTAACCAATTTTTAATAAAACTATTATTATTAACATTCGTTAATTTTTAAAATTTATTAGATACGTACATCATTTAGTTAAAAATTATAGTAAACTGCTTAATTATACCGGCTAACTGGCTTAATTAATTATTAAACCCTAATCGTACGGTTTATGCTAATAGTAATACTGTAAGAATTTAAGTAATAAACTAAAGGTATAATTACGATTGGTAAGAGTAAATATTAAAAACTATTTGGATAACTAAATTATACTACGAATTGATATTATCTAAACTATAAAAAATAATAAGCGTATATATATTATTTTTAGTTTAAGATATTTAAACGGCCTAAACCCTTAAGCTTCTTAAAACCTTTAAGCCCGTTAAGTAATCTGGGATTTATGTTGGAAATATATCTTATATTTCCCGACCGTTTGCTAATAGGCTAAATCTTTAGGTTATAATATTATCTTTTCCCTTTAGAATCTTTATCCTAAAAGATTAATTTATTTATTACATTTACTTAATAAGTAACTTCCTTTTTTATATATTATTTTTTAGGCTACTTTTGTTGTTATATTTCACCGTATTAAATAGCAAAAAATTTTAAACCTAAAAACGTTATATTTTAATCGAAAAGGATCCATCGTTTTGGTTTTATTATATTTTTTATATTTTATATTTTCGTTTTAAGTTTCCATAGAAAGTTTACAAAATTTATTCCGATTTTGGACATGTTTTCGTTATATTGAATATTGTAATTTATATAATTCTTTTAGTCCTTTTATTTTTAAATACTAATAAATTTTGGTTAAAAAATAATAATTAAAGCGTAAAGCAAAATAAAGGTAAAGATTTTTTTCGTTTTACCGTTTATAAGCTTAATCGTCTTTAAAAATAACGTCAAATTTTACGTCGTCGTGGAATTAAAATATTACGTCGAAATATTCAAAATGCGGACACGATAAGAAAATTTAGACGTTTGGCAAATATATAATAATAGTTGACAACCGAATTAATTAATTCCGTATAGGCCGTTCTTTTTATTAATTAATTATTATTAAATAACGTAAAATAGATTATATTTAATCCGAACGGTGCCGTTATTATTAATAAAAGCTTTTCAGAAAACCTTAAGCTTTTATAAAGTTTTTATAAGTTTTTAAATATTTTCTAACTTTAAGCAATTTTTTTATTTAATTAAATATTATTTTTTACCGGCTTTCTTTCTGGTATTAAAATGTCTTTTAATCTTTTATATTAATACGTCCTTTATTATCTTTTTTTATATCGTATGGATTTAAATTATATTCGCTGTTAACTTTAAAAAATAATTTTAATTAGTAATTATTTTTCGAAATTTTCTTTATATCTTTATATAATCCAATATATTTTAAAAAAAGTTTTTTACAAGGTCGTTTAATTTCGGTGTTTTTGGTAGCTAATTACAATATATTTCTTTTTTAAAAAGTTAATCTTTTGAAACTTTTTTACTTCTAATATTTTTATATTTAGGTACGTCCGAATTTAAATTTTATCTTTATTTTTATATATAATTATTTTAACGTTAATTGCTTCGTCTGTTTATAAATCCCGATAAACCTTTGGCGTAAACTAAAA
This sequence comes from Monosporascus sp. MG133, assembly GCA_004155925.1. Classification (NCBI taxonomy): domain Eukaryota; kingdom Fungi; phylum Ascomycota; class Sordariomycetes; order Xylariales; genus Monosporascus; species Monosporascus sp. MG133. The sequence continues at coordinate 46,227 of QJNX01000055.1, read as the reverse complement.
TCAACGTTAGTTAATATTATTTTACTATTTTTATAAAAGCTTATGTTATAAATTAATTCAGTTATTAACAATATTTTAACCTAATTATTTTGTTCGTAATTAATATAATACCGGAAATAAGTTTTTAATGTTTAATTAGTTTTTGTACTTAACCATTTATTTATCGTTTAAAGGTATTTAAAAGCTCATAATTTAGGTCTAGTTATATTATTATCAGGTGTTGTTGTAAAGGTCAGAGTGGTAAGGTAACCCATTTATTGAGAACAGTCTGAAACCTGACCTTCCCAGCCATTTCTAAAGAGAAACCACCCATATATATCGACCTCTGGTATCGGGCTCTGGGCTAGTCACCCCTAGCACCTGACAGTTATAAAGCTTTGCCAAAACCTGAAGGTAAATATATTACTTATAATTTTTATTCAAAGTTTACATATATTAATAATGTATTAAAAAAAACTTACGTTAGTTATTTTACGTTTATATTTTCGTTATATGGTAAGAAATATGAAAACTTTATAAATCGATTTATAATTATATTGATATTATCATAATAAATGGCCATTATTAAGTTTTTTAAAAATAATAATTTAATAATAAAATTAAAAACAATTAAATTTCATAATTGCTTTATAAATGGTAATGGTTATAATTTTCCGTATGGTTTATAATATCGTATTTTTATTTTTTATATAGGTTACATCTTTACAGGATTTCTTTTATTAACTTTATTTTAGAAAAATAATATATACGTTATCACCATTTTATTATTTTATTAACTCTGTGGTATCCGTATAGTTAATATTCGTATATTTCGCATATTAATTTCTTTTAATATTTTTCTGGTATTTGGTTTTATTTATTTTCTCTTTTTTTAATACCTTATCGTTATATTATTAAATCTTTTGATATAAATCGGGTATCATTGTTTTAATTATTACAATTTGTCGTAACCTTATACACATTTTCTTTTTAGATCGAATATTTAATATGGAACCTTAAAACCTTTTTATTTAAGTTTAGTCGTTTGCTAAAAGCGATTGCCTTGCCGTTTTCGGACCTTTCTTTTATAAATAATAATGTAATTAAATTCCGAAAAATATTTTACGTAATAAAATTATTGTCCTGTTAGTTTTCAGGTAATAATAAACGAGATAAAGCTTTTATACTCCTTATATACTTTAACGTAATATAAATTTCCTTTAAGATAATATTTAAATTCTTTAAAAACGTTAACGATAATTAAAAAATTTTAATTTAAAATAACATAATTTAATTCGGCTCTTTTTAATTAATAAAAGTAAAAGGTAATAAAATATAAGTTACCTTAATTATTTTTATATCTAACTATTACGTTTAATAAATAATTCGAAATATCGGTTTCTAAGTTTATAGGGTAATTAAGGTTGTATATAATTAATACTGGCTTGCTGGTAATTATATCTTTAATTCTTTAAAAACCTTTTTTTTTTGCGGTTATTTATTAAAATTCTTTTTTCTTTGGTTAGGTTAAATAAGAATATTACGATTTTGTTAAGGAATAACTATATTTCCGGTAATAATTAACGAATTTACAAAAAGGTTTAAATTTCGGTAATTATAAGAAATACTTTTTACCTTTAAATTATTATTATTTTGTTAAAGTTTATTTTAATATACCCTGAAATTATAACGCATTTTAAGTAAGGTATTTCTTATTTATAAAATTCGTTTTTTTCGGTGTTAATTAAAAGGTTTAAAAAAACTTTATAAACGTATTTTTAATATTAAAATAGTGCAGGGTGCAGGGCCGAGAATGTGGCCTTACTGATCAGTTAGTCAGCACCATTTATATATTTCTAGGAGCTCTTTTCGCCGAGCGCAGCCCCGGAGATACTTATCAATTATTATCATCGCAGATAGATTAATTTTAACATTGATTTAATTGCATTAACTTTAAATTTTTTTAAAACCTTGGGTTTATTCGTAATACCTTTTTCGATTTCGTACTAATCAAAATTAACTCTATTCCGCCTTGTTTTGTCTGGCTGCCAAGGGAAGAAAACTGGCTTTAGTTAGCTACCGAAATAACTTTCGATCTTCCGATTATAAGGCGGAATAGATAAGGTTTTAATTAAAAGCGTACGGTAAGTATAATATACGATTACGATTACGATTATGGTTATAGTTATGGTAATTTAAGCGGCTTATAATTAATAACCGTAATTACCATAATAACGTAATTTTTTAAACGATTAATAAAGAAAAATTATTAAATTAAAACCTTATTACGAAAGTAACTTTATTTAAACAATTGCGAAAAAGTACGAACGCGTATAAGCGACCGGTTTTAAAACAAGAATTAATTACTTAAGTTTTAAATCGATTATGTAATTTGGATTATTATACATATTAATAAGAAAATTACGTAATAAAATAAATTATATGATTTAATTAATAAGGGCTAGAAAAACTAAAATTACGTCGTTAATAACGTAATTACTAGGATTTAAATTAATTAAAACAAATATAACGATAACAAAATTAACGATATGAATAAGATAACGAAAACGAATGAAAAAAAAATTAAGGTAATAAAATTATTTATTTTATATATAAGAAAAGAATATTAAAAAAATATTATCTCTGAATATAATGCAGGAATTAAAAACGAAATATAATAGAATATATTTTGGAGCTTTTTAGCATTAATGTAGTAACATTTTATTTAGTTATTATTATATAATATTTTTTAAGATTTTTTTTTAATAAGCTTAAATATTATAGCGCTTAAGTTAATAATAAAAATATTAATTTAAAAAATAAAAAAATATAATTAAATAACCAGCGACGTAACAACGATTAGGGTAAAATTACGCGTACGGATAATTAAAAAAAGGTTACTTACTTTTTAAATTCGAAAAAATGGAAAATATATTACAAATAATTATTGCGGATAATTATTTACCCTCTGCCTAAATGTACTTTATTTAAAGTAATATTTTAAAACCGAAATCTTTAAAAAAAAACCGGTAATATTAATTCATTTAAATTTAATTTTAATAAATTTTTTAAAAGTTTATTTAAACTTTCTTAAATTATTATCCAAATTTAAACTTTATAAGATAAATTATTAGCAGTACCAAACTTCCTAAACCTTTTAAATCCTCCTTTAAATATAATTACCTAATACCGGTTATCAAAAAATCTATACGATAATAAACTTAACGAAAATAAATTTTAAAATAATAACAATTAAACCGGATCCTTAAAGCCAGCCGAAAATACGGATACTTAAATAAATCTTAATATGGTAATTAACATATCTAAAGGCCGAAACTTTATACGAGCTTAAAATTCGTTAAAATTATCTATAAAACCTGCAGTACTTATACCAAACGTTGCGTTTTTTGATACGATTAATTAATAAAACCTTAATTCCTTTACAGATATTATAAATAAGCTTTCGTTTTTTATAATCCTGCTGGATTTATTTACTGGCCTTAATTTTCGCTTTTTAAATACTGGAATTATAAATTAACTTAACGAAATTAATAAATTATTTAAAAAGTACAAATTTACGATATTTAAAATAATTAATAAAGTACCTTATTAAACCGATAACCCTACTACAAAAAATCGAATTAAAATTATCCTTAATAAAGTTACCGATTGGAATAAAATTATTTAAACCATTTTAAAATCATTTAAGTTATAAGGCGGCCACCCCATTAACGGGCCACCCCCACAGCGGGCCACCATTTCCACATGCAAAATCGCCAAAATCACTATATTTTCATTTGCCCTTTAAAGTTTGACAAAAGATTGGAAAAATATAAAGTCTTCGTAATAATAATTAATTTTAAAGACCGTATTAAGTAGAAATACTTAGAAAAGTTTAATAATTACGTAATATTTTCCAACTTTTTTTTATTCCGAAAAGTTTTATAATATATATTTTTAACGTATTAAGAAAAAAAATTTGAACTTCTTTAATACTAAAAGTATAAAAGAAATATTTTATATATAATTAGTTCCGTTATAGGCTATATAATCCAGGTTCCCTTTTTTAATCATTTTAATAAAATAAAAAGATATATTATAATAAAAAACATGGAGAAAAAGTGGGGTAATTTTTGTATAGGAAAAATGTTACCTTTATTTAAAATGTTAATAATACAACCAATATTAAGGATAGATAAATATTACTTATATTCCTTATTAAATACTACGTATATTTAAATATAAAATTAACCCCGTAATTCTATCTATTTTTGTTACGTATTTATTTACAAATAAACCTAATTGTTCGATCTTAATAATTTACCATATAATTTGTATAAAAAAATGTTACCGTTTTATTTTTATAACTTCGACCTTAATTTTCTTTGTATAAATATTAATAACTTTAAATAACACTTTTTAAGCCGCGTTATTTAAAGGTCTTATTTATTATCCAGTTGGCCGCTTTTTAATATCTATTTTTGTTAATTAATTAGAAATATGCAGTTTTGTTAATTTTGTATGGGAATTGGTGGCCCGCTGAGGGTGTGGCCCGTTCATGGTGTAATTGCCTTAAGACCTTAAACAAATTCGGACGGCAAAAAATCGATTAAAAGTTTTAACGAAATAAACCTAGCAAGGAGAACCTAATTAAATATACGATTACTATCTAAAATAAGTTACCAGGGTATGAAATATTATTCAGGAATTTCAGCTAAAAAGAATAACTAATAAAAACGCATATGTCGAAAGTTTATTAAAAAAGAATATCCGTTAAATATTTCGAAAAGAATCCTTAATAATTCGACCATAAAGCTCAAAAATTTATACGTTATAACTTACGACCGAATATAATTATTAGTTAAAAACTAGGTTATTAATAAAACCGGACTTCTTAAATATAAAAAAACGTAAACAACCTTAAGAAAATATTTGCTTTAACCTTAACCGAAATAATAAAAACCGACTTTATTTAATAAACTAAATATTCTCGATAAAAAAATCCGCGTCTACGATAAATAATACTTAATCCAACCGATCAAATATCTAAAATCATAAACGCATTACAGGATTTAAAGATTATATAAATACAACAAATTTAAAACTTCGAAACTTTTAAAGAAAAAATACGGAACCGAAAAGTTACCCGGATTTTATACTATTACGTTCCGCCAGGACAAAAAATATTGAAATAAGGCGGGACAGAGTCAGTCCTAATCAGTATGGAATCAAAAAAAGTATCACGAATAAGCCCAGGGTTCTAAAGAAAATTTGAAATCAATACAATTAAATTGGTATTAAAACCAGACTATCTGTTCATAATAATAAATAATAAATGTCTCTCGGGGTTACGCCCGGCGAAAAAAGTTCCTAGAAATACATAAATAATGCTAACTAACTAATCAGTAAGGCCACATCCTCGGCTTTACATCCTGCACCATTTTAACCTTCTTATCTTAAAATAAAATCGTCCTCGATTTATTTTAAAAAACAAATAAAAACAACGTAATAATTCCGAACGCCTTAAATAAACTAAACATATATAAACTTAACCGATTAATTAATTTAACGCTTACGCGGTTTATTTTTTAACATTTTTAATTTAGAACTTCGTCCTTTACGTTTTATTAAATCCTTCCGTTATGTGGTTTTTTTCGTTTTCTTTAAGCCTTATTTTTTAATATTTCCTCGGCAATTAATACCTTATATTTGGACTAACCAGGTTATCCTTAAAAAAAGTAAGGTTCGGGTTTTCGTTCCGTATTTTCGAAAGTATCTTTTATCCATTTATACGGCGTAACATATTAATTACAAACCATAATTTTTACGCGCTAATTACTTAAAGCTAATTAAATTATATAATTCGTATTAAAAATTAGCTTTTTAGTCGGCGGATTAAGTTAAATACGTTTAAGTACCGAAAGTTTAATTTAAATAAACGGGAAAAATTATATAATTAGATTTAAGGGCTTTATATATCGTCGTTAAGGCCGATTAATAAAAGGAATTATTAAAAATTCCGGTATTTTGCGTATTATACGTAATAATATCTTAATATTTTTAGCAAGATTAATAGATATAAGTTAAGATTTAATAACAAAAGGTTTTCGAGGTTAATTGATATCGGATTCGTTATTTTTAATTTCAGCTAATAGGGATAAAAAATTTCCGGATTATCTTTTTATATTTTATTAACGTCGAATTTTGCAGGTTTTAAATTAAGGTACATTTTAATTCTGTGGATTATTTTGTTTTTTATTTAGCTTTTACCTTTTTTAATCGCTTTAATTATCAAATTATTTCCTTATTAGATAGGATTACGGATAATAATATAAAATATATAAGTAATGCATAAACCGTAAATATAAAAACGGACCTGGATAAGTATTATAACGATTATAATACGGACGGAAGGGTTATCAAAATTTAACTTATTTTACGTTTCCCGATATAATCGGAATAACCGTTAAAAACGCTTAAAATCTAGATAAATATTAAATATTAAAAATAACCGTTTAAATCAGATATATAATATATTAATCCAGGAACTTATTAAAATATTATCGGTACGTAATTTTATAGAGGTAATTAACTAAACGTACTTTGGATTTTTCGACTGGATCTTGTTTTCGAATTAACTAAAAATTAATCCGGCTTAATTATTACCGATTATTCGTCCGGTTTTTGGAATAATAGCTATAATTTTTTAAAATACCTTTTAAACGATTATTTAAATTAAAGTAATAATATATTCGGATCGAAAAAAGGTGTTATTTTTTATAATTATAAGGATATGCCATAACCGCGCAGTTACTATATAGCTCCAGTTTTTTACTGTCCAAAATGGGGGTAAGGTAATCTTTTTCCATAGACGCCGGCCATTTTTATCGTAAGGATGGATAAAAATAACCAGATTAAAACAGTATTCGGGCGTAATTAACCTAACAGAATAAGAGATGGTATTATTATTATATATTTTTTAAAATAGTCGTAATATATTATCTTTTTTTTATATAAGTATATTAGCTAACTGGGCGAACTTTTTAAAATTCGAAATACTTAATTTTCTAACACTTTTTCTTTTATTATATATAATATACTTTTTAAACGATAATACGGTAACGACTTATAAACTAATTAAAAAGTACGGATAAAATAAAAACGGTATTTAATAACTTAACGGTTACTAATAATAAATAAAAGATAATTTGTAATATATAGGTATAAATATATATATTAAAATATGTAAATATAAGTATATTTATAAACGTTTTAATATTAAAATTAAAAATTATTTAAAAACGGAAAAGTATTAAGAAATAATAGCAAATTATGCTAATAATTAATCAGGTACTTTTAAGATTAATGCATTAATTTTTTGTTTTAAAATCTATGCGCTCAAAAAATCCTTAAAGATTCCATCCGATATTAAATAAAAAAAGGAATAAAATAGTTATCATAACGTTCTTTAATTAATCGCGTACCTTTTAATTTAATACCCGCATTTTTATTATCACCTTTTTCCTTTATAACTATATTAACCTTTTTTTCGAAACTATATTATTTCTTAAACTTTTTATATATTTAAATATATATTTAATTATCTTTATTTTGTTAATTAATATAATCATATATTTTCGTTAACTATCAGACATACGTAGTTTTTAAAGCTTTCGTAATAATATAAATCCGGATAAATTAATTAACCTTTTAAAAAAGTTATCCCTAAAATTAGATCTTAATTTTGATAATTTACCTCCAGCTTTTAATAATTCCGTACCGATCGGTTAAAACATTATACAAAATATGCATAATTTAAATCTTATCTTTATTTAACGTTAAATATTACTAATAACCTTTATTACCTTAATATTTTCTACGGTTATATCCCGTCGTATTAATTAAATTTTAAATATTAATCGTTACTTTAAACCTTTTATTAATTTTAACGATATCTGCAAATTTATTAACTTTATATATTATTAATAATTTATTTATAATCTAACGCCTTTTTTTAATATCGGTTCCGTAATATTAAGTACGATTAATATTATATACCGCTTAATATTTTAATAATAAATAATCCGTTATTTATTAAAGCTTATTTCCTTTTTCCTTAAAAAAAATACGTAAAACGATTAAGATAAGTTTTAATCTTAAACTTAAGTTAATTCTTAATATTATCGAATAATTATCCGATAGTCGTCGATTAATATCCGTAATATTTACCCTTTTTAAAATATTTCCGCCTTGTAATATTACGATAAAATCCTTTTTAACGGTTTCGAGCATTTAAACGGATAACCGTATTATTGATTATATCTTAGGGCCTTATATTAATATCGGAATATCGCATTTTTTTCGTATTATTTTTAACCATTAACGGAATGTAAAAAAGTTTTGGAATAATTATAATAACCTAAAATTCGTAATTTTCAAATATATTAAGGTATATACCTTTAATACTTTTATTCCTTAACATATATTAATCGTTACCAAATACTTAAAATTATATTCATTTTTATCGTCGAAGGTCCAGTTAAAGGTCGGTATATACGTTAGCAAATCGAAAACGTAAATTTTTCAGCTGCCGTAAACGTTTAATTCGACGTAATTAAATTCCTTTAGATTAAAATTAAACGGTTTTGTTTAATCTTTATTGAAATCTTTTAATCCGGGTTTATTAATCTATTTATAACGTTACTTATTAAGTATTTTCGATATATTACCGGTTTGTTTATTTAAATATTCGGTATTTTTAACCTTATATTTTATAAACTTTATAAACGGCGATATAAAATATCGGAAAACCCTAATTAATAAAATATATTTTCTTTTTATAGGTATTAGTTAATTTCGGGCTTTCATAAAGGATTTTATAATAATTACGTCGTGTTTATTAAGGGTTATAAATATACCATTTACGATAATTAATTTAAGGTATTTATGGCTAGCTATTTTCGGTTCCCATAAAGTAAAAAAGATATTCGTAATAATACTTATTTAATAATTCGAAGGTTTATTAGAAAAATAGGTTTAGGAAGAATTAAAAGTTAAACCTTAAATCTCTAATATCGAACGTTTATTATTTAATAAATTAATTATAAATAAATAAAAATTTATCGGTTATAATAATAATTAATATAGTTTTAAAAGATTTAAAAAAAAAACTTTATAATTTAATTTTTTTTAATTAATCGCGTTAATTTCCTCCGTTTATTAAACCGACTTATTTTAATTATATTATTATCGTTTATAATTACGTAACCTTTCAATCGACCATTAGGTATATATACCTTAATATTTATTTTTATAAGCTTTAAAGCTTTAAGTTATTAATTATTTAGTAACTTAATATTCGTAACGGTTAAAGTTTCCGGTATTATATCGTTAGGTTAATTAATAAATAATCTTATTTAGTTATTTTTTTTATAGATTAACCGGTTTCTAATATCTGTTTTTATTTTTAAAAAATTATTTTAATTTATTAATAAGAAAAATACCTTATAATTTCGTCCTATTAACTTTTTTCAAATAATAAGTACCTTAATTAATAATATTATTAATTAAATATAAGTTAATTCAATAGTATTTTAATTTTATATCCTTAAACATATTTATATATCATAATATATTATATAATAATATTAAATCGTTTATTTTTAAATGTTTATATTTTATTTTATTTTTATCTTTTTGATTTATAAGCCTGGTAATTTTACGACGTTAATTAGCAATAACTTTGGTAACCTTAATTACGTTTTTAACTTTTTTTTAAAAGCCGAATCCGTTCCGTAACTAAATTCTTTTTCAGAATATTAAGATCTTAATTTATAATTTGCTATATTGGCAAAATTATTGCAATTAATAAAAGCGTTTTTTATCCGTATAATAATTTATAAAAATTAAAGCCGTAATTTTTTATAATAGTATTATCGGCAAAAATTATCTTAGATAAAAAGTTAACTTATTTTTTATTAATTTTATTTATCGTTTTTATTAAACCTTTAACGATCAAAAAGTATTTTTTTTAATTAAGTTTTATCGTTAGATAATATATGCGGTTTGAACTTTTTATTAAATTTTAAATACGTTATAAATTTTAATTATTTCGCCCATATTTGCGGAATTTTTATTAACCTTAATTTTAATCGGAATACCGTACCGGTAAAAAATATATTCGTCTAAAGTTTTTTAATCGTTATTAACGTAATTAAACGTAAAATATTTATTTTTAAATAATCGAATAATTTATATTTAATTTCGACCGTAATTTTATAACCGTTATTAAGAGATATAAATTATATACCGATTACTTAAATAATAATTATGTTAGTAAGTTACGAAAATTTATAAACTTTTTCGAAACATTAATCGGTTACTTTTTAATATTTAATATATAAGTATTACCTTCCGAATATAACTAAATATTTTGCGTTAATAATATAAAGCTATTATTTAACGATAGATCGAATTTCGTTCTTTATACAAGGTTAATATAGGTTCAAGCCTTATTTTCCAGGCTGAGCCAAATATACAGAAAATCATTACATATATAATCCATACGATAAATACTATACCCAGTATCTTCGAACACGATAACTGATTAATGGTTTTTACGGTTAAGATAAATTATATACCTCAGTTCCATAAAACCTTACTCTGAAACAGAACCTTACTTTGAAGCAGAATACGTGGTTGCCGATAAGCTTCGACTTTGATGAACCTTATGCCAGCTGGCTGGTTCCGCATAATTACAGTAAACCTTAAGGATAAACCTTAAAAATAAACCTTAAAAATAAACCTTAAAGATAAACCTTAAAAAATAAACCTTAAGAATAAACCTTAAAAATAAACCTTAAAAATAAACCTTAAGGATAAACCTTAAGGGTGAACCTTAAGTGCGCCTAAAAGGCTATGCAAGCCCTCGCCAGTTTTGATTATTTCCATAGCACCTTTTCGAGTTACCTTTATCAAGACAGCTAAATATGGCACGTAACTCCGAATACATAATACCGGTAATCCGCAACCGTAGGATTTCCAAAAAGACCATTTCTTTTACGGTATAAAATCCCCACAAGGCTACCGGATGCGTTAAACTTATCGACATTACCGTCAAGCCCGAAAATCTATGCTTAAAAAATCGATTTCGGTTTTTAATTTTCGGATACGATTTAATCTGCCAAAATTATAATAATAAATCTTTAATAAAATTTATACCGAATAATATAAAAATTATATAGATATTATTAATAAAACTGGACGGAAAAAATAAAAACCGGTTCGAAAATTTCGAAGTTCAGATTTTGGAACAATGTAAACTGGAAAATTACGAACGATAATTTACCCGGCTGCTTCGGATTACGAAAAATCTTTAAAATTCCGACAAAAATCGACATAGATAAAAGCTATAAAAGGGATGGGTTTTAATAAAATACGGGAATTAAGGTAGCAATCTATCATTTTATCTAATTATCTATACGGTCACGTCTCCTCGAAAAAGAATTTCGTTCTTTATAATTATAATTTTTATAATATTGCTTAATTATTATAAAACGTTTTTATTCGGAATTATTAATTTTATAATTACCGTACCGTTTATTTATTTTACGTTAAAAAACTTTGTTTTAAAACTTTATTTTAAAAGTTACTTTTTGCCTTTTCGGGATTTTACAACAATAATTAAAAACCTTTAATATCGTTAAAAACTTTACGTATTTTTATAACTTTTTAAACTAATTTTTAATAAAAAGTTTTTACCTTATCTTAAAGGGTATTAATAATGTTCCGGTTAGGATAAAATTAAGCCAAATAACGTTTGATTAAATATTAATAAAGTCGTTAACTTTACCTTTTTATTAATCGTTTAACGCGTTAAAGGTATGAAGTAACTTTTGGAATAAACCGTTTACAGTTGAGTTTTTTTTGCCGGAAATATATTTAATTTCGTAATCGAATATTTTTATTCAAGTAACTTAATAAATAGCGGTAATAATAACCAAAATATTTAAGGAATTATTAATTTAATTAATTAATACTTTAACGTTGGTTTTTAATATAAATTGGACGTTATAAATATAATTCCAGAACCTTTTTAAAATCTTAAAAATAATTCGATATTTTAATTTGTTAATATCGTAATTTAATTTAACGCCTTTTTAAATATTATTTTTATAACGTATAAAATATTTAATTTTATTAATTAATTAATTTAAAATACCTTTATAATTAACCTTATTAACGTCGGTCTTTATAATAATCTTTTTTATATCGGAATTATATTTTAAAATAATTAAGGTCGGAATTATCGTAAGCGTTTTTAAAAAAATTTTATTACCAGATTTTAATTAAGTCCTGAAATAAAAAACTTATTTTTCCGGTGCAGATTTGTAAAAAGATTTATTTTTAAAGCATAATACGTAATAAAAATCCGATAGTAAATAGTAATACTTAAAAAAGCATTAATTTCCGAAACGTTTATGCATAATTTAATTTCTAGGATTTTAATTCTTTCAATAATATCAGGTCGGCAATTAATTAATCCGTAAAAAAATCCGATTAATATATGAATTTTTTAATATTATTAAAACTTTTTTATATTAATCGTAATACCGGTAAGTTCGTATTTAAAAAAAAATTTATTTATATTAACGATATATTTATAAATAAATTTTCGGATGTTTAAGAAAAATCTTTCGTTATTATATTTAATTTTCGGGCTTTTAATACCGATATTATTAACGAATAAACGGATTATATCGGATATTAAATCGTTTAAAATCCGTTTTATTACGTTATAAAAGTAAACTATAAAGTTAATAATTTTTTAAGGTAAATTAATTATCTTTACAATTTTTAACGGTATCGAAAAAATTATATAATTTTTATAAGCTGAAATTAAAATAATTTAATCGTAACCGGAAAATTTTTTTTAAAATTATTAAAAAGTCTATTACAAAATATGCTGAAAGTTCGTCGTAATTTTTTAACATTAACGTATTTTATAAGGTAATAATATTACATTTTATTACGGAATTAATTAATTACAATCCGTGATTTTTTTTATAAGAAATTAGGTATTTTTATACGTTACATAAAATTATTCGCATACGTTTTTTTAAATTCGGATTCGTAATACGTTAATTAGCTTATTTTTTATATTAACCGGTATAATAATACCCTGAGCTTATTATACCTTATAAAGGATCGTCCGAATTTTATAATTTAATATAATATATTATTTAATTTTATAATATTTTTACCAATTTTAAATTAAAGTAACCTTCTTTCGGTATAATATCTTTTTAAAAAAGTTTTTTTCCGCCCGGGTAAACTTATTCCTTAATTAATCAAAAATAACTTTAATTTTTTATCGGTAAATCGAATACATCTCGGCATATTGACAAATTTAAAAAATAAAGTAATTAATAAAATGCCGGATTTATCTATCTTTTTTCTAGATTAATTAATAATTTCTTATACTTTTTCCAGTTCTTTAATTTTTTAAATTAAGGTTTTTTGGTAATATTAATCCGTTAAAAGGTACGTCGTTAATAGGAACTAACTTTTTTATTTCGGCTTATATATAATATTAATTTATATTAATCGGTTATTATTAATTTTATTACGTATTTTATTTTATAAAATTCCGTATACGGCGTATGTAAGTTTTTTATCATTAAATTGGCCTAAAATAATATTTCCGGGTTCTAGTTTACTGCTTATGGTTTCTTAAATAGTTACCGCGTTTTAATCGGTATAAATATTATTAATCGAAAAAATATAAGGGCCTGTAAAATACTTATTCGTTTTATCGTTCGTAAGTTTACTTTCGTTAATAAAACGGCCTATAATTTTACCGGCTGTTTTTTTTTGGCTTTTTATCGGTACGGATATTATGAATAATTTTTTAATTGGAATTAACATAATAATAATTTTTATTGCACCGAACTTTAAGATTTTTTTATTACTTTAAGGTTTATATTAAGTTTTATTTTCGATTTAATTATAAAGTTAAATTTAAGGATTAATAATTATATAACGTAATAATTATCGCCGACAAATAAAAGAATGGTAATTAATCGGCCAATTAACCAAACGGAAGCCTTAATTATACTTTCGAACGGTGTTTTTTTTAAGAATTAAAGCCTATAAACGATACGGGATTTATCGTATGGTTAATCCGTATCGTTTAACGTACGACGAGATAATAACGTTAAATTCGGCCTTAATATTGATAATTTTATTAATTAAATTTTTACCATTTTTATGGCTTATTCGAACTATTAGCTTAAATAACGGAGTAATATATTCGCCTGGATTATATTATTAAACCGATAAAATATTATTTTCTTTTTGGCTTTTTATTTTGTAGCCGATATTTATAGTACAAAATTCTAGCGGGTTTTTTCGGGTTTAAAGGTTTTAACCTTCGTATCTCGGTTCCGGTTATCTTAATTATTTTTTTTAATTTTTGCAATTAAATACTTTTAAAGTTTTAGTAGCTATAAAGTTTTTAAAACCCTTTTTAAAATTCGGATAAACTTTAATTAATTCGGACCAAATAATTTCGAACTTTTTTTAACGTTTTTTTAGATCTTTTTCCTAAAAGTTTAATTATATATTTATTAATCAGGCCTTTATAAGTAAGGGTATTATTAATTTAGGTAGCATCGTTTATTTTAAGGGTATTAATAAATATTTACGGGATATTATTTATTTAAATACCGATTTTTATATTATAGAACGCAAGTGTTTCATATAATATTTTATCCTTATTAATTTCGTTTACGGTTATAATTTCTTTTTTTTTTTTTTTTTTTTTTTTGCGTTATTAAATTCGTTTTCTTTCTTTTTAAAGCCTTTAGTTATTATAATACTAATAAGTGCGGTTAGCTGATTAGAATCGTTAATTTCTAGGGTTCGGACTTTTTTTAAATATCAGATATTTTTGCTTTTAATAAGATCGTTTTATAGTTAATTACGTAAGGGTACCTTTTTATAAAACGGTTTTTTATCCTAACCGACGAAATGGATTATATTAATTTCGGTTAATTTAAGCTAATTAAGATCTGTTTCCTGTCGGCTTAGCTTTAGGATCGTAATATATTTCGGAAGTTTAGCTGGATTACTAATATCCGGATCGGGGTTAGTTAATAAATTATTTACGTTTTGGAAAATATCGTTTCGTTAATTAAAATATCGCATCTTTGTTTTTTTATTAAATAAAAAAAAGCTAGCGAATTATGGATTTATTGTGAAACCTTTTTCCAAACGGGATTTATTATTCGATTGCTTAATTTTTCAGAATTTAAGAAAATTTAATTATACTTAATATCGTATTATTTTTAAAGGTTTTAAGGAAAATAATATATTTATCGTTAACGAATAAAATTAATTTTTATTTTTTTTATATTAATAAATAAACGGTATTTTTGTTTATTATATTTTAGTTTTTAGATAAATTATTAAATATTTTAATCAAAATTATTATAACATTTATTTCGGCTTTAATAATTATTACTGTAATCTTTTCTTTTTCGGTATTTATTTCGCTTACGGTAGGAGTTATATCGATTATATTTATCCGGTTAGAAATTAATTACATTAATTAACGGATTTATATTATATATTCAGGTTTAAGATACTTTTTATTCTAGCAAAACGTAATATTATAAAGTCCGGATTACTTTTTAATTCCGTATTTCTTTTTTTAAAATTTCGAAGTTTTAAATTTATCGTATTTATGTAATTTTTAAGTTTTAAAACGTAAATATGATTTTAAATACTTAATCGGTTTAATTAGGTACCATTTATCGTAAACGCGGATTTTTTTTTCGAAACTATTTAATTTATTAAATCGAATAAAACCGGGTTTTATTTTTTCGGTTAAGGCTAAAGCCGATATTTGCTTGGGATCGTTTCCGGTTTTCATGTTTAAAAAGTTTAATTTTATTAATAACCCAGTTTTTAATCAGTAATTATATTCGATCGTAAGTTACCGCGTATAAATTTTCGAGTTTTATAGACGAATTATTAAAGATTTTTTCGCAATACTTAGCGGCTATATTTTTTAGTAAGCTTTTGATATATTCGTTTTTATTAGTTATTTTCCTTTTTAGCTTGGATTTTTTAATAATATTTCGTATCTTAATAACATATTCTAGATAATAATCGTATACTTAATCGGACTTTTTACGTTAAGTTTATTTCGGTAAAGTTTTTAATCGATTTTTTATTATTTAAATTTGTTTGGAATTTTATAACTTAAAGGTTTTTAAGATATTTTAAATAATTTTATTTTAATCGGTAATTTTATTAAGGACAACTTTAATTCGGTTTTTTATGATAAGGTTATCGGTTTAGTAAGATATCTTATTAATTATTTTAATTTTAATAAGCTTATATTTTTTAAATAGTTTATTAACTTCCTGAAGCCAGTTTGTGGCTCCGGTACCTAAAAAACGAAAAGTAAGGAAAGCGGATAAGTCCGGAAGGATTATAAAAGACGAAAGCTTATTTATGATATCCGTAAAACCGAGCTTTTATTAATTAGTCGTATCGAAGGGCGGGACGTTTGGTATAGGTACCGTAAGGCCTATAGATAGTTTTAACAACCCCTGGGCTAATATCAGGTTTCGTTTTTTCGGTATGTTAATTACGATATCAAGATTTATTTAGGTATCCGTATTTTTGCCTGGCTTTGCGAAACCGGTTTAACTGTTATTATTTTAAGGTTTAATTCCGTTAGGTTTATTATTATAAGGATTTTTTAATAATAGGTATTAAGTAGTTATACCTGGAAAAAAATTCGAAAGATTAGGAAAGTTTAGTATTAGTAGTAATTTATATTATGAGGTTTGGAACTGGGTAATAATTTCGGAAAGCTTCGATAAGTTTTTAATAAATTTATTAAAATTTATTTTAAATTAATTAATAATACCGGTTTTTAAATTATTTAGGTTTTAAAATGTTACCTTGAATAAAATATGTTTAGATATAAAGTAAATAATTATCCGCGATAATTATTTTCGGTATATTTTCTTGTTTTTTTTAACCTAAAAAATAAGGAACTTTTTTTTATTATCCGTCCGAATAATTTTATTTTAATTATCGTTATGTTATTAATTACTTAATTATACCTTTTTTAGTTTATTAATTAATATTTTTATCATTAACTTAAATATTATAATGTTTAAACTTAATAAAAAAAATTTAAATAATATCGTTTTAACATAACTAAATAAAATACCGCTTAATTAACGTTAAAAAGGTTTAAAATATATTTTATAACTTTTCGTTTTTAATTTCTGTATTATATTAAAAAATGTTATTTTTTTCGGTATTTTCTTTTTATATGTAACATAAATAACTTTATAACCTCATTCTTTTTTTCGTATTCGTTATTTTATTTATATCGTTAATTTCGTCGTTATTTTATTTATTTTAATTAATTTAAATCCTAATAATTACGTCGTTAACGACGTAATTTTAGTTTTTTTAACCCTTATTAATTAAATTTATAATTTATCTTCTTATTTAATTTTTTTTAATACGTATAATAATCCGAATTACGTAATCGGTCCAAAACTTAAGTAATTAATCCATGCTTTAAAACCGGTTACTTATATATATTCGTACTTTTTTGCCGTCGTTTAAATAAAACTATTTTCGTATAAGGCTTTAATTTAACAGCTTTTTTTATTAATCGTTTAAAAAATTACGTTATTATCGTAATTATAACCGTTAATTAAATGTTACTTAAATTATTTTAACCGTAACTATAATCGTAATCGTAATTATGTATAATTATTATCGTACGCTTTTAATTAAAACTTTATCCATTCCGCCTTATAATCGGAAGATCGAAAGTTATTTCGGCTGCTAATTAAAGCCAGTCTTTTCTTTTTAGCAGCCAGATAAAATGGGGCGGGATAAAGTTAGTCCTAATCAGTACGGAATTAAAAAGAATATTACGAATAAGCCCAGGGTTTTAAAGAAAATTTGAAACTAATGCAATTAAATTGGTATTAAGACTAATCTGTCTGTTGATAATAATGAGTGGTAAGTGTCTTTCGGGGTTGCGCCCGGCGAAAAGAGCTCCTAGAAATACATAAGTGGTGCTAACTAATTGATCAGTAGGGCCACATCCTCGGCCCTGCACCCTGTACCACTTCAATATCTTAGGCCCAAATATAGAACGCAAATCCGTCGATTAATATAATTAATTTCCAGCCGGATAAATATAATCGATATAATCTTTACAGTAAACGAAATAAATACCAAAAACGAAAAAGTTACCGTAATAATTATTAAGGCTAAAATAAACGTTATAATAACTTTAATTAAAGTATTTATTAATTTTACTAAAAGTTAAAATATAACATTTAAAAACATCACTTATTCGTTAATATAAAAATTATAGAAGTAATTTTACTTACTAACGACAAATATATTATTTTCTTTAAAACCCTTAAAAATAAAATAATATTAAGTATAATTTAATTCCTTTAAGTCTTAAAAGATTAGGTAATTAAATAACAGATCTTAATTTAGAAAAACATCTTAAAATAAATCCATAATTCGCCGGCTTTCCCTATTCGATATAAGGAAAAAATGCGATACTTTAATCGGCAAAATAATATTTTCCAGAACATAAATAATTAACCGACTAGCCCCGATCCGGATATTAATAATCTAGTTAAACCTTAAAAACATATTACGATCTTGAAGCGGAATTAACAAAAAACCGATATTAATCAGCCCAAAATAACCGAAATTAATATAACTTAATACGTCGATTATAACGGAAAACCGTTTTATAAAAAGAAATCTTTACGGAAATAGTTATAAAACGATCTTATTAAAAATAAAAATATCCAATATCTGGAGAAAATCCGAACCTTAAAGATCGACGACTTTAATTAGCCGGCTATATTTATTAACGTTATAATAATTAAGCCTTTAAAAAAAAAGAAAAAAAATCTTAAGGCGTAAAAGATAATAAAACCAAATACGAAATTAACGAAGATAATATAATAAATAAAAAAACTTTCGTTTTAAAATTTGGAAACCGGTACTTAAACAGATAATATCTTGTAAATACTTGTTAACACCTTTAAAATAAACGTTATTATTTAAATTAATAATGCCCTTATTTATAAAAACTTATCGATAAATAGATAATTAAATTCGGAAAAGAAAATTCGGAAAAAACTTTAAAAAACTTTCGAAATTATTTAGTCCGAATTAATCAAAATCTGCCTAAATTACGGAAAGGTTTTAAAATTTTTATAACTATTAAAACTTTAAAGGTACTTAATCGTAAAAATAAAAAAATAATTAAGATAACCGAAATTAAAATATAAAAATTAAAACCTTTAAAAACAAAAGAATCCGTTAAAATCTTTATTATAAATATCGGTTATAAAGTAAAAAGCCAGAAAAAAGCTAACGTTTTATCGGTTTAATAATATAATCCAGCCGAATATATTATCCCGTTATTTAAGCTAACACTTTAAAGAAGCCATAAAAATAATAAAGATTTAATTAATAAAATTATCGATATTCAGGCCGAATTTAACGTTATTATTACGTCGTATATAGAACGATATAAATTAATTATACGATAAACCCGCGTATTATATTTAGGTTTTAATTTTTTTGAAAAAAAATCCCGGTCGAAAATATAATTAAAACTTCCGTTTAGTTAGCTGGCCGATTAATTACTATTCCTTTATTTATTGTCGACGACTATTACGTTACGTAATTATTAATACTTGGACTTAATTTTATGGCTAAATTAAAAATAAAACTTAATATAAACCTTAAAGTAATAAAAGGAACCTTAAAATTCGGCTTAATAAAAATTATTATTCCGCTAATTCCAGCTGGAAAAATTATCCGTAATATCCGTACCGATAAAAAGCTATAAAAAAAATTACCGGTAAAATTATAAGCCGCTTTATTAATTAAAACAGGTTTACGAACGATAAAATAAATAAATACTTATAAACCCTTATATCTTTTCGATTAATAATCCCTATACCGATCTAAATCCGGTAGCTATTTAAAAAGTTATAAACGATAAACTGGAATCCGAAAATATTATTTTAGGCCAGTTTAACGATAAAAAATTTATATACGCCTTATACGGAATTTGATGGGATAAAATATACGACAAAATTAATTATAACCGATCGGTATAAATTAATATTATATATAAACCGAAAAAGAAAATAGTTTTTAATAATAACTTACCGCCTAAGGGATTAATATTACTTAAAAACCTTAACTAGAAAATTAAAAAGTTAAAAAAAAGTATGATAAGTTATTAATAAATCCGGAAAAAAGATAAATACACTTAATATTTTATTCGTTATTTTATTTTTTAAACTTATTAATATACCGCGAAATATTTAATTTACCGCTAAGAAAATTAAGGTTATCCTTAATTAAGTAAACAAAAAGTTTATCCGTATAAAAAAACCTTTTTTAAAAAAGTATTATACCAAAAAAAAGCTATTTTGACCTGGAATTAACAAAAATACGGCTGGATTAAATAATATATTATACTAGATTACGAAATTCGGATAATCCTTTATAGAGTATAATAAATTAAAGGTATTATTATACCGGCTAATATAAAAGTTAAGTTAATCGACGTATTATAAATTCGAATTTAAAAAGGCATATTTAAATAATTTTATAAAGTATATAAAAATATCTGGTTTTTTATGGGAAAAAAAGATAACGGTTGACGATTAATTAATTCCGTAATAAAGTTTAATATTATTACCTTGCGAAATATATTTATGCCAGAAAATTACGCTAAATCTTAGGCGGATTTTATAATATATTTTTTAATAACTTAAATAAACTTTCTTTCCGGTTCCGATTAGGTTTTTTTAATTCTAGTTAGCAAAAATTATATAATTTTTTTAATATGGTTAAAATTTTTAAGGATAATTATTTTATTTTAAAAAGTTCCTAATTTTATAACTTATTTTTATCACGTAATAAAAAAAGTTTTAAACGATTTAATGCCCGATATAATCCGTTTATTTATTAAAAATATCGGTATTAAGGATCCGGAAATTAGATATAATAACGAAAAAGTTCTTTTAAGGATCCGAAAATTCGTTTATAAATATATTATTAATATAAATATGATATTTTTTAATTACGAACTTATTAATATTTCAATTAATATAAAAAAGTTTTAATAATATTAAAAGATAACCGTTATAATCGGATTTTTTTGCGGTTCGATTAATTACCGATCCGATATTACCAAAATAATAAAGATTTTAAAAATTACGTTATATAAAAACGTTTCGAAGGTTAAGGTTTCTTTAAAGATTACCGTTTATTACTAAATCTTTATTTCGTATTATGTTTTAAAGGTAAAAGTTTTTCCGAATCTGTTTCGGAAAAATAAATTCTTTATTTAAGGACTTAATTAAAACCGAATAATAAAAATTTTAAAAAAGAAATTTATAATAATCCCGACTTTAATTACCTTAAAATATAATCCCGATATAAAAAGATTATTTAAAAACCGATATAAATAAAATCGGTTATAAAAACTCTTTTAATAAATTAATTCATAAAATCGAATATTTATTAAGTTATAAAAATAATATTTAAAAAAGCGTTAAATTAAATTTCGATATTAATAAATTAAAATATTAAATTATTTTTAATATTTAAAAAAGTTCCGGAATTATATTTACGGTATTTAATTTATATTAAAAATTAACATTAAAATATGAATTAATTAAATTAATAATCCCTCAAGTTTTTTATTTAATATTACGGTTATTCGTTAAATTATTTGGATAAAAATATTAAATTTTAAAATTAAATATATTTCCGGCAAAAAAAATTAATTATAAACGGTTTATTCCGAAAGTTACCTAACGCTTTTAACGCATTAAACGATTAATAAAAAAAAGAAGTCGACGACTTTATTAATATCCAGTTAGACGCTATTTGGTTTAATTTTATTTTAATTAAGACATTATTAATATTTCTTAAAACAAATAAAGGATAAAAACCTTTTATTAAAAACTGGTTTAAAAAATTATAAAAGTACGTAAGGTTTTTAATAATATTAAATATCTTTAATTACTTTTGTAAAATTCCGAAAAGGGAAAAAGTAACCTTTATAATAAAATATTTAAAATATTTTATTTAAAACGGGATTTTTTAACGTAATGTAAATAAACAGTACGGTAACCGTAAGGTTATTAATTCTGAATAAAAGCATTTTACGGTAATTAAGTAATATTATAAGGATTACGGTTATAAAAGGCAAAATTAGACCTATTATCGCATAATAACTTTATATTATTAATAAGGAATTTTTAACCATATTCGGAAGGTAATATTTAAGTATATAAAATATTAAAAATAACTGATCGGTATTGTTAAAAAATTTAAAAATTTTCGTAACCGATTAATATAATTATTATTTAAGTAATCGATATATAATTTATGCTTATCGATAACGGTTATAAAATTCCGGTTAAAATTAATTCCGAATTGTCCGATTATTTAAAAATAAAAACTTTACGTTTAATTACGTTAATAACAATTAAAAAATTTTAAACGAATATATTTCTTACCGGTATAATATTCCGATTAAAATTAAAATTAATAAATGTTTTAAAAATAAGGGCGAAATAATTAAAACTTATAACGTATTCGGAATTTAACGAAAAATTAAAACCGTATACGTTACCTGGTAATAAGGCTTAATCGAAAAAAATACATTCCGATCGCTAAAAGTTTAATAAAAGTGATAAATAATACCGGTAAAGAATAAGTTAAACTTTTATTTAAGATGGTTTTTATTAATAATATTATTATAAAAAATTATGCAAGGTAAAGTGTTATTAATAAGGTATCAAAGCTATATACAAGCTGACGCCTGGTTTACGACAGTAATGTAACGAACCTGTCATACATCCACCTGGAGGTATAAGCAGTATCCGAAATGGGGGTTCTTGATTTGTAGGTAATAATAGCATAATAAATAGGGTGTTCGTTAAAGAGATTTGCGGATTTTTCCCTTAACTAAAAAACGGTATAATTACCTCTGGTTAAAAGCTTAGATTGATAACTAAAGAGCGAAATTAAATAGGTATTATCTATATAAAAAACCGTCCGTTATATATTTATCCTGGATTTTAATAAATATATCGTAAATTTATATGATTTATGTAATTTATGTAATTTAATCTAGATTATTTAAATTACTTAAATTATTTAGATCACTTAACCTTTAATACGGGGAAACCAAGCTTTTCCTTACCCGAGGTTTATCCGGTTAAAGTTTCCCTTAAGGACCTCCGAAAATAGGTTTTTTCAAGACAGAAACCCTTATTTTTATATTGTAATATTATTTCCTTTTTTTAAAAATTTTTGTTCCAAAAATAAAAACCGTAAGTAACCTTTTTATTTCGTTAAAAGGGTTTTCCGTAACTTTTTAGCTAACTTTATTATAATAAGTCGAATTAAAAAAAAGAAAAAAAAATTACGATTGTACCAAAAAAAATCTCGTATTATTCGTACAGAAAATATTAAAAAGTTTAGTTCCAAAATTAATTTTTATTCGAATTATATTTACTTTAAGGAAACCAAATGTTTTTACGTAATAAGCATCCTAAGTTATAATTATTATATTCGTCGGCAACGTTTAACATATAACGTTTTGGAAATAAATTTTTTGTCGAAATTAAGGAAAAATATAACCGTTTACAAAAGGAATAACGCGAAATAAAGGATATTTTAATAACGTACCAAAAGTCCGTAAAAGTATAACAAAAATCGGCTAAACAAAAGATAAGGGAACTTGTTAATTAATTAAAACGTTTTCGTTTTTAATAAAAGGTTTTAAAAAAAAAGGCCGTCGTTATTTTGAAAAAAAAATTTGAATAAAATTAACTGGAAGATTAAAAAAACGTAAAAAAAAAGCAACGTCGTATAAAGGCGGAATAAACGCAATTTATTTCTGAAATAAACGCTATAATAAAAGCGTTTACTTCTTTCGGCTGGAATACCGAAGGCCTGGACTTAAGCGGGGAACCGTTATCGCCCGTAACTTTGGCTATATTAAAAACGGTCGGTCAGGATTTTGCCGATAAAAATCCTTAACCAGGTTTATCGTATTCGTTAAGTACTTAAATAGTTCTTATATATTATCTTTAAGTAAATAATTTACTTACTTAATTAAATATTAAATTTTGTTTTTGATTATTTTAAAGTTTAATATTTTTTCGATTTCGTATTCGTTATTACCTTTTTCGATTTCGAGATTTTTTTTAAACGGGGCGTTTTTTGGGGCTAGTTTTAATAAGGAAATATGGAATATAAGATATATTTTTATGGTTTTAGGTAATAATAATCTGTAATTAATTTTTAAAATAATCTTTTTAATTTTAAACGGACCAAATTTTTTAAAATTAAATTTATCGCTAGTTTTTTTTGTTTTGATTTAAGAAAAATTTAACGTCGCATTTTATTTTTAACGTAATAAGTAAATTTTATTTCCTTTCGTTAAAATTAATCCTTTAATTCTTTTTTTATTATAATACTGGGCCATTCGTTATTACAAAAACTACAATTCGGTTTAAAGTTTAATTTATACCGTTTTGATTTTTGTTATTATTATTTCTGTTCGTAAAGTTATTATAATAATAATTGGTATTTTACGTATTAATTGTTCTGGTCGTTAAATTGTTACGTTGTATTCATATATAACCGTATAAGGTAATATACTTATATTTTCGTTAACGGATATATTATAAGCTATTTATGCAAATGGTAAAAGTTTAACCTAATTATCCTGTTAATAATTAATATAATTTCGAAAATATTATTCCAAGGTTTGGTTTAATTGTTTTATTTAACCATTTGTTTACGGGTAATATGCTATCGAAAACTTAAGTTTAGTACCGATTTATTTAAAAAAGCTAGTATCAAATTTAGATATAAAAAGCTTATTTCGATTAAAAATAATTTTTTCTGGTATTTTATATTTATTAAAATAATATCGAATAAAGGTATAAATTAATTATTTTGCCGTTATAATTCCTTTAAAAGGTAAAAAGTACCCATATTTAGTAAATTTATTAATAATTACTTATATTACATCGTACTTAATTCCGGTAACGGGGTTTTTCGATATAAGAAAACCAGTAATAAAATTTTAAGCTATAATATTCCATACTTTATCAGATATTTTTATAGGTTATAACAAGCTATACGGCTTATAACAGGCTGCCTTTACCTTATTACAAACGTTATAATCTTTAATAACTTACTTAACCGTTTAATAAAGTTCTGGAAAATTATATTTTTCTTAAAATCGTTTGGTAATTTTGAATATTTTTTAATATCCATATAAAAGGTTTTTATAAAATTTCCGGACGAATTCCTTTTATTATTAACGGAGGATATAAATTTTGCCGCGAAATAATAATTGGTCCTTATCGTTTCTTTTTAATTATTTAATTTCTTTTTATTTTTTAAAGTTATAAAAACTTTTAAACTAAATTAACTCCTCCGGAATAAGTTATTTTAAAGTTATATATAGCTATATTATCCTATCGTCCTTACGATATAGCACTTATATATATCGTTTGGAAACTTTAAAGTTATAATTTCTTTTTCGGCTTAAAATATCCGCTTAAATATTTTCTTTACCTTTAATATAATAAATTTTAAAGTTAAATTTTAACAAAAAAATTATCTAGTTCTTATAACATTTATTTAACTTTTGGGTCGTTATGAATTTAGTTAAATTTTTATAATTTAAATAAATATCGAATAATTGCTTAATTTTACTAAAAAATAATTTTTATTCCTTAAGCGTTAAAATAATCGTTAACAATTTTTTATCGTAAATAAGATACCTAAATTTTGCGTTTTTAAGGGCTTTAAAAAAATACGCTATTAGGTACTACTTTCCGTTATCCTTTAATTATTTTAATATTACTTTAAAAACGTAATTTAAAACGTTTATTTTAAATCGTTTTTTTTGTTATAATTCGGTAACTTAATTACTAAAGTATGGATAATTTTATCCTTAATTTTTTAAAAAACTTTTTTAACTTTCTTTAAAAATTTAAATTCTTTCTTTACGTACTTTTTAATAATAAGTTTGGTTAAAGGGCTAACAAGTTTGCCGTAATCTTAAATTAAAGGTTACATATAACCGGTAAATCCCAAAAATTAACGAATGTTAATAACAGTAACTTTATTTAGGATTAGCCAGTTTTTAATAACTTCCAACTTGAAATCTTAAATTTAAATCTGTCCTGGGATAATGGTAAAGCTTAGAAAATTTAGCTTCTGGAAATACCAAACGTTCTTTTTAGCGTTTATTAGCAGGTTGGCCTTTTTAAGAATTTCCAGCATTTAAGCGATATACTTTTTGTACTTTTTTAAAGTTTTTGAATAAATAAAAATATCATCCAGATAAACAAAAACGAATTTATTTAAAAATTTCCGTAAAATAGTAATAAATATATACTGAAAGCTGGCTGGGGTATTAATTAAATCCTATAACATAACCTTAT
This sequence comes from Monosporascus sp. MG133, assembly GCA_004155925.1. Lineage (NCBI taxonomy): Eukaryota > Fungi > Ascomycota > Sordariomycetes > Xylariales > Monosporascus > Monosporascus sp. MG133. The sequence continues at coordinate 19,663 of QJNX01000055.1, read as the reverse complement.
ATTCATAATATCCATAAATAATTTTAAAAATAATTTTTTACTTTTCTCCTTTAACCATTCGAATTAAATAATAACCGTTTAATAAATCCAAAGCTATAAATTATTTGGCCTTATTAATGTTTTCCCTTATAGTATTTATTAGCATTAAAAGATATCTATTTTTGATAATAATATCGTTAAATTATTTATAATCGTAAACTTATCGATACATTAAATTTCCATTTTTATCGATCTTAATTTTACCATCTTTTATTTTTAATATTATTATAATTAAATACCCTACAGGTAATTCGGATTTTTATATATAACTTTTCTTAAGGTTTCGTTAAAAACTTTTCCAAAAAGTTTTAACTTTTTCCGGGTTTATGTGGTAAATTTAATAAAGCTTTAAATAATATCCTTTTTTTAATAAAAATCTTATAATCTTATTAATTATAATTAAGCAATTTTTTTCGGGTTAGTTCTTTAAATAACTTTTTAAATTTTCGATATTTAAAGGGAATTATTATTTTAGGATTAAAAACTTTAATTTCTTTAATTATATAACAGATTTTATAGGATTTATCCTTAAAATTATCCCATAAAAATATTTATTTCCTCCAATTAATACGTAAATTATTAAAACGGAATTATGGTATTCTTAAAATAATATCGTATCCTAAAATATCGGCGATATCGAAAATAATCCGTTTTGGATATCTTTATATTTGGACCTTAAATTCTTTTATTTCTCGGAAAACTTAACCGTTATTATAAATGGATAAATTTTTATTAATTGTTCGTAACTTATATAACTGCTGTTTGTATTTTTAAGGGATCTGGTATTTTTCGGTTATCCCGAAGGAAATAAAATTTCCTTTTACTCCGGAATTAATTATAACGTTAAATGTTTTATTTCCATAATAAATAAGGATCTCGATTTAATTTCGTATTTTTTTTTTTGCCTTATATAAGGTTTTATATATAAGGGCTTTTCGGTACCTTACTTTTAAAGGCCTTTGCCGTTTTTTAACTGATATATTTTAAGGGCTAAAAAGCGTTTCCATTCGCATACTTTCCTAGTTACGTATTTAATATAATAATTATCCATGTATTTAAACCATTTTCTGTTGCCAAGTTGGTATTTAAAGATAATTATCTTTTTTTAACTTTTTTTTAGGTTTGGTATTTTGCGAATTATAAGGTCAAAAGGGTAAACCTCCGAAAGGGGTATTTTCATAATTAAAAAGTCGTATTTATCGCACGGTATTGGTACATAATATAAACATCCTTACGTTATGGTCTTCTGGCTTTATTTAAATTCGGAATGTAAGTAATAAAATCTAAGGTAATTTGGCCATTAAGGGGTTTCTATATATCTGCATTTATTATCTGGTTTTATAAGTATTTTTTTATTATATTCTGGCCAAAAGTCGTTATCCTTTTTGGCGCATTAATGGATAAAATAGCTATCGTTATAACAGGCAGAAAAATGCATAATTCCGTAATTATCTTCTGGTAGCTGGGGTTTGGGGTATATCGTACATTTCGGAAGTTTATAAAGTTCCGGAAATAACTATTTATGGCTGTCGAAATTTTTTCGCAACTAACCGTCTTGGTCGTATATTTTATATTCCTATATATCGAAATAACAAATGCATCTTAACGTAATAATTATTTTGGAACTGGTTCGTTCTGGATAATATTTACAAGCTTTAACTATAACATTTTTGCAAATAATATAATCTTTATAATTTAAATCGTTATTTTTAACCTTATTAATCGTAATAATAATAAATTCTTAATTGGCAGAAATAATATTTACTTCCTTTTTATTTTTATCCTTATTATTTATATTTCGTTCGGCCGTACGAATCTTTTTTTTGGGCTGGAAAATCTTATTTTTTTAATAACTTTTTTAAGGGTTTCCTTTTTTTGGTAAAAAATAATACTTATTTTTAAAATAACTTTTTTTGTTATAATTAAAATATTTAACTTTAAATTTATCTTTTTTAGATTTCGTTAAAATAATATTAACTTTTTTTTAAAATTTATCTTTTAATTTTTTATTACTATTAAAACGTTTATTATTATTTCGTCTGCCGGTATTTTTCTTTTTAAGGTATTAATTAAAAATACGTCGGTCGGAAATAATAATTTTATCGACGTATTCCTTAAAAAATCCTTTTTTAAGGACTTTAAATATCTTATCTTTAATTTGTTTCTTTAAGCCGTTATAAAAAGGAAAAAATAACGTTTTTTTTGGTAACTTAAAAATAATTATTAATTAATTAAATTCGGTTACATATTTTGCAACAAACGTTATTTATTTTAAGTCGTATATTTTTTTAATTATATATTATTATTTATCGGTATTTTCGTATAAGGTCCGTATTTATTCTTTAAAATGCTTATAATTATTAAAAACGTAATTAGTAATATTTAAGTAATTATCGGAAAAATGTATCAAATAATTATTAAAAATAGGTTTAAATTAATCGAATATTTTTCTAACAAATAACTAAAAAATGGTTATAATTTTTTAATAATTCTCCGTTAAAAAACTTTCGTATTATTTAAGGTAAAATTTAACTTTAACCAAAAATCCTTCTATATTAATGGATCTATTATAAGGTTTAAAAGTAATTAATTTGTAACTTTTAATATTAAGTATTCCATAATAGGTAGGAAAAAATATAATTCTTTTTCGTTTTCGGTTAAATAATAAAAAAGTAAAAATTTGTAAATAAAAAATAAATATTTCGAAAAAAGATATTAAAATTTTTAGATAAAAAATAATTTTTAAAATTATAAAAACCTTTTTTAATTATTAAACGAATTTAATATTTTTTTTTTAAAATCTTATAACTTTTTTAGCTATAAGGTTTAATCGTTAATTAATCGTAAGTTTTCTTTTTTTTCCCGTATTTATAATAAAAATTTCCTTAATTTTTTCCTTATAATTTAACTTCTTAAGTTATATTTCGATAATTTTTTTTGCTTTTTTAAAGGTAAGAATTAATTATTATTAAAAAAAAAAGATTTTTTTTAACTTTTAATTCTGGTAACCTTTAGTAATATATTATCGATTAATTAAAAAAATTTTTTAATAAAAGGTAGGTTATATAACTTAATTATTAATCCTTCGCTAGTTAATAACGGAGGTCGAATATGCTATTTATTTACTAAACGTCGTTTTATAATATCGTTTTTATTAAATTTAAAAAAGTTTATACCTAATTAGGCCTTAAATTATTCGTTAATTATTAATTAAAAAGTTATTAAAATGTAACGAACTTATTATATATCTACCTGGAAGTATAAATAATATCCGAAATAAAAGTTTTTAATTTATAAGTAATAATAACATAATAAATAATGTATTTATTAAAAAAATTTGCGGACTTTTCCCTTAATTAAAGAACGGTATAGTTATTTCTGGTTAAGAGCTTAAATTAATAACTAAAAAACGAAATTAAATAAATGTTATTTATATAAGAAACCGTCCGTTATATATTTATCCTGGATTTTAATAAATATATCGTAGATTTATATGATTTATATAATTTATGTGATCTAGTCCAGATTACTTAGATCACTTAGATCACTTAGATCACTTAACCCTTGGCGCGGGGAAGCCAAGCTTCTCCTTGCCCGAGGTTTACCCGGTCGGAGTCTCCCTTAAGGACCTCCGAGGACAGGTTTCTCCAAGACAGGAACCCCTGTTCCTGTACTGTAACAAGTAAGTACATACATGTACCGTCGTCGTTTAAACACGCGGCACGTCCAAATACATACATACACGATTAATAACACGATGCGACCGGAGGACACATTCCAAAAACCGTACCCAAGGGGGGCCGGATGAAAAACCATATAGGCGTTAGCACGGTAACAAACAAATAGTTACATACACGATTGATTGGTTCCAGAGCCCCACCAAGCTCCAACGCCCCCAACCACTAGTTCCAAATAGTCGCCAGCTACGTTACAGGAGCCGAAGCTCCTAGAATGGTCCGTATAATGGGCTTGGCGCCATCCAAGATACGTTGTCCTAAGCTGGATTCGAACCAGCTGTCCTGTCGCAAGCTGTAGGTTCCCCAAGCCTGCAGCAAGCGCGCAAAAAGGACACCCAGGCTCGAGACCACTAAGCATTAGGGGAAATAATATATATATAAACATAACGTTATTATTTATATATTTTTATAAAAAAACGAAATACATATATAATATAATTATTTAAGATAAATAATTATTATTTATAATAAAAATATAACTTAATTTTAAAAAGGAAAATAAATTTTATTTATTTTAACGTAATAATAATATTAATTTATGTTTTTAAAAATTTATATATATTTAATTCTTTCGATATAAGGAAAATATTATTATTTTTATACGATAAAGTTATTAAATATATATACGGCCGTACCTTTTTAATATATAAAACTGATATATTCGATAATAGTAACTTATAATATTATTTTTAATTTCTTAAAATTTATACGAACCGTTTTCGAATTTTTTACGACCGTTTTATTAACTTATTTCCTTTTTTAAACGCCTATTTTATTTATATTATATTCGTTCGTAAGTTAGATATTATATTTAATTTCGGATATATATTAAAAAACGAAAAATTCGTATATATCGTTATAATTATGTATTTTAAAACCTTACCGGAATAAAATTCGTTTTCTTTTATATATATTTCGTTATAATGTGCGATAAAACGATTAATTTAATATTTTCCGACGGTTTCGTTAATGTTTAATAAGATTTCGGTTATTTAACGGATTTATCTTGCCGTAAAAATATGATCGTATATTTTTTTAAAATAATATTTAATTAATTAACTTCCGTTTTTTTTCAATCCGAAAACTTACGTATTATTACTTTTATTTCGGCACGTAATTTAAAATTATAAACGCAGTAAAATAAGGTTAATTAGGATATATTAAATCGGAAACTTATAAAAGTTTTTAAGTTACTTTTTATAATAAAATCCTTTACGTTTATAGTTTATATTTATAATCGAAATTAATTATTTTTACCCGAAATTAATTATTTAAACGGTTATTAAAATATTGCAAAATAAAGTTGTAAGGGGTGGTTATTATTATGGGAAAATGTCGTATTTATTGTTAGGGTAATTCATTATGTGGGGTCGGAGGTTGGTTATTAGCTTCTGGGAATGGATAACTCTTAAATCATCTACGTCTCTTTGCAAGCACTCCTATTCCACCAACGTGAAATAAGTTGCAAAACCCCACGGACGCCAGCTCTACAGGAACGGTTATGTGGGGGGTGAACCCCTAAATACTAACAGGAGAGCTGTGGCAACATCGCTTCTTCCTACTAGCGGACGACGAGTTGCTGATCAGCGTGGCTTGTGAATTCTTTGGGTCGAGTGCGTCCGCGCAGACCACCAGGGCGTCCCACCTTCTACTTAGAAAAAGTCAGGCACGGCCGTAGCGATGTTTCAAATGGACGATGACGACCGTGGGGGCCTACACCAGCCATGGGCTAGCTTAGATAGTGAAGATTTGCCAATGATCCGGCCCCAGACCAACAGTTGCTGGCATTTTGTCCCTGGGATGGGGCTCATTCCATGTAATTTAACCTGCCCGGGGCGTACCATGGTAAACAGCGGGCAATAACATGGACGGCGGTTGTTTATATTCGCGAGCGACATATAAATTGCGCGTCAAATAAGAGCTGCATGGAGAAATCAGAATTCAATCGATCTAGGCGAACAAGCCCTAATTAAAGTTAAAGCTTATGAGGTGTCCAGTGATGGACAGAAGCGACTGCTTCTAACTGCCAGATAGAAGGTGGCCATTCTGGGAATAATGGTAACGGTGCGCAATAGCTGCTGGCAAGTTCCGCGGTAAGTCTCGCCGTCAGCGCATTGGTATTCCATTCGCAGGTAGATTGAACACAGACCTGTTCCGAAGCTTAGTGAATGAGGGCAGGCGTCCAACATGAGCGACGACGGGTTTATCGCGCGAAAGAACTTGGTCGTTATGCCATTTTAGAGGCAGATGGTACAGTACGGGTCCCTCGCATACGGCGGCGTGCCAATTCGCAAAGCTGAGCGTAATGATTTCAGCCACACCTGTGTCCTTAGGCAGCGGCATTACTACCCGGCGGTACTTGTCATGTGGCATCGAAACAATCCCCATGAACGAGCAGCCTGTGGTGGGACTCGAATGATCTCTCAATAGAAGCCGGTCGCATCCTGCAGGTGCAACAGTAAGCGTTGGCCTACGGGTTGTACGTCGAATATCCCGAATTCCAGGCCTAGAGTGGCCCGATGCAGGTTTATGTCTATGGTGGCGGGACGCAATATGTCCGGCACGTCATTGGGACACAGACATCCGGGCCCACGTCCCGCTGATCGAGCCCGACGGCGGCTCGGTTTCCCATGTATAACGCGCAGAGGAAAGACTGCTAGCACCGGCGACGGACTGGCAGGAGTCGCGTTGTTGGTCGCTTAGCGCTCGCTGGTCACGCAGTACAGCGCTGGGGCGGGCCGCGACGTTTCGAGTAGAGTCGGAGGGTCAGTTGATCCCTCGCCATTGCATTATACGTAGACACGTTCGAGCGGCAACTTCTAGAGGCCACTGTACGAAGGAGGCAGAGTACTGGTCATCACCTAGGCGACTGCTATGGCTCATATGGCAGAAAGCACCATGATAGCTTTGTTCCATGGCGTTGCCCCATTTACTGTTGAAGCGCAGACCGTGGAGATTCGCTTTTGGAGGCTGAGTCGTGAGCGATATTAGCTTCTATTTTTAATAGCGCTAGTAAGTCTTTCGCTCGTCGCTCTGTTCTTGGTCTTCGGTTTGGCGAGCCGTACTATTGGGCGACGTCCATACCGCTTCAAGTTAGCGCCTATCTGCATCTCATCTCTCTCAGCCCCCTGACGTTGGCGCCGGCTCTATTCTAGCGCTAACCCCTGTATGGGTAGGAGAAGAAATTAGTGAAGATGGACGGATGGACCTTTGGAGCCTGCCCAAACCCCTGAATCTTTGCAGCTGCTTGTGGCGCAAGATGACGCTCCCGACTACAGGAATGATCTTCACTGTCATAACCTTACTAGCGTATCCTCGATTTTCTCTGCATCAGATCTTTCGCAATCCACGTTAGTTAGACCCATATGTCGTGTTATGCACATGTGGTCACCTGTTGAAGATCTTTCGAGCATCTCATGCGGTCCATGAGTTGCTAGTAATTACATCTTGTCTAAGCCCGCGAACCGATAAAAAATGGAGCTGCTGTATAGTAGCAATATTTTCTCGTATCGCGAATGCCGAATGCATCCCCAGTGCACTGTCCCTAGGCAATTATGTTTCCGCCGCCCGAGCCTATTCGGGACAAGCGTCACCTGAATAATATGATCCGGCGTGAAGCCGGCTCAACCGGCTCAGGGGCAATTTCTTACCGCAGTGCCCGGGCTACCACCTGATGCTACCCCTGAGAAGGGAGCCGCTTTTCACAGGTGGACGGCGCGCCTAAGATGCTGGGATCATTTGGTTGAAACACCGCGGCGAACGCCGTTGCCGACTTAGCCGCTAGGGTTATATAACAGGTGGTCGCCATGGCCAACAGGATGACCGCTGGCAGTTCTTCTCTTCTGCCCACGAGCCGCCAAGCCCAGCTTCTTTTTTTTTTTTTTTTTTTTGACGGAATGAAGTCAGCCGTTCTTTACCAAGTCCTCGCCGGGGGCGCCGCATTGTCCGCCGCCAAGCCTTGCCCGAAGCGAGTAGTCGTTCCTTTCCCCGAAAAATTCGAGACGGCCACGCTCGAGGAAGCCCAGGCTGCAGCTGCCGAAGACCCCGGTTTCCAGGAGTACATTGCCAATCTCACTGAGAGTGGCAATGTTATACCTGATGATGCCCTCGATGGCACTTACTATGCAACTCCTGATGCTCCTCAAAGCGGATCTCAGAATACTTCATTCGCTTTAGTTCACGACAAAGATTCAGACAGTATTACGCTCGTTATAGGTCACGACGGAACAACTCGAAATGTTACGTTCGATATAACCCATGGTAAAACTCACCATGAAAGCCACAACACGACTATCCGCCCAATCGATGATGGATCTCACTACCCAACGTACCCTACATACCCGACGTACCCAACTCAGAAGGGAGGTCACGGCTCAACTCAAGATGGAACCCCTGATAGAACGGAGGATGGCTCCGACGGAGCCGATAATGGTGCAGAGGATAGTGTCGAGGATCGCACCGATGACGGGGCCGATGATGGAGCTCACGGGGCCACTCCCTCGATCACTCCGTCCACCGACGAGACCCAGAGCTCGTCTGAGGGCAAGACCACTTCCACGATCAGTTCCTCCGCTAGCGAAACTCAGAGCTCGCTTGAGGACAAGGCCACTTCCACAATCACTTCCTCTACCAGCCAGACTCATAGCTCTTCTCACACCGCGGCAATCACTCCCTCCGCCAGCCAGACTCATAGCTCTTCTCACACCGCGGCAATCACTCCCTCCGCCAGCCAGACTCAAAGCTCATATCAGACCTCCACCATCACTTCCTCCGCCAGCCAGACTCACAGCTCATCTCAGACCTCCACTATCTCTTCCTCCGTAAGCAGGACCCTCAGCTCCGATGCCACTCTCCCCACTATTCCCCCCACCAACGGGACTGAAAATACTGTGGGCTGCACGAACCCGGAAGTTCTCGTGGAGTGGCGGAATATGAAGGATGCCGACAAGAAGTCTTTTGTCACGGCCATTCGATGCTTGTAAGTTGCTGCCGATCCGCCACACGCTCTCCATACCTCTGCCGATGTTTCTTAGTTCTAGACTCTTGGCTCTACGGTTGCTGATACTCGACTTTAAAGGATGGACAAGCCCCCGACTGGCCTGACTGGAACTGCAAAAAGTCGATATGAGGAACTGGTGTGGGCCCACCAAAGGCAAGCCAACAACATCCATATGTCTTCAATCTTCCTGCCTTGGCACCGGTATTACACCAACGTGTTCCACAGACTCCTGCGCGAGGAATGCGGATACACGGCGCCGATCCCGTGGTGGGACGAGACCAAGGACACCGGCAACTTCGCCGCTTCCGGCTTGTTCACTGACGACTATTTCGGTTCCATGCCGGAGGTTACGAGAACGGGCATGGGCACATGCATCACGGATGGCGTCAGTAGATCCCCGGATCCCTTCCGTCTTGTACAGCTCGCGACTAACTGATAGTTTAGGCTTTTGCCGGTAAGAGATTGAATATTGGACCTGGATTCTCCAACCGGGACCACTGCCTCTCCCGCGGTGAGGATAAATCAATGACGGGACAAGTCAGCAAGGCCTACGTCGATACCTGCGTGTCCCGCACTGCCTACGACGACATGCGGACCTGCCTTGAGAACGGTCCGCACGCATACGGTCACAACGGCTGCGGCCCCGTGATGGCTGACGCAATCGCCTCGCCCGGCGACCCCGTCTTCTACATGCACCATACCTTCATTGACCATGCCTGGAAGTCGTGGCAGGACAAGGCGGCGGTGCGCTCGATGTCCATCAGCGGCTGCGCCGGTAGGTCCGGCCCCTGCACCCCTCTGACGCTCGACACTGTCCTCTCGACACTTGGCGTAGAGGTCGACGTCAAGGTCCGGGACATCCTTGATACCGAGGGCGACTTCCTGTGCTACAAATATGACTATTAATCTCGACTAGGCCGACGTGCCGAACGCCAGAAGGCCTCCCAGAATGAGGAAAGCCAAAATGGCTGGCCCTAGCCTCGCTTAGGATACATCTCATTGTAACATGGCGGTTACTCTGACTTCCTCGCCGGAATTCCTCTTTGTCTCAAAGTCACTTAGTCGTATTTGTAATATATTGTGTAGATAATAGATACCCAAACGTGTTCTAAATGTTCCTTGGAATTGGCCTCTCCCCGGAGCTATCTACGATGTCGCTGCGTTCGTGCTGTTCAGGATGCTGCCTCGCCCTCGTACAGAACGGGACACTGTTCTAAGTACCTAGGATGTGCTTTATGACCAATCAGCGCTGTCAATTGGGATGGCGTGGTATCCATTGAACTGTCCGTTGGGATCATAACTTCTTTTCAACGAGCTCAGGCGCTCGTGGCGTCGTTCGTCATACCCGTACAATGCAGACAGAGGTTCATCGTCATGTCCATAATTCTGATACACCACCAACCGGTCGTATCCAGAGTTCTCGGGTTGAGCCAATATGTCGCGCCATCCATGAGCAAAGTCGTCGGCAACGTCAGCTACGGTGTCGTCGGTGTACACCATTTCCAAAACGACGAGGTTATGTATCTCACCGCGGTGAGGGAAGGCGGAGTAGTCGTTGGGCAGTGCGCTCACACCCTCCTGGCCGAAAGTTTCGATCAGCACTATGCTCCTGTTCAAGCCTGGGTAGGCGACAATCAGTTCTGAAAACGAGTCATAAATCTCGCGATATGTGCTCGTAGGTAGATCCCTTGAGGCCAGGCTGTACATATTGTGTCGAAGACCCGTCTGGCAATTGGCAGCCACGCCACCCCCAGCCGATTGGGACGGCAAGTCTACCCATGGGATTAAAGACTCGTTGAATGTAAGACTCAAAGGGGCAAATAACTGGGCATATCGTCGGCCGCTCGCTTCGGGGCCGGCGTAGACTAGGCCGAGGGCGATGATCACCTTGGGATAGTAGCGATAGACTGTCAGCGTCGGCTCCTTCGTCATGATTTAAGACCTAGGCCATCTGGGAACATACCTCGAGTGAATCGGCATCGATCGTGAAAAGCGTGATTATGGCCAAGGCTGAGTCCATATCAGGGATCAAAGAGTTTATGGTATCAATGACGGTCTCAAGCGATTCGCCGCTGAAAGTCATGTCCACATTATAATGCATTCCACCATTGGAAGCTGGATACGTCTCGAATGTCGTCTCGATGACTATACCAAAATTTTGACCAGCGCCGCGCACACCCCACTGTACCATCCTGAGTCAGTCATTGTTATTTCCAAGAATCTTGGCCAGGCACCGAATTGTGTAGGATATGTTTTTTGTTCTGCAAGGTCTTGAATAACCTTAGTGAAAATATGTGTTTGCGGGCTCAAGCACAGCGGCGAATTGGGGGAAAGAGTGACGAGTGATTTCTTACAAAAAGGTCCTGATTGATATCATCAGATGCCTCAACAATCGTACCATTCCATAGCGCCATACGAACTCTGCGGATCGAGTCGCTGGTAATGCCATACTTCCCTTGAAGCCTTCCGACTCCGCCACCGAGCGAGGCACCGGTTGCTCCAACACAGGGGCAGGATCCGACAGCTAGTTCACATCAGTCCAATTGAACGCATACGAGTCTATCATGGACTGACTCAGTTCCCTTCCAGCTCCGCCTACAGCATCAATCATGTCTTGGAAGGTCGCACCGCTACCGATAATCACACTCAGGTCGCCATTAATGCTGGCATACCTGAAATTCTCCATGTTCACCATAACAGCATTCTGGATAGTGCGGAGGGTCGGGGAGTATCCATGGCCGCCGGATCTCGCAAGCCATGGGATATTATTTTCGTCATAAATTCGAGCTACCGATTGTCACGTTAGCTGATAACCTCGTTATCAGGCATCGCGAATATATGTTGAACTTGCACCGATCGATAGGTCTTCCTCTGTGTTTGGAAGAAAGACAAAGTCAAAGGTCGGGGATTCATAGCTGGACCAACGAGTGGTCTCGCTAAGAAAGTCTGGCCACGAAGCGTCATGGACAGAACCCGCTATCTCTGGTGGCCATTCCAGCTCCTGTTCAATGAACCCGACTCCGGCCAACGACCCGCCGGCACCAGATACTGCCATGATGGCCGCTGAGATCAGCAGGAGGGGCTGGACAACCCTGGGTCTAGCCATGGTGTTGCGGAATTGAGTTGTCTCCTAAAGGGGTTGCAGGGAGCCAACAACGATATGTGTTGGTATGAACCACAAGGGAGGTTGTTTCTGAAGATGAGTGTTTTGTATTTCAGGGATAGACCGTCAAGTGTAGACGTATGAGAAGCACATGCTGGTTATAGAGTAAGTTAGGCTCCCCCAGCAACCGGGCAGGGTGTCTTTATTTTACACGATTCCCGCTACTCCTAATAACCTTGTACGGCAAGGTTTCGACCATTTCCCCTGTTGAATTCCACTTATGATGCAACTTCTGGTCAGCATGCTCCTCCCCCAGCCGATTTTCTTCTTCTTTTTGTCCTAAGCCTTATGGATAAACAAACAACAAACTGTTGGGATGACTTTCACGAGTAAAGCGCCTGACTACCAGAACGTACTAACTCATCCACCCAGATCCCGAGTTCACGGGCTCAGGTATTGCGGATCCCTAATCACACTTGAACCACATGGGTAACTATGCTTTGATACAGTCTAGGTGAGCACGACTAGGGCGACGAGCAGAACATACAGGTTTGAATTACCAGTCAATGGACATAGTACTTTAGAATTTAGTTCCGGACTCCTATACGCGGGGTCTCGAGGTTGCAACCAGAGAGATAGTACAAGCCCGGCGAGGAATAGAACCATGTAAGGCTAGCTCAAAGTCTTCTGGTAAAACCGCATGAGGAGTCCGAGTTATCGCAGCTGAGCCCGAGTCATCCAGTTCTAGCTATCAGAGCCAGCAGGTTTCAAATGTCCGAATGGGTTGGTTGAAACAGAACCTTACGCGTCGTATTAATCCACCCGCAGGTCAACGTGGGCTGATCTAAGCAGGGGCTGAGCAATCCCGATCATACGTAATCTAATGATACCCCAAATCCTATAGGACCGGGTTATGTGTTGCTTCTCAGCCTCTAGAGCCCAAGCTTACGCGGCTAGATATTACTCTATTGCATAGGTAGCCTTCGATGCACCGCCAAGTCGTTTGACGGGCTATGAAGCCCATGCTCGACGCATATGACCAGTTCGTTATTCACCGGGCGTATTCGAGTTCGAGGGCGAGCTGTACCACACGCACTCGTGCTGGGAGAATGCCCATTCCACGTGACCAGCAAATCTTTCCATCACGAAGAAATCAGATAAGCTATATGGGGATCTACCTCGGAACGATAAGGGACACTGCTGACAAGTTTGTCAGGATTATCGACTGTCAACTGGACACTCCTTCAATGCGCTTAATATCTGCGTAATGAAATCTTAAGAGCCCTCTTGGATTATGGCAAAAGATCGGGCGCTCAAATTGCGTTAGTAGTTCAAGCGGTATATAGTTATATATTCCTACAAGCCCGGTGGCGAGCGCACGCTGCAATGCCCTAAACGCCAACCAAATCACTCATACTCAGGCCCTGAAACGACCAAGCCCTCCGAGGAATCAGCAGTCGATCAATGGAATGAACATTCGCTTACCACGACTGGGCCTAACGAGCCATGGGAGCAAGCCCGCTACGGTAGTCCTGGCCGCCTAGCGATGAACGAGGCGCCCCAGTAGCTCGTTAAAACCGCCACAGGCCAGAACTTCGTAATCTGCTCGGCGCTCGCGTAGACACGCTCTTCTGCTGCCTTGGGATGCTCTAGTTGACGGGAAACAATCCGATGGAGTACCAGTCGTGGGAAAAGCACAAGGACGGCTGCGTCTTCCGTCAGAACACCGTTACCAAGGTCTACGGCACCGGCCACGCGAGCTTAGCCACATCACCCGACGGGTCCCAAGACTACATGGTGTCCCACGCCCAGACGACGCCGAGTCCCAAGTCGGACCTCTACCGCACCACGAGGATACAGAGGTTTACCTGGCACGACGACGGTACCCCGAAACACCCGCTGGGGGAGAACGTCCCTTCCTGGTCCCGGCGGGCCAGCAGGCTTTAGCGGAACATTTGTGATCGCGGACGGCTGTTAAGTTTTGAGTAGCAGGTGCGAGTAGATTATCCGCGGAGTATTTGACAATATATCGCCGTCTTCCATTCTCTAATTGATCGTTGTTGAGGTTAGAAGCACATCGATGCAAAATAGAGATTTCTTGTGCCGCCGAAGGACCCCTATGAAATGCCAGGGTTTAGGGAGCGCCTCGGCCAGACACTTTAGTCTTCGGGCTCCTTGATATTCTCAACTTTGTCGGGATTTTACTTACACTGGTGTGTGGCAAGTACCTAGCAGGTTATAGTTAACAATCCCCTAACGGAATTTAGAATGCCGCATCTCACCTATAAACGTATATAAATGAGAATAGCATTGCGATCCATTGCTGTAACTATAATTAATCTTGGCAATACGTCTGTAGAGGCGAGTGAAGTGTTTGTAGCCCGTCAATTTATGAAAGCATAACTATTCAGCGGATACAGCCAAAAGGTTGCTTATAGGAGAGAGAGTTGAGAAAGTGCTGATTATATACTTCTCCGTTGGGATTATATGCATAAGTTACTATTAATAGCAGACTGTCCTTTCAATCTGGCACCGAGGTGATCAGATGAGCCAGCACGCCAATATGATGCATGGTAGAGGCCAGCTCATTCTAAGTATTCCACCTCCGTTAACCCAGCCTCCAACCTGTTCACTATATGCGCCTTCAACATTTCCTCTAGGCCAGTACTCGCAGGCGAGATACCACCCATCATCTCCGCAGAGTCTCCTTCCACACTAAGAAGATCTGTGTCAGTATGACTTGCTTAAAGGTTGCCCGTACAGGTAGGAATGGGGATGACGAGACAGTCTATTGTATATCCCTAACGGTGCTCGGCTGGACATCATGCCACAGAAGGATGGGATTCGGAGGAGATAATGAACCCAAGAGTCACTCACCCCGACGTCCGTCGTATCGTTCCATACCAGCTGGGTAAAGTGGCCCGTCTCCTCAGTGAACTGCGGGTCGCCAAAGTCGTATACGTCTCGTTCATTACCCCACGCCTCGACGCAGGAGGTCACGTTTGAACACCCTATGGCCAGGTTCTCGCCGTAAGGGCCCCCTGAATGTTGGAATTCGCACGTAGAGTCTAGGTAATCCGACGCGAACTCCTCAAGTGTCTTGTTCCACCTGACCTCGGAGGCGTCGTGCTCTCTCCTGTATGAATTCGTGCTGTTTAGGATTGCCGATGTGAAAGCGTCTCTATCGACGAACTCGGGTGCCTTGCTTGGTATCGTCGATGCTCTCGTTATTGTTACGGTCTGGCATGCGACGAGCGGTAGGAAGGGAACCAAGACGGCGAAACTCGGAAGAAGCATCTTGATTTGAAAAATATATTTAGGGGAATGGTATACGGGTCTGTGGCTTCGAACGCAGTACTCTATCCGCTGTACTTCGTCCTTGACTGAGAGTCATACTTTCAGCCTTCGATACTACGGTGCCTCGACGGCCACATTAAAACAGGCAAGATCTAGCATGTTTTCTTGTCCCCCAAGATATTATTTACAGATCAAGTTGAGTTTCAGGACTTCACTACATAGACATGCATATTGGTTCGGCGCATCTCTTAATTACCCGCCCTCAAATGACGAAATGGCGCTGTTCCTTCGGGGCGGAGTTCGAGATCTCTTGGTTTTCTTGGAACAGCGGTCCGCCCAGCGCTGCCTATGACGTAGGAACCGCAACCCCCCCCGGTAAGACCCTATCAACAGATATCTGCACTAAATGAACAGAACCAAGATCCATGGTCGCCAAGGTGATATCTATTGCGGTTTTTGGTTTGCAACTGTATGGGAACATTGTGAATTGTTTGCTACAGCTTCGGTGTTTGTGCCGGATTTAGTGCATCGGCGGTTTTCTAACCAGGGTTGTACGTCCGTGGAGCAAGGCGTGCTGTCTCAGGCGCCTTGCTTAGCTGCCTTGAGCTCTACATAGATTAGGTACGCATGGACTGCAACAAGATATGGACGCCTCTATAGTGAGCTATCCGTATTACACATAGCTGATTTTAATAGTGCGTAGCAAAGCATGTATCGAGATCCTCTTTATCACCTGAGCTACAAGTCTAGCAGATTATCCCAGGCTCTATTATTCACGTTTGTCTAGGCTCCATGCTCTCTTATAGCATCCCCTCAGGTGATGGCGCGATCTTCGAGAGAATACACATGTCCATATGTTATTTCGATGTAAGTAAAGATGAACCCATACAAGCTCTTGTATCGGATGAAGCAGCAATAATGACTTAAGAAACGCCAAAGTTGCTAAGTATATAATACATCGAGATGCAAAACGCAAGACCCTTGCAAAGCCATTGCGGGGATTCGTATTAAGAATCTTCAGCTATTGATACTATGTATGCAAATGCCTTCGTATTAACTCACATAGTCAAAACGCCCCTGAAGCGCACATTTCCAGAACTGCAATGCTCCATCGCCTTGGCGGCATCGGACAGGGGGAACTCCTCGATGATGCACTTGACGCCGTGGTCCTGCGAGAACTTGATGGCTTCTTCCGAATCCAGTGCGTGACCGCTGGGCCAGCCGTGTACCGACGCGCCCTTGTTTATGAGCACGCCTGTGTCGAACTCGACAGGGCCCACGGGGGCGAGAACGACCAGCTTCCCCCCGGCCTGCAATCCTCCGACGAGCGGACTGATGGCCTTGGGGTTTGGCGCGGTCGCGATGATGAGCGCCGCTCCTCCAAGCTCCTTGAGCTTCGAGACTGGATCCTCCTTGGTTGTGTCGATATATCTGTGTTGGCCAAGGTCAGTAACTTCCTCTTTCGCAAGATTAAGAAGAACCGGCCGGAACCCCGAGCCGGTCGGATGGGAAGGCTGCCTGTGCTCTGCGTGCTCCGAGCGGACCCTGATACCTAACACATGCTTGCGGGGGTTCCCTGCCGTGGTACTACGGTGAGAAGTGGCTCGGAAGATTGCTTACGCATGTGCTCCCAGCTGGTGCGCGAAATCTTTCTTCGAATTGCCGGAGCTCATGGCAACGGTATGGTAGCCCATCTTATTCGCGTACTGGATCGCGAGGTGACCGAGCCCCCCCACACCCTGCACGGCCACAGTGTTTCCCTGCTCGACGTGCATCTTGCGCATCGAGTTGAAGACGGTCACGCCGGCACAGAGCAGCGGCGCGACCTGTGCGGGATCGGCCTCCTTCGGCACCCGCACGACTGCCTCTTCTCGCAGCAGGACGTACTCCGCGTAGCCGCCGTCAAAGCTGACGCCGTTGACTTGGGCATTGTCGCACATCTGATACTGGCCGCGCGCGCATGACCGGCAGGAGTTATCATGGCCTGTATACGAAGTTTCAGCAGGAGATCCCGGCGCGCAGATTCTTGTAAAGGACAGGGAGCGAACCTCCGTGCCATGATCCCCCAACTCTTTCGCCGCCGCTGAACCGCGTGATGTTCTCACCGATAGCTACGATGTCCCCGACCAGCTCGTGACCGGGAGTCCGAGGAAACACATCGCCTAGAAAGCCGCCCTGTTCGAAAATGTCGGTATGGCAAACACCACACGCGATAACCTTGTGAAGGACTTGGCCGCGGCCGGGTTTCTTCAGTTCGATATCCTTGATGACGACGGGCAGATTCGCCTTCTCGAGCACGGCGGCCTTGAAAGTCCTCGGTAGCGAAGCGGACATGATGTACACGAATGACGATGTCGAAGGGGTTCCCGTAGAGTTTCGCGCGGGAGCCGAATTTGGGGATTAAATGCTGACGAGAACAGAGGAAAGTCCAATCTCGTCTTGGACAGTCATAGCTAATATATATTCTCCTCTTCCATGTGATAAAGCCGTCTTATCACCGAGTAGATCGGCATGTCGTCAAGACATTTGGTTCGCCCACTAGCAAAGAGCCGGGCGGATGCGACCTGTCTAATGCAGAGCTAGTCGTAAATCCGTTGCGTCTCCTTGAGAGGGGCTTTGGGGCATCCGGATCGGTCGGATCTTGCAATAATGACCTTCAAGGCGTTCGATTGCATCCGTGGAACGTAGTTTGGAACTCTGATACCAACCAACTGCAAACCTAGCAAGTATCGAATAGCATCACCTTTTCTTGATCAACTACAAGGAGACTGGTATGTAATCGGGCGAGCACCGCAGCTATGACATTGATTTTGAACGAGCTGTGATAGAAAATTGCCACATGGTATTAGCTTAATTGAACGACCTCTAGGTTCGAAGCCAGTCGAATGAACATGCTTACTTACCTGTTTTCTTTCTTCGATCTTAGTGAAAATTACTCACTAGGCAAGAAAATGGTCGTTTTCTCGGAGATAGGGTATATGAATATGCTACGCTCCTTGACGGGCAAGTGTCTTATCACCTAGAGATGATCCGGTGATCCGGCCGCTGTTGACGCTGTGATTTTCTGGTGGGGCAGAGGCCGCCGGTGTTACAAATATTTTAGTCTTCCATGTCCGAGCATTCTTGAGGCTTATTAAAAGCCGGTGTAGGACAAAATCTCGGCGGACGGGAACAACACAAAAACTCCTAACATTCGGAGGAGAAACCCAATACGCGATCATTAGTACTTGCACGTAGAATCCTTGTCGCTATCATGTGTTGAAATAGGAAGATAGCTAGAATTTCTAGTAACTCCACTTTTGCCTAATTTTATCATCATGGGCTTGCCCAGGCCTTTTAAAATGCGAGCGAACTGGTTTCCGAATATTGATAGAATGCGACTTACCAATTGACCAGCCACACCCCGCTAATGCCGCTGGTACGGAAAACACGGATGATGCGGAGCAGATCGCCGGCGGGTTTAGTTGTCCTCTGTGACGTCTCTATGGTCTGACGCCGAGGATGGCTCACTCGGCGATCGTCACAAAGCTGGATAGTTCCAGACATAGTGCGCTCGAAAGCAGCTCCTCCCTCAAGGCTCAATCCGGCACATGTATGAGCCTTGGGTCGGGCTGGCCACATGCAAGTTAACGACTCGGTCCAAACCAACCCCTAATAAGTATCGCGACATCTCTAGCCATGGTTCGAGTGGATGTAGAACAATCATGTCTGTTGGAAAATGAGTCGACGCTGACGGTGGCGGCTGGATCCGAGATGGGGTTCGGCATCGACGAGACATCCAGACACCCGGGTCCGCAGCAGGCGTATCTGCCGCGGGTTCCCGCCGGCGTCACGGCGATGGACTGCGACGGGTCGGGCGGCTGGACGCGTATGTACGCCGCGGGCACGCTGGCGAACTCGTCCTGGGCCGAGCCCGAAGACCTCAGCTGGGGCCGTCTGCCGCAAGCACAGCTTCCTCTTCACGCTGCCGCCCGAAACGCTGCCGGGCGAGTACCTGCTCTGGGCCGAGGGGCCGGCGCTGCATGCGGCGCATAAGCTTGGTGGTTCGATTTTGGCCCTCTTTCGTCTTCTTTTTTTCCTTTTTCTTTTCAGTTCAGGGCGCTATAACCCGCCCGCTACCCATGAGATCTTTCCGTTACCACCATGTATGCCACTTGGGTATGACGCACTGACGACCGCGGCAGAGGCGCAGTTCTACACCTCGTGCACGCAGCTACGCGTGACGGGCAACGGCACCAGGATGCTGGGCCCGCTGGTGAATTTCCCGGGCACGTATACCCCGACTAACCCGGGGGTGCTGATTCCGGGATTCTGGACGTACATCAAGAACTACACGCCCCCGGGCCCCGCGCTGTGGCCGCCGGGGATGAAAGACACGCATGTCGTAAAGACGTTTCCTCCGTTAGAGGAGGAAAAGGATAACGAGTAAATTTCAACCTTGTGAGTTCCTATCCTCAGGGGCTTGGCAATGGTGGGGGGGGGGGGGGG
>QJNX01000580.1:0-11193 GCA_004155925.1 Monosporascus sp. MG133 | reverse complement strand
CCCCCCCCCCCCCCCCCCCCCCCCCCCCCCCCGGGCGACGGTCGAGAATTGCCGTGACAGGGAACCCGAGGTAGTCTGTCTCTAGAAACAAACCTCGTGCATGGTCCCAGTCGGTAGGCCTGTCCTCGATATGATATGTAAGACGAAACTCAGCCGAGTAAGGCCTTGTTTCAGGACAACAGCTCCAAGTCGCCGGCAACTGCGTGCCTCGCTTCCGGCTAGAGATCTCACCTCGCTCGCAGGAGTTTGCCCGCAACCGCGCCCAGTTTCAGGGGGCTCGGGGACTGAAGAATAGCTATGTAAGAAGTCTGTAACGAAGTTATATCCTATGGCGCCCAGGGGGTGAGGTGTTCGACTACGTTGGTTGAGATCTCCCCGGTCGCGGGTAATGCCGTCGTACTCAATAGTATCCTCGTTTCTTCCTTTCTCGGCCTTGGATTTCTTAGGTGAAGGTGCGCTGCGAAGGAGGCCCCGAAATGTCTGAAGACTGATATTAGCTGTCAAAGCTCGATGTTTGAGAACGGACTCGCATAGTGGCTGATGGATGATGGCGATGCTGTCGGATGGAGAGCACGCTTGAATGAGCGAGAGCAAGTCAATGCTCCGGTGTCCATTGACGAAACTCCCCTTTTACTCTTTAGTCGAACAGATACGATACCAAGCTTAGAAACCTTGGCATATTGGCTGTGGAATATAAACGGTGGCTGGGGAGGAGAGAACAAATTCATGAACAGCACGTTCCCGGGAATCTGGTTGGTGGTTGCAGGGTTGATGTATAGTCCCCCCCCTTACCAGCGGATCTGACGACCATGACACGCGACTGACATGGAACCCACAGCGCTTGGCATCCTTGTAAAGTCAGCGTGTTGTGGGGATTTGTTATTTTTAACTTATTCGACGGTGTAGATTGTTCTCGACTCCAGCTGCCACGTGGGATGCGATATTCAGATGATATGCTTCCGTGATTGGGCGACTCAGGATCGAACCCTTCAGAGATCAGTGCCACCACCGGCAATGTATCGGAGAATAAGGTAGATAAGTAATTTCGCTCTGTGCTTGAATAGTATGTAATATCCGCACTTAAGTGCAGCCTCTCCATCAAACACGAAAGATAGCATGGATATCCACGTATTGAACCTGCGTATAGGATGGTCCTTGCTAAGTGCATCCATCCAGGAAAGGAACCCACTTGGGTTCGTGAACCGGTTCTCATCGACGTTGCTTATTTACAGGAGGCTATCGCTAGAGGTTGTCAGATCTCTCTCCACATATGAGCCATTCAAACCAAATTGAAGAAGACTTGCCATTAATAGGCTGGAGAAAAGACGGGAGAATTGGAGCGACTGGATTGGTGCCCCAGTAATGGCGAATGCAATCTCGACACGCATCCCCAAGGCCTGAAGATCACCTCGGCTAACTCGGAGGACCTAATCGAGGTCATGAAGGCTACGGACGGCTGTATGCCGAGTGGCTGTCAGAAAGTTGCGTTTCATATAAATGTTTGTATCTTGCGTGGACTGGCAGAACTGGGTCAGCCTGGTTGTGCTCCCAGCCACTCCCCACGGTTATACTCTGTATGTGCACTTCCCTTGACGGGCTTGAGCGGACGGACGGATGCTTGGACGCGCGATTCGAACATGCATGGAGCCCGCCCCCGTTGACAAGAATAGCAATACTTCCCCCTACCTGCACTCGGTACCAACTAGGCGTAATAGGGTAAGCATTTAGCACAACCTCAATAAAAGCCAGGGGTCGATCATCCACAGCTTGGCGTTCACATGCTGTCTGACCGCCCTTCAGCTGTGTTTCTGAATATCGAACTTTCCGTCCAATCAAGCACCAGCCTGACCGTCGATTTTACATCAAATTCACCTGCCTGCCAATCAGAGCCTACCCAGTTGGTGCAAAGGCTGATGCTAGTATAAGATGGGAGCGACCGACAGGAAGTACCAACTAGCGCTGTTAGGAATCGAACTCTTAATATGACATGTAACTCCCACCTATATAGGAGATGCTACGATAGTATGCACTAACGTTAGGAGCATTATTCTTAGTGTTAGGAATCCCGGGCGTAGGAGTTTTTTGCTGGGACGGGTCAAGTGAAAAAGCTTGGGAAATTTCAACTTACATACACGTGGAAACATGCAGGAGGATTGGAATCGACAATTCGTACGGGGCATACTACGGAGTTATATGCATGTAATATGTATGTCGACATACATAGATGTCCGTGGGTAGTGCGGATCGCTGATGGGTATACCAAACCCCCGTTCGCTTCCCCCATTCGCAACTCGCGAGTTCGCCCATTCGAGCGCCTCAGACCTCTTTATACAATGTGCTTTCAACTATAAAAAGCCTCCCCACCTCCTTTTTCTGCGCATGCAGGCACAAAGAAGATCGGACCGATCAAAGTAGTAGCGCTAAAAGACCTGACTCTGTCTGTACACACTAAGTCGTTCCCGACGCATGATGACCGGCTTTTGTTAACTCCCGTCTCTAAGATTTGTATTGATATTTGAACTCCACTTCGGCCATTAGTCAGACTGGCGTGCCTTAGCCCATTGGGGCGGTTCCTTGATCGTTTGGGAGATATCATAGCTCTATCAACCGTAATCGATAGACCGACATAGAGTTGAAGAAGTTTGGAGGTACGTATGAGGTGGAAATGCATCGCACAATCTTTTCGGTTCTTCCCTCGGAAAATCGACAAATCCCAAGTTACATATCCGAATGCCACAAGCCTCGCGATCCTTTTGCCCTTGCTTTTTCTCTTATGGTACCCCATGGTACCCCTTCTGCTGTCTACCGCTACCATCGCTGTTTCTTGCCTGACCGCCGTTCAACGTGGAGCAGCCAAACCTCCATTGTGGGCATCGTGTGTCTCCGTCACCCTCTCGTTTTCTTGGGACGGCTGCTGCCCATTCTTCTTACCTACCTACTTTACGCAAACACAGCAACCCGCTCCTGTATATCGCTCGAGGTAACGTCCATCCCACCCAACTTAGCCTAACTATCAATCATCATTCGGGCAATAGAGGGCACCATCGTTAATAAGCACCGCATGGTAATACTTTTTCCGGTTGACAGAGGATTATCATTACACGTTCTCTGTGCCATTTTCATTGTTTCCAAGTCTTTGATACCTTCTATATATGTTCCAAATAGGTGTAGGGAAACAAAGAGGCATTTATCTAAAAGCTACCCACTCCGTGTTTGCACCTCTATTACGTACTTACCGGATGGCATCCACATTTATCACTGCCCATCCCATGCATCTCCAGCCCGCCTTGTCGCCCACCCCCCCAGAATCCACAAAATTAAATCCGTACTGCCACCTGCTGGGATAAGCCAAATGGCCAACCAGCCGCACCGCTTCGGTTTAAACATCAACCGCCTTGCGACTAGACGCCTGAGGTAGTACCTACGCCTGTCTAGCTCCAAGGCACTCCCCTGCGCATCCTTCTTCACACTTGCCAACTCAATTTCGTCATCTATCTCGAACCCTAAGCTAACCCTCTCCTACTCGAAAAGCTATTGTCGTGCCTTCGGCTTCATCTTGACCTCTTCACACCGAAGCCATCTAGTGGTTGCTCAACTGGCCCCCAAACGAAGCGACTGCCATAACGGCGATTGCTTCCTCACATTCCCGAGTCGTCAGCTTGATGGGAGCTCGAATATCGAGCCATCCCCACTCAACACCGAAGCAGTGAGTTTCGCCACGACCTGTCCGATAAGCGACTTCGCTATTTCGGGAAGACACCTTCTCCGAGACGATGTCCTGACGGAATTGGCTCGCATTGTTCGCTTAAGCCTTGGGCATTGATCGACACGCCAATATCGCCGTTCCAATTGTTTTCGTCAACCTCCTTTGGCGGGCCGTATAAGGCCCGTGGAGCATGTTCAAAATGGGCAACTGCATGAGTTCGAACAAAGAGGAGGAAGAGAAGAGGAAGCGGAGCCAAGCCATTGACCAAGCGCTTAACGAGGACTCGAAGAGATTGCGGCGAGAATGCAAGATATTACTACTTGGTGAGTCCCCATTGTATCCAAGTCGAAGGACGCGGCTAAACAAGACTCTACGTAGGGTCCGGTGAGAGCGGGAAATCGACAATTGTAAAGCAGATGAAGATCATACATCTGAAAGGCTATTCAGCGGAGGAATTGTACAACTACCGCGCAACCGTCTTCAAAAACTTGCTTGAATGCGCCAAAGCCGTCATAATCGCCATGGACCAGTTCGACATCGAACCGAGCAATCCGGAGACCAAGGGCTACTGTGATTACCTGCTAGGGTACAATGTTGAGGCCGGGCCCTCCGCCAGCGTCGAACCCGAGGTTGGCGTCGCAGTACAGGCGCTGTGGCATGACCCTTGCATAGAAAAGCTAATGGAGCATGCCACCGAATTCTACCTCATGGATTCTGCCGAATAGTCAGTGTGGTCCATTCAGATATCCTATGGGTTTGCTGACCGGTCTCTCAGTTTTTTCGACGAGGTGTCACGGATATGCGCACCGGGCTACCTTCCAAATGAGATGGACGTCCTACGTGCACGGACGAAGACGACGGGTATCTATGAGACTCGGTTCCAAATGGGAGCTCTAAGCATTCAGTAGGAGATACCGGCCATCTGCATGGTTTGACCCCAACTAATAACCCGTGCTTAGCATGTTTGACGTCGGAGGCCAAAGGAGCGAAAGGAAGAAATGGATTCACTGTTTCGAGAACGTGACGTCCATCATCTTTTGCGTGGCGTTGAGCGAGTACGATCAAGTGCTGCTCGAAGAAAGTAGCCAGGTAAGTCGTTGGGACGGAATTGCTTGAACGGCGCTGACAGGACGGTAGAACCGCATGATGGAAAGCCTACTCCTTTTTGACTCGGTGGTGAACTCCAGATGGTTCATGCGCACGAGTATCATCCTATTCCTAAACAAGGTCGACATATTCAAGGTCAAACTACCGAGATCACCGTTGGGGAATTATTTCCCGGACTACTCTGGGGGCAACGATGTCAACAAGGCAGCGAAATACCTATTATGGAGATTCAATCAGGTTAACAGGGCTCACCTCAATCTTTATCCTCAGTAAGTCATGAGCTCTGCTGCTTGGGTTCCACGGATGCTAACCGAGGACAGCTTGACTCAAGCAACAGACACATCGAATATCCGGTTGGTCTTCGCGGCCGTCAAGGAAACAATACTGAATAACGCACTTAAGGACTCTGGCATTCTGTGATTCGACTTCTATCACATATCATGCCTGGTCCTGGTCACCATCACGCCAGAAAATGGGAGGAAATGGAAGGTTTTAAGCATTGGACTGGAGTGGGGACATCTCTTCTTGCAAGGCGTTGAGGCGCCGTGGTTCAGCAGATTTCGATATCCCTACGCATTAGCGATGCGTTACGATCGAGACAAGCCGAACTATTCAACGGATAAGACTGGCTGTAATATTTCTCCCATCGTTTTCCCCATCTCCGTGCGGCAAGGTCAGCATTGTATTCGCGCTTATCCTAAACTGGACCATATACACGGGGGTCATGGGGGATGGGACAAGAGCAACAATGGATAACTTTGCGTTGGGCATAAGCGGCCCTATTCTGTCTGGCAAAGGATGTTTTATTGCTTTGGTTCGGGCCTGCCTTAGCGGCGCGACTGCTGTTGAACGCGATGACATGTCATGAATATATTTCTCAACACCTGTTAATGGAAGCCCTATACAGCACCTTAATTTACCGACGACCGGCGGCCGGGTTGCGCCGAAAATTAGCCAAGCGATGCCGCGGTACCGCGATACCGGTTCCACCCATGAGAGTTGTCCTTCCAAATCTAGTGTCCTGAATGGAGCTTCGCCTGGGCAACTTCATACCTCCGAGACGGTAAAGAAATTGAAAGAAATCCCAACCAGTGTATGTCTGCCCTGTTTATGGGGGAGTCCCTGGATTTTCTCGGGCTTCTGCATCAGGGAATCCCGCCGATACCCTACCTACCTAGGTAGGCATCTAGGGCGGTCTCTGGTCTACCCAAGCGATGGTTCCTGATGTTAGTGACGGTGGATGGTGCAATCCGCAGGAGCATGGCATCCGGTTAGGCTTATGGCATAGTTGAGGAAGCATCTGAGAGCCACGCAGGCAGATTTTACCCGCGCGGCTGGAAAGCGGCGATACGAGCGCAAGTCGCATGCATGAGAAAAGGGGGAAGGGGGAAGTCTCTTGTGCCCTCCGATAAAAATTGAAAGAGGTTACAAATTCATGTTGGGACGTAGATGCCTAAGTACCCAATCACCTTGTCGACCTCCTCCCCGTCTGGCATACTGCATGCATACTACATGTATTCGTCTTACAGGCAAAGCTTAGCACGACAGGTTGGCGTAAGAGCCCAGATGGGATTCAGAAAAAGGAGTTGTGTCATTTCGCTCCGTGGACATCGGAATAAATATCCAGGCAGTGTTCGAGACGGAAGACACACACGCATATGGTGGTCAGGCAGTCAGGCAGCCTGTTGGTCAGTGTTTAGACAACTCAGCAGTATTATAAGGCGTATAAGATGTCTCGACTCATATTACCTCGACTTAGTAGAGGCCAAAGGTGGGGTTTTTCTTCTGCATGCTATTTACGTACGAAGCAACGTTGATACGCAGCTGCGGCTTCATGTTAGGTACCTACACTTATACCCCGCATTATGATAGTACCGTATTATTTTGAGGAAACCTAACGAAGCGCTATGGCCGGGGGCGGTTAAGTGTTGCCGATGCCCCAAGATCACCGGGCTCGCTTAATGAGCGTTTTAACTGAAGGTAGCTTACAACATATCGTCACGACCTAACAAGAAGATCATGCCAAGGGAAGAACTGGGGGGCTCCTGCATTAGCTCATCGTTAGTACCCTCAATTCATCAAGATAATACGGTACAGTACCTCCATTACTGTATACTGCGTACGCATTTTGCACGTGGTAGAGAAAAAGAGATAAAATATGAGATGGTTCATGTAGACCAGGCTGTATATGCACACATAGTACGATGAGACTTTTATTATCGCTATGGGCGCTTCGACGTTCAAGCCGGGTTGTAGATAATCGTCTAGAACTATGTAGTAACTCACTGCTTGCCATGGAGACTCACAAAAGCAAACCATGCCACGACACGGAATATGATGCTAGTTGCTATGTGATTGACTAAAGTAGCGCTTCAAGGTCATTACGGGGCTACTATCATCCCGTTAAGAGACGGAACGATCGCTTCTTCCTTGTGACATCGAGTAGTGACCTTCAGTAGAGAGGGGCCGCCTGAGCAAGTGCGTAGACCAGCACCGCCTTCCGTCCGCTCCGTTCATGGCATGCTATAGACTGTGGTCTTATGGACTCCGGAGACTATCCGGCCAGACCTCTACTTAAGTGGAGTATAGTAGTAGTTAGCAGCTGCAGCTTGCTTGCTTGCAACTTGCAGCTTCACGTCTTTTCGTCGCATGATCTCCTCACCAAACCACGTCATTATGCTTTGCCGTGCCATGCAGTAACTTCATCATGGGCAGTTGGGCATCTCGTTATATCCATTCCTTTTTCCGATCCCAATCTCATCCCCTGTGAGCTCGTCTCGTTCGGTTTCTCAAGAGCGTCTCTGTCATATACATAAGTAAGTTACCAACAGATTTTCATGTACTTTGAAAATCAAGTTCAAATTGTCTCGCTGCCCCGCTTGTTCGAGCTGGCTTCGTATCTCTTCGCCCTTCACCCCTGAGCTTCATCACCCGCCCCTCCCCCGCACACCCCTCCTCATTATCCCCCCTCATTCCTTAGCCTGTTCGTGTTTACAGTTGTCTAAGATTGGGACTTTTCAGCTTCAGTGTTATAGTAGGTGCCCTGCCAACAATATCACATGCCCGGATTTATTTGCGTATGTTTCTTAACTGATTGCTATCTGCTTAGCCAAGGTGCTAGTAGCCACCTCTAGCTTTCGCAATCTATTCCCCGCGATCCTCAGATAGGACGCTCCAACCAAGATGGCCTCTACAGAGAAGCGTCTTCCGACCAGCCGGCAACGTCGCCCCTCGACCAGTGCTCCAGTCGTCGACATTGTCGGCGCAGTAGGACCCGCCGGCATCTCTAGGCCGAAGCATAAGCGCACTGCCACCGGTTTCGGCCCTGGAGAAATCAAGATCGTAGAAGGTATGATCTATAGGCTATTATCTGTTTAGATCTGCCTAGGGTTTACGTTATGACTTGAAAGTAGTTCTTGGCCTATTCTAATTTGTCACTGCTTTCTATAGCCTCGATCCCTGAGCCCCAACGGGAGGCTTGGACCAAGCACGCATTTGAAGGCTTCAAGACCAAAGACGACTTCGAGAAGGAAGTTGTCCGTCATGTCGAGACCACCTTGGCTCGTAGCTTGTTCAACTGTGACGAGTCGGCCGCGTACGCAGCCACCAGCTTGGCCATCCGCGACCGTCTGATCAAGGAGTGGAACAAGACGCAACAGCGCCAGGCTCTGGCCGATGGAAAGCGTGTTTACTACCTCAGTCTGGAGTTCCTGATGGGGCGTGCGTTGGATAACGCTATGCTGAACATCGGAGCCAAGGAAATTGCAAAGAGTATTATGATAACACCCCCTGTGCACCAAGCACTCTGAAACTGGGTGTTGACTTGTGTTCTAGGTGGCCTCCACGATCTTGGTTTCCGCGTTGAAGATGTCATTGGTCAGGAACAGGATGCTGCTCTCGGCAATGGTGGTCTTGGTAGACTCGCTGCCTGCTTTCTCGATAGTCTGGCGTCTCTCGACTTTGCTGCCTGGGGCTACGGCTTGAGATATCGCTACGGTATTTTTAAGCAAGAGATTATTGACGGCTATCAAGTAGAGGTTCCTGACTACTGGCTCGACGTCAACCCCTGGGAATATCCGAGACACGATGTAACGGTCGATGTGAGTGCCAATGTAGGCGGAGCATTCTCCTGAGGTCAGTTGCTTACCTTGGCGCAGATTCGATTCTACGGCCAAGTCCGCAAATCCCAAGACGAGAATGGAAAGACGGTGGCCCATTGGGAGGGCGGCGAGATCGTCACAGCCACTGCCTTTGACATGCCGATTCCCGGCTTTGAAACCCCATCAACGAATAACCTGCGACTTTGGTCCAGCAAGGCTTCCAGCGGCGAATTTGACTTTCAGAAGTTCAATAGTGGCGACTATGAAAGCTCAGTAGCCGAACAGCAGAGAGCCGAGACCATCAGCGCGGTCCTGTATCCGAACGACAATCTGGACCGGGGCAAAGAGTTGCGTCTCAAGCAACAATACTTCTGGGTGGCGGCCTCGCTGCACGACATTGTCCGCCGGTTCAAGAAGTCCAAGCGCCCCTGGAGCGACTTCCCCGACCGGGTTGCGATCCAGCTCAATGATACCCACCCGACGCTTGCCATTGTCGAGCTGCAGCGTATTTTTATCGACCTAGAGGGTCTCGAATGGGACGAGGCCTGGAACATCGTCACGGCAACGGTGAGCTAGAGATGTACGTCGAGATCTAAGTAAACTCTCGCTGACTGGTCCTAGTTCGGCTATACCAACCATACCGTGCTTCCAGAGGCTCTTGAGAAATGGCCTGTCGGCCTGATGCAGCACCTGCTGCCCCGCCACCTTCAAATCATTTTCGACATCAACCTCTTCTTCCTTCAGTCGGTAGAGAAGAAATTTCCCGATGACAGGGACCTCCTGCGCGCGGTCTCGATTATTGAAGAGTCAGAGCCAAAGATGGTTCGCATGGCCTTCCTGGCCGTCGTTGGTTCCCACAAGGTGAACGGCGTCGCCGAGCTTCACTCGGATCTGATTCAAACAACTGTCTTCAAAGACTTCGTCACCGTGTTTGGTGCTGACAAGTTCACTAACGTCACGAATGGCATCACGCCACGAAGATGGCTGCACCAAGCCAACCCCCGGTTATCCGAGCTCATAGCTAGCAAAACTGGAGGGTACGGTTTCTTGAAGGACCTTACGCTTCTAAACAAGGTCGAGAACTTTGTCGACGACAAGGCGTTCAGGAAAGAGTGGTACGAGATCAAGTACGCTAACAAGGTCCGCCTTGCGAAGTATATCAAGTCCACCTTGGATATCAACGTCAACCCATCCGCCCTTTTTGATGTGCAGGTAAAGAGGATCCACGAGTATAAACGTCAGCAGTTGAACATATTCGGTGTCATCCACCGATACCTGGCGCTGAAGGCCATGAGCCCCGACGAGAGGAAGAAGCAACAGCCACGCGTCTCCATCTTCGGCGGAAAAGCCGCGCCTGGTTACTGGATGGCCAAGCAAATTATTCACCTAGTGAACAATGTTGGTGCTGTCGTGAACAAGGATCCAGATATCGGCGATCAACTCAAGGTTGTCTTCCTGGAGGACTACAATGTTAGCAAGGCCGAGATGATCATTCCTGCTTCTGACCTGAGTGAACACATCTCGACAGCCGGCACCGAGTAAGTAACGCGCGATAACAGTGAAGAGAGAATATGTGGGTAACGCGGAAACAGGGCTTCGGGAACGAGCAACATGAAGTTCGTGTTGAACGGCGGTCTCATCATTGGCACTTGCGATGGTGCTAACATCGAGATTACCCGAGAGATCGGTCAGGAAAACATCTTCCTCTTCGGAAACCTGGCCGAGGATGTCGAGGACCTGCGCCACGCGCACCGGTTTGGCAAGCACATCATCGACCCGGCGCTGGACAAGGTCTTCGACGCCATCCAGAGCGGCATGTTCGGCGACTCCAACGACTTCAACGCGCTCATCTCGGCTGTGCGCGAGCACGGCGACTACTACCTGGTATCGGACGACTTCCAGTCGTACATCGACACGCACAAGCTCGTCGACGAGGCGTACCGCGACCAAGACGAGTGGATCTCCAAGACGATCCGCAGCGTGGCGCGCATGGGCTTCTTCAGCTCGGACCGCTGCATCAACGAGTACGCCGAGGGCATCTGGAACGTCGAGCCGTTGACCGTCAAGTAGAAATAAGTGGAGAGTTGGGATGGTGATGATGATGGTTAGAAATTCCCGCATCCGACGACTAGATACTCGTAGCCATGCAACGAGACGGATAGAGAGAAGGCTTAGGAAGGGAGTGAGGAAGAGAAGTGCCTTCGATTACAGACCTTCGTAGAGGCTAAATGGTAACAATGCGGACTGCGCGGCTTTGTTACGTCGAAGGGTTTCTGGGGG
>QJNX01000579.1:0-11306 GCA_004155925.1 Monosporascus sp. MG133 | reverse complement strand
CCCCCCCCCCCCCCCCCCCCCGGTGCAAGGCTGTCCCTCCCCTTAATAACGTCCCCCATTCCCTCGTCCCCACATGGCCCTGAACCTCTCAATCCCTTTCCCCTTGGCGGCGGAAAACGAGGCGTCAAGCCCCTCCCGGAACGCCCTCTCGTCTGCCTTACCGACGGCGCAGGCGCTCGTGCCGTCGGTGTTGACCTAGACGGGGCCAGCCTCTTCATCGTCGTCACCACTGCTCTTCTTCTTCAGCCCCTTGAGGGGTATCACGACGTCGCTCTCCTCGATCTCGAACCCGCTGATCATGGATATGAGCTCGCCGTCGCAAAGATAGTGGCGTCGGGGAGGTACGCCTGCTCCGGGACCCAGGGCTGGCCGCCGAAGCCGGGGGCGACGACCTCCTTAGGGTCCGAGGGGAAGGCGAAGTGGTTCAGCGAGTAGGCCGTCTCGTGCCACTGATTTATTCCCCACCGCGACCCGGGCACGCCATCACCCACTACTAGTATCACGGGGGAATATGGGGTCATTGCTAATAAGCGGGAAGCGCTATGTCGACGTCGTTCGCCGAGCACACTTCGAAGCTGCTTGTTGGTCGATCCAATGCACATCAGCGCTGCTACCCGAACACTGGACTCACCGAGGTGAGTCGGCGGTTTAAGTGCGTCGGCGATGTGTCGAGTCCTGCAGCACATTGGACGACTGTGAGTGAGCGTGGAGGTTTTCAAAGTGCGCGACTGGGAGCTACTGTACGGTACCGGGCTTTTCATTAATAGCAGGCCGAATAAGATGACCCTTATCAGGGCATAGCCGCATAGCATTCGGCATATCTCGGTACCAGCTATCAACGGCGTAAAACTTTGCGGCTCCGTTCCGAATGTCTCGTTTCTATACGAGGAACAAACATGAATCAATGCCTTGCCCCTAATATGTAGCAAGGTTCGGAAGTTAATTGTGCGTGTAACGCATGAGACGTGGTAGAGCAGGCAGGGTTCCGGCTCCGGCCCCGTCATGCCTATGGGTCCCGTTGCCCGACATTATACTAAATAGCCGGAGGTCGGAGAGCCAGGCTTGGCGATCTCACCGAAAATACCTGTCTATCCGTAAGCTGTTTCTCGAAACACTCGCTATATCGGGCCCCGATGAATGGAAGGCTCAATTTACACCTCTGGGAAACAGCCGCCTGAGTCCGTGCCTTCATCGTCCGAGGTGGGCGTCCCGCACAAGCCCTTGAGTCCGGTGCCTAGCTGAACTGAATCTTTCGAGATAAACACGCAGGACGAGACGCTGCGTCCGAAGAGCTTCATTGGCGGGCCACATTCGACCACTATGGGCCAGCCCTCCTAGAATATCCCACTACACGGCCCCGGTTCTCTCTGCCGTCTCTAGATACCTCTTGACCCCCCTAAGGTTGTGCGGTAAGAACGCGAAGCCGTCCAGGAGGCTCACCAAATTCCACACATGATAAACACAAAACGGC
Source organism: Monosporascus sp. MG133 (assembly GCA_004155925.1). NCBI lineage: Eukaryota > Fungi > Ascomycota > Sordariomycetes > Xylariales > Monosporascus > Monosporascus sp. MG133. The sequence continues at coordinate 9,835 of QJNX01000579.1, read as the reverse complement.
ACCCCCCGTCCCCGTCCTCGCGCCCGAGCGCACAATTCGACCCCATAAAGCGCGGGCACAAGAACCCGACGCCCGCGTCGACTACCTCGGGTACGCGCTGTGGCGGAGAGGGTACTGCATGGCGGCATGCGAGTGGGTCGGCGGCGTGGCGATGGGCTTGTGGCAGGGCCGGGACCCGAGCTCGTGTGCCGTGACGGCGCTCGGCGAGCACTGCACCGAGAAGTACGGGGAGCGGTGGGCGCGGTTCAAGAGGGACGTCCCTCACAGGATCGTCCCGGGAATATATTAGGCGCGCGCTGGGCTGGCCCTCTCACGACTTCCGTATGAGTTAGCATATTATTATTAGTGGCGAAGGGTCAAGATTTCTCTTTTGGGGGTTTGCTTCTATTAAGGCTGCGCTCCGCTGTTGGACCAGCCGGCTCCTGCTGGGCACTGCGCTACTTCTGAACCTCGTGTCTGTATCCTAGTATACAAAGGCAGCAGCAGAATGACGAAGAGCCGTTGAAAGGCATTATATAACCCCTGAAGCCACTCAGCGTGTTAGGGATATTACCTAAATTACTGCCGCGTCCGCGTTGACGACGTCGGTGTCGCCTTAGCCAACGACTCTAGCCGCGAGTCGACCCCATACATATACCGTGACCCTGCAATAAGACGCCTTAATTCGTACATGTCGGCTCCCTTCGCTCAAGCCTTGCTCCGTCTCTTCGTCCGGGCTTCGAAGCCTTACTTGGTCAATTACCAACCCATAATCTCCTAGAATGGTCTTATATCTATCCCGTGTAAGTTCTTCGTCCACCTCGGCAGCTTCTTGGTCTGCTCGTATACGCGACCGCAATTGGCGCAGAGAGACTGGAAAGTCATCAGCAAAAGATGAATCCCAAAGGCGACTGAACTATTCGGGTACTTACTTTCGGACCGTGCGGGCCGTCTCTGACCGCCCAGACGCTCGTGCCCCAGATGCGGCAGTGGCTGCAGCGCCAATTCAGCCTCTCTTGTTCGGTGAGCGAGCCGCTGCCGCCGCCGTAGCCCGCGTCGGGAGTGCCTCTGCCACCCGGCGTGCCGGATCGGCCGAGGGGGCTCAGACTCCGGAATCTCCGCTTCTTCTTGGATCGTTCTCCTCGCCCCATCCGCTCCTCCTCCAGCTCGATCCCTAGACCGAGCCCACCACCCAGCGGCGTGCCACCGATCATGCCGGTGTTGCTGCTGAATCGAGCCGTCTCGCGCCGGAGACGGCGGATCTGACGCTCGCGATCGATCTCTCGCTTCTCCATCTCCTCCTTCGACAAGAATTCGATCTTCGGCTCCCACTCGTCGGCGAGGTGCTCGGGGTCGTACCGCCAACCCGCGTCACCCCCGTGGGCGGCGTCGTTCGGAAGCTCGGTACCCATCGCGCCCCATCCGGCTACCAGCCCACCGGACTCGCAGGCTTCCTTCTTCAGCCGCAATACGGCCTCGTAAATCGCATGGGTTAGGGCGGGAACCCACTCGCCCGCGAGTCCTAGGTCCGCGCAGGTAACCTTCGCAAACGCCTCCGCCGTGCCGGGAGGATGCAGCAACGACCACTCGAACTTGTCCGTGTACAGCTGGGACGACAGATTGATATTGAGATTAATAATGCACCGGTAGGTATCGTCGGGGTTGAGATCATCCGAGCCTGCAGGTATGGGCGTCGCAGTCGCCGTAACATCCGGGACTTGCGAACCGGCGACCTTGGTAGGCGTGTCGACGCCAAACCGGAACGGGGTTTCAGGACCTCGGGTAGACTGTGGAAGAGGCGTGGCCGGGGTGGCGGGGGTATCACGGAAGGATGGTTGGGCGATGGGTGCGGGCGCGGAGCCGTTGGGAGGCGTCCTATCCTCGGAATGGAACAATGGATGAAGCGCCACGCCAGCATACTCCTCCAGCTGTGTCCGGATCTGTTTGCTGATCTCGCCAATGAGGATTCCCTGGTTCGGGAGATCGAGGTCCTGGACCAGGGTGGCGGCAAACTGATCGGTGGTTATGACGGTCTCGTGCAGATTCCATAGGAAGATATCCCTCAATTTAAAGGGCACCGTCATTTCCCCGTTCCTATACAGAGTCGGGTCCATGTTCGGACCGGCATGGGATACGCCCCTGGGTAGGGCAAGCGGCGCGACGGGCACGAAGGCGGGAATGTCGACGTCGATGCGGATAGGAATGAGGGTGACGGGCATTGAAGCCTGAGCTTGGTTATGGAGATCCGACCGACTCCTGGTCTTGAGCATCCACTCTCTATAAATGCCCTGAACGTTGACGGGCTTCGACGTCTCTTTTCCAAACTTGTCGCCGGCGTCGGCCCTCGAGCTGCTGTCTTCGCGTCGGATGCTGCGCAGACCCGTAGGTCTTCTTCGGGAATCCTCGTCGTCGTCGTCATCGTAGTCGAACCCGTCTTCTGCGTAGTTGACGATGGTTGTACCTCGCTTCGTGGTTCGCGACAAGGGTCCCGTGGGCGCATTGGAGTGGATGACGGGGGTTAGGAGGGAGTTGTTGTAGGCGCGGAGACGCGGCGCATAACTGGAGAGAAAAGCTTGAGGAGTAGTTCGGGACTCCATCATTTATACTTGTCGACAAGAGGTCATCTCATCTCATGATATGGAGTGAATGAACGAGGCAGCGGAACGTAGAAGCAGATACAAATTTGTACACCAAGGCCGAGAATACTGAGGCCACCAGTCCCGGATCGTAATCTGGGGTGTCTCTCCGTCGAGAGAAATCGCGCGAAATCCGGCGTCACAATTAGAGGTTATGGTAAACGTACGGGTTTCGCGAAGTCGCTACGTATATTTTTGTATGGACGCGGGTTGGGATGGGAATCTGCGAAATGGACAAAGTACGAAAGAGTAACGCGGGTCAATTCGGCGGGTTTGGTGTTTGCGCCTTGCACGGGAAGCTCAACCCCCATTCCTGTCGGTCCGAACATGGAGCGCGTCGAACCGCACGTAAAAGCCTCCCAACTGCAGAAATGCTGGCGGGTACGTACCGAGTATACGTGCCTCAGCCAAGGGGTTCGGGCTGATAGCTTCTCAGATCACGTGCTGATACCATAGTATGCCTGTTAATTATACCTGCTTACCTACATGGGTAAGGAAGTATACAGTTAATTCGCACCATCAAACAATCGAAATGCTTTCGACTCTGCAAATGAATACAAGTCCAACTGTGTGACCTAAATTAATTCATTGCTTAATTCGATATTGCTACGTATTTCGTTTCTAAAAATGATTCGAGGCCGTAGACATACACACGTGCGGCCATGCAGCGTAGATTTCTAGTGCCAATTGAATACTGTAGGTATGTATTCCCTTGCGGTTGCAACCCTTAAAATCCAATATGCATGCATTCGTTATTGCGCTGACGATATAATATAATCAATAGCAGATACTTCCACGGGATATCGTTGAGGATGCCGAAATGCTCCACGTAATTTATATCAGCAAAATGATACCTGTTCGAGCTATAACTGCTTGCATGTGCTTGGCTTGCTATAGATCCGATAGCTACCCGTGTACCTACAGTAGTGGCCGTGCATATCAGAGGCGCATGTCACGAGCGTATCGGAAATAGTGTGAGTGTGCCTCTTTCTATTTTTATAACACGGCTTTTCTTCAATCGAGAATACTACCAAGTAGTAGTGTACGGCACGCAGCTGAAGCCCCAAGGTCAACGCTCTCGTTCAAAAGAGAATGGCTTATGATTCGATTTAGGGTCATACGGAGGGGTTGGTGAATGTGGGCAAATTCAAAAGCTCAACCCGCTCGGTCTTCACAACCAACCAGTTCAGAGCAGCGCCAGAACAGAACATGGAGCTTCCGAGATCCAACTTAACGGCATATCTGTATATCTCCTTTGTAAGAGAGAAGTTTGATTCTTCGGCACTTGCCAAGATGCCATTCTCGAAAAGCCGGACCTTGACCCCGCGATGGGGCACGACCATCCGGGTTTAACAGGCCGGACAACCCCCAATGCGAAAAATGATTGGTCGCCTCTATCGAATAACAGGCGAGATGACATGCCCTGAAGGAGGAACGCTCCGCCACGCATGAACTAACAAATCAAGTTAACCTGCTCCAGGGTCTTTGTGGCTCTCTGTATCATTAGCATGGACTCTTCACCTCATTGCCTTATGCTGACCGAGTGAGCCTCTTCGCAAGCCACGCTGGCCGTAAGAAACGGCTCAGCAGCCGGAATTCAGAAAGGCTACTGTAGAATCTAGAGTCCTAACGTAATCATGGCGAAGCGGCTGGCACAGTCAGCCATAGACAGCTTGAATGATTCGATAAGTATAGTCGAACTGCTGAGTGATACGACCCATCATTTAATGGCGCCTCCGTCATATGAACCTCCACATTGATCGAGCAGCTAACTTCCGCGCCCCGGCTTGCCTTGCCTTGTCTTGCCTTGCCTTGCATCATCATCTCTGATCTGCAGTTGGTCCCCCATCGGGAAGGTTCCTGGACTTGAACTTGAAAGACTCCGCTGCTCTATAAACCTTAGACTGAAACTAGCTTGCTTTTTATCCAGGTGCCATATTTCAGAACGTATATCCTAAACTCGCCTCGAATTTTAGGATCTCGTGGACCTTCTCACCATTTCCGGTCGCGCTGTAGGTCCCGCAACTCAGCAAACGACAGAACGCCTCTATGTTCAGCTGAAATCGGAATCCTATGAGACGACGACACCAGGCAATGCAACTCGGCTGTCCGTTGGGGGCTTTTCTGCAATTTGAGGTTGCGCCGTATCAAACAGTCGTCCTCCCCCCCCAAAAAAGAAGTGTCGACCAATAAGCGAAAATGGCAAGCGCCGGGACGTCGTATAATAAGAGCGCGGCCGCCTACGCCCATATATTCGAACAGCGACCGTCTCATAAGCCGCCGGCTCATACATTCGACCAGATGCATATATTCGAACGGGCACCAGATCAGAAGCCGCCCAGACAGCGGTCGGTCTTGAAGAAGAGGTGGAAGTCAATGTCAACAATTCATGTCGCCCTCGAAGACAAGCCAGTGAACCAGCCAGACGATCGAAAAGTCGAGGCAGACACCACAACTTCCGACATAACTCCCGAGTAAGTCATTTTTGCTTAACGGTCGACGGAAATCCAAGCGTCTGTCCGTCTAATTCCTCGTTCACATCTCGTTCCGGAATCGCTTCCTTGCACCGGGTTACTGGGTAACCGTAGTCGGTTTCTCCAGCTTCCGCTATTCATGCATTTCTCAGGTATGGCGAAATGATAAATCTCATTTACACTTACACGAGTGATCTCCACTCAACATATTATAATTTCGTCATAGTTGTTAGCTAGGCGGCGAGAATCGCGGTCAAGCGTGAAGCTAACCAAGATGGCACGCGCGGCACCCACTCACCCACCCTGTCATGCGGGAAAGCAGATCAGCCACCCTTGCGAAAGGGGCACGAGGGGGGAAACAGTTTATTTCCACTTCCTCAGGGGGGCGTTCAGATTAGGATATTCAGCGCAAGGGGCGCCCCCTGATACTCTACCGCCAAGTGGCAACCGAGCGCAACAGCGACAAACCAAAACGGGATAGATTTTGGAAGTCAATTAATCTCGGTTTTGTTCGATCAATGCGGATCAAGACGCTGTTATAGACAGCTGGGGAATTAGTAGAATTTCTCAACGGCCATAGAGAGCAAGAGCAGCCTTTGATACACAAGGGTTCAAAGTTTTTTTTCTAGCCTGCACCCGCCTGCCTCGCTCACTTTAGATCGTCAGGTACGATCTCCTGAGTATCCCCGTCCGTAATCCCGGACCCATCCAAGTTCGCTAATATCTGCCCGTCTTCGCTTAGCCTCTTCTTGCTGCCAATTAGCTCCTATTAACGTTGTTAATCTTCCCTCCTTTCTCCTGCAGATTTCCTACGAGACACCAAAGAGCTCGTTCCGCATCAGTGATACTCTCGCGTCCGGCGTTCGACGATAATTTTCTGAAGCCTGTGCCACCACGCAGAGCATTCAAGATGAGTTCCGTAATGGGTCCCGGGCCGGCCCCACGAGTTCACAACGGATTCCCTCCCGAATCATTCGCAGTGCGGGACCGACCGAATCGGGACATGGACATGAGGACCAATCGCTCCACTGCTACCGCGATGGGGCCGACGTACGCCCAGGGCCAACGACCGAACAGGACGCTGCAGGGCCCGAATCCAATGCCGAGGGGACCGAATCGGATACCCCAGGGACCGAACCGAATGCCGCAGGGGGCGCCTGCGGGTTATCATAACCAAATGCAGCGGCCTTCCATGTACGACCGGCCGAGGCCTTCGAGTAGCAGTTCGAGTTCTGCGAGTACCGTCCTGTCGGCAGACGGCTTCGAGGTCACAATTGCGAGCCCCTCGAGCAGCCGGTCGAGCTTCACAAGCTTTGATTCCCTGGACATAAGCCCGCGAAAGCCGGAGCACGGCTTTCAACGACCTGCACCGATCAAGCAGAACAGGCAGAGGAGGGCGCCAGGGGAACTCTTCGCCGCGCTGCCAGACGAGGTGCTTGAACTCACTTTAAGCAGTCTAAAGGAGAAGCATCTCTGGCCCGGGAGTGACAGTTGTGCGACATGCATGATGAGGGACCTGTGCTCGGTCGCCGTCGCTGCACGGAGATTTCTGAAACCGGCACGGGCTGCATTGTGAGCTGACCATACCCGGGAAATTGGATTATAGTCGAATTGTTGCTGACAGGATGCGAAGATACGAGGACATAGAGCTCATCGGGGCTGATTCACAAGTGCAAAAGAAGCGCTACAGGCTGAGTTGCGGAACTCGATTAGTCCTGCTGCGCCGCACCCTGAGGTCTAATCCTCATATCGCCGCACTCGTGCGCAGTCTCAAAGCACCGGCGGTGCCTGCCGATACGCCACTGGACAAGTACCAGAACTTGGTCGCGTCCGTCATCATGGCGTGTCCGAACTTTGAGCGTCTTGTGGGATTTCACCAGAACTACGATCACTCGTTCAACCGCCTATTCTACGCGTTGTCGACTCGGGAGCATCTCAAGGAGATGACTTGGGTGGTGGAAGCTTCGTCACCGCAAAAGCAACCTCGCGCGAAACCCAACCCTGGTGCGTCGCCTGGGGATCTTCAGCCGGACCAGGGCGCGAGGTTTGTCGAGTTGCACGTGAATTGGTCGCGGTTGACGACCTTGGCCATACACTGTCTCCCGGGAGCGACTCTTACCCCTGTTTCGCTGCTAGGAAATACGATGGCTCACCTACCAGCTCTCGAACACCTTTACCTGTCATCCTTCCCACCCACGACCTTCAACGACTCGAATCTGCTGTCGCTGCCTCCGTTACAAACTCTTTCCCTGTCGCACATGCGCGGTGTCACAAGCGCGGGTCTCGCGGCTTTTACGAGGCGGCCTTCTAGTCAATCCATCAAGAGCCTCACCCTGCGGCATACGAACCTGGACTCTTTGCCGGTCTTGGGTCGAATCTTCTTCCATCTCACGTCTCTGGAGACGTTCTCCCTCGTCCAAGAGAAGACGCTGCTTCTACCGGAAGACGAAGTGATCTGGCTGTTCCCGTACCTGGCCTCGCGTACGCTGCGCAAGCTGCACTGGGACATCACGAGCCACCCGACGTGCGCCAACGTGGCCGACTCGATCCTGGCAAAGAGCATAGAGGCGAACGGGTTTCCGTCGCTGCGCATCCTACGAGCGCCCAACGACCCCGAAGGCCTCTTCCAGGCCCTCTGCAAGCCCGAGGTGAGGATCGAGATGGCCGGCGACATGTACCGCGGCCTCGTCGTGCGGGCGGCAAACTCGAAACCGGACCCGGCCGCTGCCACGACGCCGACCACTCCCAAGACGCCCACCAGGTCGACCCTGAGCTTCATGTTCCCGGACACGTACGGCGCGGCCGCGAGCAGCCCGTCGCAGCAGGAGACGGCCGCCGCGCCCGCGCCGCCGGCCCCGCGGTGCAGCAACCTCGTACAGTCGCGCATCGCGGCGCAGGGCCGGCTCGAGGCGGCGTGGGCGAGGCCACGCTTCGTCATCAACGTCGTCGACGAGAGCGGGGCCGTGGTCAAGAAGTTCGAGCTCGGCGGCTTCCTCGGCGACACCGCGTCGCGGATCCGCTACCAGCTGACCCCGGACGAGGGCGCCACGGACGAGGGCGGCGGCCTCGTCGGGTTTGCTGACCTGCTCGGGAACCGCGGCGAGGACCTGCAGGACGGAGACGGCAGCGGTGGATGCGAGGGCCGCTGGAACGCTCGAGATATCGGCGACAAGAGGGATCGCGGGAGGTGGTGGCACGCGGAAAGGGGATTCTGGCGTGATGTGCGCTTGTCGTAGGCAGGTAGGCCTCTTTACGATTATTTACGAAACTTTTTATCAGATGCCTTGTCTGCACCGTCATGTTTCAATATTTAACTTGGGTAGACGGGCGGGTGGTTATGGCTTCCTTTCGGATTGGCCATGCTCATAATTACAATGCGAGAGACATAGCTGGGTAGGTAGCTATAGGGTCGACTGTAGCATAGGATCCGATCCATGATACCCCTGAACGGAATTAAAAAAAAGATTAATAGCGCAGATTCTATGATTCCAGCATCTCCGCTGCAAAACCCTTTCCAACGAATCCATAATTGCCTCTTATATAGAAGACGGCCATGAACGCGTTCTACATTTCTCACGCTGTATTTCACCGGGAGCTTCGGATGGGCGGATCAGTAACTGAGGGACTCGGGGTCGGTGGGTCTCTTTGAAGCCGAGGCCAGAGTCGGCGCCGAGACAATTCTTTTCGCCGAGCCTTCTCCAACGTCATGTCATCCCCGAACCTCCATAAAAAAGTTGCCAGGGACAGCTCCGACGTCGCCGCCCTCGACAACTCTTCATATTTTCCGCGAAACCCTTCCATTTGCACTCTTTTTGGTGTCATTAGCATCTAAAACACGATGCGGCCCTCATTAATTCCAAGGCGGCAAGTCGGCCGTCTTTGCGACGCCTGCAGACAACAGCTACAGCTACAGCTACCGCTACAGCAGCGCGCCTTGTCCTCCCGAACTCTCGCCTCCCCATCACTCTTTCAACGAACCGCCGCCGCCGCCGCCGCCGCCACATCCTCCATCGCCATGGCACAACATAGACAGCAGTCGCCGCGATCACCAACGAGATCCATGCACTACAGCCGGCCCCTGCTGCGCGCCGCCGCCTCCGAAGGACAACAACAACAACCCTCATCATCGGAAGGCGACGGCACCAACTCGAAAGAGGCAGCGCCGACCTCGACATCGAGCGCCAGGCCCGAGGTGCCACAGACGCACTACGACCTGTTCCCGCAGACGCTGCCGCGGGGCCCGCCGCCGGCGGGGCCGTTCCGCGTGGACGTGCGGGCGCTGCGGCGCGAGTACCTGGCGCTGCAGGCGCGGGCGCACCCGGACATGCACGCGCAGGCGGCGTCGTCGCTGAGGTCGCGGGCCGAGGCGGCGTCGGCGCGCATCAACGAGGCCTTCCACACGCTGGCGAGCCCGTTCCGGCGCGCCGTGTACGTGCTGGGGCTGCGCGGGGTCCGCGACGCCGAGGACGAGGCGGCGCGCGTCGAGGACCCGGAGCTGCTGGCGGCCGTGCTCGAGGCGCGCGAGCGCGTCGAGGACGCCGCCGCCGAGGAGGACCTCGCCGACGTGCGCGCCGAGAACGAGGCCCGCATCCGCGCCAGCGAGGCCGTGCTCGAGGACGCCTTCGCGAGGGACGACCTGGAGGCCGCGAGGCGCGAGGTCGTGAGGCTCAGGTACTGGGTCAATGTCAGGGAGAGTATCGATAATTGGGAGAGGGGGAAGCCGGTCGTGCTCGAGCATTAGGGGGG
>QJNX01000578.1:0-11422 GCA_004155925.1 Monosporascus sp. MG133 | reverse complement strand
GCGCCGTCCCCCGCGCCGCGGGGCCGTGCTTGGCCTCGAGCACGCGCAGCTGCGCCGCGAGCAAAGCGCCGTGCCGGTCCAGGTGCGCCTTGAGGTCCGCGGTCGCGGCCAGGCGGGCCTGCGAGGCCCCGGTCTGGGCGGAGTGCAGGTGCGCGATCAGGGTGCGCGTCGTGCTGGGTAGCGAGGGGATGCTGCGGTGCAGGTACGAGGTGTTGGTCTGTGGGTGCAGGACCCGGGCCAGCGCTAGGGCTTGGCTGTTGAGGTGCGCGGAGAGGTGCGCGAGGAGCGTCCGGAAATGTGTGGGCAGGTCGCTGAGCGGTGGAGTCGTGAGGAGAGTTGTAAGCGAGGAGGCGGGCAAGGAGGGGGCATGGTCTAGTAGTGGCGGGAGCAGGAGGAGGATGTCGATTAGCTCGGGTGGTAGGGATGGGGCTGGTAGTTGTTGTTGCGAGGTTGAGGCGGACCTGGTTCTGGTTCCGCGGCGTGGCCGACTCGATGCTGCTGTCGCTGCCTGTGGTGGCTGTCGTGCTTGCGATGGCTGTGATGTGCTAGATTCCGGCAATGGTATGGCAGTCCTGAGGGCGTGCCGCAGGAGATGGCGTCTTGTCGCCTTTAGGCGATGTTCTCTGAGTTCCTGGACGAGTCCCAAGCAGTTAGCCAAACGCGTCGTAGAGCGCAGCGCGATGCTGTATAACCCATGGGAATGCGTACCTCGCGAACGGCCTCGCGCTTCTTGGCGAGGGCATCGTTCCTCGTCGATCCGTCCGGATTCAGGAGTATGCCGGTAACCTTCCTGTAGACCCGCTCGAAGTCCGGATTGTTCTTAAGAACGGCGACGTCTACCGGCGGCAGCATCGTATTTACTAATATTCACTCTATGTTAATTTGGTCGTTGAGCGCTCGTCTCGATGTCGTGTGGATGGCGGGTTTCTGGCGGTCAGGCAGGACCTCAGCGCCCAAGCTTCAATTGACGTTTAACTACCTTACGTAAGTAGAGGTGGTTACGGGAACGGGTAAAGCGTATTTTGGACCCCGCGACTCGAATCTTAACTGGGACGGCCCGGGACAAGCGATAAGCGCGAGATAATCGCGGTGTCACGTGTTATTGGCCAATTTTTCCGCCGCACGCTCCATAGTTAGGTACCTAGGTACTTGCCGGTAATAGCTTTTTGGAAGTGGGGGTCCATCGGATAATGTTCGGCCCCAGTTATTCCGATAATCTTCCAATGGCCAATGGCACCCGAAATCATTCAAGGTACTTGGGGATCAAGAGCTCGGGGGGTCTTGGACGATACAGAAGAGCAAGCGAAATCCCACGCCACAACGACATCCAAATACTGACAACAGTCTCCAGTTAAGGTTTCCATGGGTTGTTGAAAGACCGCCGCGAGGGCCCCATAGCAGTCGAACCCCTCCAACCCGCATAGTCGCCCACACGAAAGACACCACAAGATGCCGCCGTCGCTACGGCCACTAGCGGTACCGCAACGGTGTCTAGCAACCAGCCTCGCCAGCTACAGCACGCCGGCGACGGCCTTCCAAGCCAGCCGCGAATTCAGCAGCACCCCGCAGCCCCGACGACAGACGCCCTCGCACCTGACGGTACCCGCGGACCAGATCCCCCCGTACCCGTACGGCCCCTTCCGGACGTACAAGCAGCGGAACCAGGGCCTCTTCGGGCGGTCGAAGATCCGGTTCGGCAACACCGTCTCCGAGAAGTACGACCGCAAGTCGCGGACCTCGTGGCTGCCGAACCGGCACACGAAGCGCCTGTGGTCGCCGGCCCTCGGCGCCTTCGTCCGCACGCGCCTCACGGCCCAGGTCCTGCGCACCGTCGACCGCCTCGGCGGCATCGACGAGTACCTCCTGGGCTCCAAGGCAAAGCGCATCCGCGAGCTCGGCCCCGCCGGCTGGGCCCTGCGCTGGAAGATCATGCAGACGCCCGCCGTGCGGGCGCGGTTCGCGCGCGAGAGGGAAGCACTGGGGCTGCCGCCGAAAGAGGAACATGCGCCGGAAGAGGCCGTCCACCCGGAGTTGGTCGGCGAGGACGGCGGCAGGATGACCTCCGAGGCCGTGGAGGATCTGATCGATGGCATGATCGCGCGGGACGAGGAGTTCGTGCTTGGCGAGGTGACCGAGGCGGATCGTGCGGCCGCGGCGCAGCACGTGGCCGCAGCAGAGCTTGTCGGAGAGGCAGAGCACGTGGCCGAGGCGGAGCGCAAGGTCGAGGCTGAGATGGAGCCTGAGACGAGGACGAAGACTTGAGAGCGGGCCGTGCGATGGGAACCAGGCGATATATCGGTAATTAGTGTCACGTCACCACGCGGTGTGGCATACAGTTACCGGGGCTCCGCAGGGATTGCGACCCTGTATTTCTATGTATAAAGAAATGTACAAATGAAGACAACCCCCAAACGACAAATCATCATTAGAGATCCATGTCACGAGATCAAGCCGGCAATAGCAACCTCTGAGATATATTTTATATTTCATTTCTACATACAGATCCTGATGTGATATCGGGGATATGAAATCGCCATGCCCCCTAGAACAAGCTCTATCTTCTCTTTTGTATCATCAACTCCACCATACTAAGCATTTGGAGCCATCATCTACCCTAGACCCTCGCAAGCCTCTATCTGCTCTACCTACTTCCATTAGAAGCGCAGATCCCAGCCGATCTTCGGCCCGATCTTGGGCAGCTCGTCGGCGACGCTCTGCACGTCCTTGTCGCCGCGGCCGCTGAGGCAGATGACGACATCCGAGTCCTTGGGCATGGTCTTGGCGAGCTCGAGAGCGCCGTAGATGCCGTGGGCGCTCTCGAGGGCCGGGATGATGCCCTCGAGCTGGCTGATGAGGCGGAAGCCCTCGAAGGCCTGGGCGTCGGTGGCGGCGATGAACTTGGCGCGCTCCGAGTCCTTCCACGACGACAGCTCCGGCCCCACGCCCGGATAGTCGAGCCCCGCCGACACCGAGTGCGTGTCCTGGATCTGCCCATGCTCGTTCTGCAGCACGTACGTGCGCACGCCGTGCAGGACGCCCTTGGTCCCGCTCGACAACGTCGCCGAGTGGCGCAGCGTGTCGACGCCGTCGCCGCCCGCCTCTACGCCCAGCAGCTTGACGCTCGGGTCGTTGGCGAACGGGTAGAACATACCGACCGCGTTGCTGCCGCCGCCCACGCACGCCACCACGGCGTCCGGCAGCTTCCCGCGCTTCGCCAGCATCTGTTCCTTCGTCTCATTGCCGATAACCGACTGGAACGTCCGCACGATCGTCGGGAACGGGTGCGGCCCGATCGCCGATCCGATGATGTAGTGCGTGTCGTCGAGGTGTACCACCCACGAGCGCAGCGCCTCGTTGACGGCGTCGCGGAGCGTCCTGCTGCCGGCTTCGACGGCGATGACCTTCGCCCCAAGGAGACGCATCCTGAAGACATTTAGCGCCTGGCGTCTAACATCCTCCTTTATAGCGCATTGTTAGTAATCGACTGATGGATGCGGCACGGATTGGTTGACTTACGGCACCCATGAAGACTGTACATTCCATGCCAAACTTGGCACAGACGGTAGCCGTAGCCACACCGTGCTGACCGGCACCGGTCTCAGCAATGATCTTCGTCTTGCCTAATTTCTTAGCAAGGAGAATCTGCCCCAGCGCGTTATTGATCTTGTGCGACCCGGTATGATTCAGGTCTTCCCTCTTCAACCAGATGTTAGCACCACCAGCATACTCGGTAAGTCGCTCAGCGAGGTGGAGTTGACCCGGCCGTCCCATGTAGGGGTAGTATGAACGGTACTCCTCCCAAAACGCCGGGTCGTCCTTGATCTTGTTGAATCCGTCCTCAAGTTGTGATAAACAATCCATGAGGGATTCAGGAACATATTGCCCACCGAACTCGCCAAACCGGTCAGGGATCTTGCAGTGCATGGCAGCAAGCTGTGCGACTAGTTCGGAGTCGTCGTGTTCCGTGATAACCCCGCTGACGGTTACGTCCTCGCCGCTGGGTTCCTTGGCACCGTTAAGAGCCTCGATTACGCCAACCTCTCGCGCGATCTCCTGCTGGGGGTCGCTCGTCCGGCCGCATACATAAGAGCAGTACTCTTCCACAGCCTTGGCTCCCCGTCCAGGTTCTGCCTTCATGAGCGTCGTGACGATCTGTGACCCAATAACCACCCCATCAGCGATGGCAGCCACGGATTGGAAGTGTTCGCGCGTGGAGACACCAAACCCGACCGCGGCCGGCTTGTCGCCACTGTACTTCTTGACTCGCTCGAGTAAATTAGGCAGGTTCGCATTCAGGGTACCGAGGGCGCCGGTGACACCTTGACGCGAGACGACGTAGATAAAGGAGTCGGCGAGGGAGCAAAGAATGCGCATTCGCGCATCTGACGTCGCGGGAGCAATCAGAGGGACGTAGGATAGAGAACCCTTGCTGCAGAACTTCCGGAAAGATACGGCCTCCTCGGGCGGCAAGTCGCAAACGATAAAGCCATTTACGCCGGCCGCCTTGCAATCCCTGAGGAGGGCCTCCTCGCCGTAGCTGAGAAGGGGGTTGTAATATCCCATTAGCAAGACGGGGGCTGTTAACCCTTTCGACCGCGCATCCCGGACCATCTGCAGGGTGGACTTGATAGTGACGCCATTGAGAAGAGCCTGTGTGTTGGAGGTCTGGATCGTGGGGCCGTCCGCAATTGGATCTGTAAATGGAACGCCGAGTTCGATTACATCTAGCCACTTGTCAGTTTTGGTTCCGAACACTGCTGCCGTGGAACCGTGTCATTTGCATATCTCCACACATACCTGCACCACCCTTCTGCATTCCCACCAGGATATCGGGCGTCTCCTCGGGCTTAGGATATCCGGCAGTGACATAAGTCACCAAGGCCGTCTGTACGACGGATTAGCAGACTGTTTCAACCGTTTCGCCCAGCTGGTGTTGAAATATCTGGTTGCTATGCCATCTGTGGTAAATACTTTCTGGCTGGCAAGACAAGGACAACGCAGCGACAATGGTTCGGATTCTCAACGTACCCGGTTCTCGGCCTTGCAGCGCTTGAATGTCAGTTTAAGGTGCTCCATTGCGCCCCAGTGCGGTCAATTGCTTCGTCTAGTGAGAGAACGGCAAAAGAGAGGAGAGAAAGACGGCGGGAGTGTTCTTGAAGACGTTGACAGTTCCAGACTGAGTCACTGGGAAATACTTAGGTACCTCTACCCTCACCCGCTACAGTACTGTATGCTTTCCCCACTGCGATGAACGGAGGGGCAATTCAGCTTACTGTCATAACTGTCCACGGCGGTTCGAGCCCCGCTATCGCACCATCAGTTATCAGTTGATGGTTGATGCAGCCCCTGGCGGACACCTGTATTATTTGTGGTCCCGGAGGCGCCCCTTGCCAAGCCCGCTTATACTACCTTATATCAACGTCGAGCTATTCCACTGTACGGTATACAGTCCCTTGCTAAATGCTGCATTCCAACTATTCCCATCAACCTTACACATCATAAACGACGGTATGGTCTATCGCTAATGAGGGTCGGGCTCTTTCTAAATACTTAGGCGCGGTTCAAGCAACGAATTATCCCTTCTCCGTGCGCCATCATGCGGCATCCCCCTTTCTTCCCTTCTCAGGCTGTAAATTAAAGAAGGGGGTATATCATATTCAAGTAGCAGGTAATATTCAAGGGTATTTCCACTCTGAGCTTGCTTTCTTAGATTCTAAGCAGCTTTGCCATATCGTACCGTATGTAGACGAAAATGCGACAGCTGATGCGATGTTTGCCATGATAGGTCGCGATGGTCTAGGAGGTGGTGTAGTGCAGATCCATTATGGCTGTCTATATGCATATCTAGGCCTGCCGTGACAATATCTTCCAACTAGGTCCTTTATATAGCTAGACATCCTTAGATACAGACAACTGATCACTATATACTGCTTCCTTTCAATTACTTCTACATCTCTTTCTGCTACGACACTTGCTGAGAATCACCTTGTTCTTCCTCGAGTCTACCCTGCACCTTTTTACATACTAAATCATCCCGGGTAGCCTCATTTCTCCCTATAGGGTAACCTCATTAACTGTCCATTAACCTTCTACACTTTAAAGGGCTTCTATTGACTAACTCCCTGCTCTCTTGAAATTTTATGGTGCCCTCTATGTTCAGCATTATACTTTGGCCGGACCACCAAAATCACTAGATAATTTCCTAAATGAGTACATTCTTAAATTTAGGCGAGATTTGGTATCTGAAACGGCAGGCGATTCACCCACTGCCTGCGAGGACATCAACTCAAAAGCTTGAGGTGCTCTGAAACATACGGTCATGTTCCGTTATCGCTTCATTCGGAATATTCCAGAAAGGCTCATCTTCAATTGGTGGTGGCAATGGAGTCTCAACGTGCTCATAGGAATCATGTGCCTCCTTAAACGCCTCCCAATCATCACGCCAGGGATCCTCGTCTAGTGTCGTGCAGGCTCGTGGCGGTCGATTCGGGCGTGGGAGTGTACCACGGGTCTCCTCTAAGTCCTGAACCATCCGCTGATCACCATGCCTCCGGATCACCTCATCCTTGGCTGTCCGGCGGAATATAGGAATTAACGTGGCCGCAACGGTGTTGCACAGGTGGACGAAGGAGACTCTTATCGGCGCCCGCATTTTCAGCTCCTTGGTGAAATGAGCTTCTAAGAAGCCAGCGTTGTGATCGACGAAGTTACTTAAGGCCCCGTGTTTCCTCTTATGCTGCCTCAGACTGAAGCAATTTTCCCCAAACGATGGCGGTAGATTGCCTACAGCATCTCGCTGCAAGCTCCCCACAGCAAGGTACACCTTTAGAAAGCAATCGGTTTCCTCCACGGGTAGAAACGACCAGTGTTCCCCTCGTGTCACCTTGATGGGCTCTTCCGCAGTAATACGCTCAAAGAAGGCCGTCGCCGGAACTTCGCTTTCTACGACGTTCCACTCCACGAGGTAAAGGTCGCGAAGGTTCGGCATAAGACGGAGACTGTCCGGGAAGTCTCTCAAATACGGAGCAAAGTAGGGCATAAAACCTCCATCCTGGAGCGATAATCGCTGGACTCGCCTGAGATCTTCCGGCATGAACTGTCCGATATGCCAAGAGGAACCACCGAGGAGGAGGCAATCTTCATAATCATCAGGATCACAGCGATCCACGTGTAACGTGTCGCGACCAAAGTGAAACCAAGTCATAGGCAGACTCGTTCGGGTCCCAAAGGCAAGCTGATATCCGAAGTTCATGAGAGAGGCACGGGATTCCACACAGACGTGGAGCACCGCCGGAATTGGCGCCCGGCTGTACAGCTCGCTTTGCCTCGTCATCACCCATGCCGTCTTAACGTTACTATTGGCGCCGAGCCAATTGAGAGGAATCTCGGGCACCTCCGCCGATGGCTCCCATGGCTGATACTTCGGTTTAGAAGTGGTGAACCTATGGGCCTCCAATGTCGTCTGTCCCGAAAACGGCTCCGGACTCGACCGCCACGGAGCATGGCGTCCAACGTGCTTGGTCCAGTTGTGCGCAAAGTAGGCGATTGACGGGTGGAGTTCCAATTGTACGGGTGTTGTCAAAAAGGTCTCCTCGAAAGGCTCTCGGTGTTCTGTTTCCTCCTGCACGTGCACGATGCGTGGGGGTGTGGCTAAAAGATAGATGTAATGGCGGATCTCCGGCGGTAATTCAGGGAAGAGGTGAAAATTCTGGCGAGCCATATTATTGCTTTGATTCCGAGTTGCCGCCAAATTGCTGTCTTGTCACTTCGTTGATCGAGGGTTCGCTGGGGGGGTCACCCAGCTCGACACCGAAGGCACTCTGGATCTGGGAGTGTGTTCGGTCCGACAAATAGAGGAGGTGAACTCTCCAAAAGCCCTCCTCTGATGGCTTCGTTAGTGCCGCGATAGGTCTGACTGCCTGCAATTCTTGCCCCACTAACCAGCTGCTAACAGCGGGGAGGTTGGGGGGGCGAAGGATCGTGACCGACCCATCAATGAACAGGAGCCAACATGCCGACCAAAGCTGCAGCTTCTGATCCAATTACCATAAGCGACACGATAGTGATCGTCAAGCTCTTGGACTGCTTCGACACCAAACCAGAGGTATGCTTTTTGATTTCTCCCTGTTTTATGGCCGCACGTGGTCCTTAATACCGGCTTGCATGGATTTATAGCAAGGCTAAGTGCTATTATGTATCTAGCTATATACAAGCTGACAACGACACGAAGTCACACTATATATATGTCGTGGGTATATTTAACGCTATTGCTAACCACGTAATAGCGGCGTCGCTTTTGCGACAATATTGTCAGATATAGGGGATATTAGTTATGTTATATTGCATAACCAGTTGCAGATGCTCTAAAACGCGTACTGCATTTTAATGTAATTTAGCCCTCTCTGTACCTTATTTCTTCAACACAGATCACTAAGTACATACTTAATAACTGCAGCCACTTTAATAGCCATTAAATCATTATCCCTATTCAGATATAAATTAAAGGCTTCCTTAAAGTATAAATAGTCTGGATATCATTCATAGGCCACAGCCTACGATAAACTCGCTTTCAAATTGGGGTTTTTGCTTCTACCGTTCAATGTGCTGTGGGCTTCAGCATCCCGGGCGTCCTTCTTCATGTCCCATTTGCTGAAAGATGTCAACTGGAGGTAGAGACCCCACCAATACCATCGCCTCTACCTCCGCTGTCTAACTCCCACCTCCACAGTGGGTTCCTTAAAGCTCGTGTCCCCATTACCCATCATTACCAATACACCGCTCCCTTGCAATTGACGAGGCTCTGATAGGTTCCTGTGAGTATTTATTTTCTGTGCCATGTCAATGGCTTCATCAATGTCGTGTCACTCTTATAGAGGGACTCATAGCTTACCCTCACCTAACGTAACTCACTTAAAGCCACTTCGGCAACAAAAAGGGGTAGTTATCTTCACACTTGGAGAAAGAAATCACTGTCCAACTGGATTCAACTAACGCTACTCCGCCAGTCACTCGAAATATCCAAGATAATATGCGTGCATTTACTTAACTATTCAAGATCTTCTGTTCAACTCTGACCAGGGCAATATAGGACCTCTGTTGTTGTCATCCGGCTTTTCATCCTTGCCACCTTGCTTACTATCAGGTTGGCTTATATACTAGAGAGGCCTTATCTTGTGCACACCTGATTGATGCACGGATTAGCGAGGTAGTCATGGCTCGAATACAGGACAGAGTAGGCTAGACAAAACATACAATTCGGGACAAGGCGTAATGCATTCCTAAGATGCCATAACAAACTCAGCCCCTATCTAATGCTATGTACAACCAGACGCGTGAAGGTTCTGCTAACTACCAAGGCCCAAAGTATACTTGAGACAGCAAGAATTTTTCTGGGCGAAGTCACCAAGAGCCTTTCCTCGGCGATTTATGCCAGCTTCGCCGCTCTCCGGTAGACATCGGCATGGAAAGCATTTATCAACGTCCTCATCTTGGCGTCCCCGGGCGGCATCACCTGAGAGCCAAAGACGCCACAGACCCCTGCAGAACGGTCGATGAACTACATGGTTGCATTACTGTTAGCTGGAGTGGTAATTACACCTTATGCAGACTAATAACTCCACATCCATGCAGAGCTTGGTAATGACTTACCCAGTTGAGGTTCGCGGCGCCTCCCCACATCAGCGCTCCCTTTCGCCAATACTCGTGCTCGTCTCCGGTGATGAGGAGCCCGCCGAGCCCGTAGTCCCGGTCGATCGGCGGCGAGGGGAAGAGGAGCTTCATGTCGGGCGTCTCCATGAACTCGGCAAGGGCCTGCCGGCTCGCGGGCGTCAGCTGGGGCTGGAACATCAGTGCGGCCGTCTCCCTGCTCAGCAGCCGCTCGTCGTCTAAGAGAAGCGAGTACGCCACCTCGAAGACGTCTCGCATGCTCGCGATCAGCCCGTGCCCGCCGAAGCACGCCTTGAGTCTGTCGGCGACCGTCGGGACTCCCGGCTTCTCAACGGCGGGCCCTTCCGGGTCGTCGCGGAACGCCATAGGTACCCTCCGGTCGCTGACGCTGGGATCCTGGTCCGGAAAGAACGTTGAACCGCCCGCGACGGCCAGAGGTCCCCAGATGTTCCGTTTCATGTACTCGTCCAGGGACAGGCCACTCAGCTTCTCGATGACCACGCCGGCCCAGTCGAGGCCGGTGCCGTACGCCCAACCCTCCCCAGGCTCGAACAGTAGCGGTAGGTCGAACATCTCGTCGACCGTGCCGTTGCGCGGCTCGTGCTTCTGCGTGGCCCGGATCTTGCCGAGGCGCTTGTCTAGAAAGGGGTAACCGGCGCCTGATGTATGGGCGATCAGGCTGCGCAGCGTGATAGGGTTCTGCCGCCTGCGCACCGTCAGGGTCCCATCCTCTGCCACCGAGGTGAGGACGCCCTTCTCGGCGAGAGACGGGAGCAGCCGCGACAGGTCCTCGTCGAGCGCCACGAGGCCCTTGTCGACGAGCTGCAGTGCGGCGACCGACGTTGGGAGCTTCGTCATGGAAGATACGACCATAGCGGTGTCCAGGCTGTACAGCGCCCCACCCTGACTCGAAAACGCCTTCGCGTAATCAACTTTGCCTTGAAGGGAAGGGAAGTGTCAACAATCTCCTGGAGAAATAAGAAGGAGTCACGGGTGAGCCGGCCGGATCTACTTACCATCCTTGTCTTTGGCGATGACCACGATTCCGGGAGCCGTGCCATTGTTCACTGCCGACTCAAGCAAATCGCTTAACGAGGTCATCTTGGTATAGCTTCACAGAAGTCGGTGTTCGTGCCGTAGTCTGACGCGATAGTGCCGTCTCTTATCCTTCATGTCAGGGGCGTCATGATCTTTTATGTTTGAAAGCGCTCCGCGCAAAACGGGGCACCCCATGGACGATCCCCAAAAGCCAAGAACTTGCCGGGTTTGTGCTTTCCGGTGTGACGGTGTCCCCTCCGAATGACTCTTTCGCCGCGAGTATATTCGGGTCACTGAGGCGGAGTATACACAACGGCGGTGCCCAGGCCGAAAAGATATCTTCGTAGCGAGGAGATTTCATGCACCAATTGAATGTGACAGAGCGCCTCGGAGATGCGCGGAGGGTCGCGGAGGGTCACGGAGGGTCGGCCGTGATCCAATTAATTTTAAGTTCCTGTAAATAAACATCCTCTAATCACAAGAATTGAGCTACCGCCTGTTATTATAGAGTATGAATATGCATTTGTTTCTCAGCTTCCGCTTAGCAGCCAAAATGCTATAATTAGAATAATGTGACCCCGGAATTGCTTTGATTGAAAATCAAGCATTATACCTCAGCGAATGGACAATCAATCAATCAAGTTTTGCTATAAGTTGGGGGGGGGGGGGGGGGGGGGGGGGGGGGGGGGGGGGGGGGGGGGGGGGGGGGGGGGGGGGG
>QJNX01000577.1:0-11498 GCA_004155925.1 Monosporascus sp. MG133 | reverse complement strand
CGCGGTCGCCGTTTAAAACCGCCAACGGATTTTATAAAACCCCCCCCCCCCCCCTCGCGGGACACCGCCGCGCCTAGCGGTCCGTCTGCTAACCCACGGCAAGGGAGATATATTACATCATTTCGTAGAAGAGCCTCTTCTTCTTTTCCCCTATCACTCAAGGGCCGGCGGCGGCGGTGGCGAAACACGGCCGCTAGTTCCAGAGGTGGCTAGCAAGTAAGCCCCTTATGTACGTATGCATTATACCAGTCAGCACGTTTTTACGTGCTGCTGCAGCACTAAGTCAGCAGACCATGAAAATGCGGTTGGACGGATGGACGGATGGACGGATGGTCTTATGCCCGGATCAAGAAGAGCAGCCACCGCGCGGGCTTCGATGTCGCTTAGGTTAGTAGCACTAGCGAGCTACCGGGCTGGATGGTGACGTTTGAGGGGGATCGATAGTGGGTGTGGATTTCGCGACCATCATGGCCGTGCACTGGTGTGCCGAATGGAGCATGAATGTTTGTTTGGGTTCGAGCCTACACCACCACAAACTATATCTATATGGGAAGCCAGTACGGACACTATGAATTCACCTAGTTTAGATGCGTGGTAAACCTTTGTTCCTGAACACGAAGGGGATATCTGGTCTATATTTAGTATCTACCTGAAAAGAACGCTTAGCACATAATAATGGACACACGGAATGACGCTTGATGCGGTAGGACGCAAGAACTCGATGGTCTTCAGCTACAAGCCCAGCAACTGCAGAGCTACGCTAAGGGTCCGCCTGAAAGCCTTCTCGGGTAGCGAAAAAATGAGAGACAACGGGCCTCGATTCTTTCTTTCATCTGATACTCCTATCCAGCGCTATAGTTATCAAGCTTTCGCGAATCCCCCCGGAAACGTCCTAAACGCGGCAGTGGAGAGGTCGGGCATGATTCGGCCGTTCGCTTGCATCGCTAACATCTACAACGTAGCTAGATCGAAGAGGCCGGCGGAGGTGGACTGCGGGTGCGGTTTTAAAACATGCCCCGGGCGCCTCTCTTCTCGTCGATGTGCCGATACCGTTCGCGCTCCTTCCAGTCCTTGAGTAGCGCAGCGATGGCGACGATGAGGAGGACCTGGATGCCGACCATACCGAAGACGGCAGTGAAGATGTTATCGACGAAGGTGCTGCCGAAAGATACGAGAGGGGCGACGCAGCCGCGCTCGAGTGCCGCGGCCGCCGGACTCGGACACTGCTCGTTTGTGACGAAAGCCGGCGACGTGCTGTTGAGGTACCCGCAGCATTCGAACTGTCAAAGAGGGGAATCAGTAAGCTGACACGGCGCCGGTCGCTGCTAAAAAAACATAATTGCTACTACTTACGGCCGTTTGCATGAGGTCTTGAACCCCGCTCGGTTGGGCGAGCCAGATGTTTTCGAAATTCGCTCGCATCCTCAGCGTGGTGATCCACAGATTCAGACCGACGGACATGGTGAAGACGGCGTCGACGGCGATCAGATACCCGGCCGCCTTCAGCCAGCTCCGACTACCCGTTGCCAACCCCGGAAGCGTTAATATGAATGCGATGAAGGTCATGATGGCGTTGGTGATGCCGGCTATCCAGGCCCGTCAGCAACCCCGACAATCACAGGAGAGAGTCTGGTGTTTTTACCGTTAAAGGGGAACGACTGGTATAGAAGATTGCGAGCGGCTTCCCGCCCTTCCGTCGGGTCGTTGAAAGCTGCGTTCCGCACGATGGCGCAGAATCCCAACATAATCGCACCCATCGCCACGAACAACCCATCGGTAACCAGGAAGGCTGCCAGCACCTTGTTCACCATTTTGATCAACCGAGCAGCACCGTCGGCTTTCGGCCTAGAATATGTGGTTGTGCGTCTCGAAAGTACTTGATCACCCGGTTCTTCCTCTCCCAAATCTTGGTAGTCCAGCAATCCCTTCTTCCCTCAATATTTCAAGAAAACCCAAACCCCGTACGAAGCAGAATAGACGGCCGGCGTCTTCGGGAATTAATCGCTGTCGGAGCCGAAAAAGATATTACACTGTAAAGAATGTATTGCCGAAATCAATTCGACTTAATCAATCAATATACACACAGAACACCCGCTCCTCGACGGGGAGAGTCTGAGGCGGGGGGACGGAATATCAGAAGCGAATGATTAGGAAAGAGAAGATATTAGGAGGGGAGGATTAATGCATATTGTCAGCGCAGAAGACTGGGTAGAATTGTTAAGCGCCGGGCCTACAAAACCAAGGTCTGTCTGTTTTCTGCTACAAGTCTCAACTGACCGAACGGCGCCGAAAGAAACGAAAGAAGCGACAGTACGAAAGACACAGGTGTTTGACAATAACAAAGAGGGTGCCGTCTACCGTTAGAGCCTCCACCTACGAGCGATGCTCGATGCTCGTTTGCTGTGCGACTGGTCCAAAATGGAGACGAAGATGTAACATGCCCCCGACGCTGCCCGTTTCAAACCCTCTAAAAGACTAGGGGGAAGTTCTGCCGCACGTACCATGTGGTGCTCAGTGTCCAATACGGCGGCCGGGCCCGCCAAGGGGGGAGGGGGTCAGACGGTTTCCACTTGGTGGCTGGCCAATCATGCAAGATCCTGCTTCAAAATTTGTATCCTGGGGGTCAGAGGAATCGAACGATGTCGGCCTGGTATTCCCATCGGTGGACGCGTCTAGTTCTAAGTCGTTACACTTATTAGCTAATTTAGGCAGTGATGCGCGTCAGGCTGAGGCTTCAGCTCGAGGTCCCGACGACTCATGAGTCGTTCCACTCGTTCGAGAGCCTCATGAGGCTGAGTAGACGAAATGCCGCTATATGTCGTTCTTCCTACACGCCGCAATCCGGGATCTCGGCATCTTCAGATCTCCCTAGATGTTGGGGCCACTTCGTTTTGGAGATAGTAAGTGTAGTTATTCTCTTCGTCGGATATAATAACGCGAGGTAAGTTCGACTCTACGTTCCATACTATAACGGCCCAAGCCAAGACACGTTGACCACATGATGGGAGGATCTATCTCTAAACCAACCTCAAATTAACAAACCAGCAGCTCAACCGGAAGCTTTCTGTTGGTTTCTGGTCGCCCGCCAGCAATCGGATACTGGCAGTAGTAGCAGCGATCTGATCCATTAGGAAACCAGAGCGGAACTTAGCCGACTCGCAGCAGCTTGCACGTCAGCCGGGAGTGAGACTCTGATTCATCGGGTGTCGAAGAGGTAATTGCTGAGATTGAATCCAGAAAACCAGCATCGTGTGGCCGTGAGGGACATCGACATGTATGCATATATCTGTTTTGGGTCGTGATCCCCATCAAAATGACACGGCCTAAGAATGAGAGGTAATCCTAGGTGTATAAATAGGCACAATAGTCGCAGCGCCGCCGGTGACTGTAACCTGCCTGGCTCAACTTATGACAGACGAGACGCCGTTCGGCCACGGCGTCAGGATATTGTGTCCGCGGCCGTCAGTACTTTAACAACCTAAGTACACAAGTTAGCCCACGTGAACAGTGAGATATTGAAGTGCTCGAATCGGGGGACAACGGGACCTAGTCGAGTTGATGCATCTCGGAACTGGAAATGCTTTTCATCTTTCCTAAAGACAATCCCTTGTGGCTCAGCCCTAGTCGGGCTGTTGGGAGAACCCCACACAAATGATTGTCGAAATATATATTAGGAGTAATAGAATGGTTTGCAAGAGTACATGCGTTTCTTCATGCCAACGGTGTTTTGCCGCTATGAATACATAGACCAAGGGACAATGGCTTTATCTCTTGGAAAGTTGCTGCTTTCCCCAAGAGCCTTACTCTTTCCGATTGCTCAGCCAAGGACGACGAAATAGGCGTCTGCGGAGCTCAACTGTCCGGGCATTAGCGATCGTTAAGCGTCGTGAGACGTTTGCACGCTCCACAGTCACCGCGGGTATTGTGCATGGAATAGATAAGTCTCGTCAAGCCTTGTACGAGATTCTTTCCGTTTCGTTCGCGCTTGGCTTCAAGGCGCGGCTTCGAGCCGTCGTGCGTTTCTAAGACTAACAGCCGCTCGAGATCTAACGCTTTGACTCGGAGGTAGAGGAAGGAACATGAAGAGGCCGCCTACAAATTAGTGCCAAAAAACACAACGGGTAATTTCATATGTGCATTAGGGTACCCGTCCGCCCAAGTTCCTTCGTCCCACTCCACGGATCCTAAAGGCCAACAGGTCGCTTCTTCTCACCGTCGCCCCTCGATTTGATGATGAAGTTATCGTGGAGAAAACGTGGCGACACTGTTGCTAATGGCATTGTAACGGAGTCTTCGGACGGGTGTGCTAAATGCCACCCTCCTACTCACACTACTCGGAGCTCGAGACAACGAACAAGCATTCTGGACTGTGCGCAGAGGACATGATAGTCCCACAGCACTAACAGATATAGGGAGGGGCTAACAGGCTATAGTACGGCGAAGGGCTACTGCATTAGGGTCCCCGTACTCCATACTAGCTGACTGGCAGCAAGCAATAGTGCGCTCCCTCGCTGCGTTCGTCAATGGCAATCAGGATGGGGGTGGGGGTGGGCATCTTATTGTAAGCGGTTCCCCTATCTGGATTCCTGTGGAGATTCTATTGGACGTTCCGCGACTCGAAGCACGTACATACGCGGCACGGAGCCTCTGTCCGACTTTCCAAGCCGCCAATTGGTGAGGTTTGTGTGCGCCCGCCCGGTCCGGAAGAGGTATCCGGCGGTCGGTGGTGGTGGACTCGAAACCGAAGATGAGAGCTGCATGCTCGCTGACTGCAAGGTAGCCCGAGATGCGGTTCTGATTGGCACCTAAAGTCATATGGCGTGCCAAGCCACATGCGGTCTGACGAGGTGCCTTGTTGAACAAAAGGAACATGCCATTCAATGAGAGTGTACCTACGTAGGGACGCAGGTCATGGGGGAGGGGTAGTCTAGCGACTTGATCATGGCGCCCGTGGTTGGAGTCCACCCCCGGTCCTGCTGCATAAGCAACCGGCCGGCACCTATGCGAATAAAATAGGGGTAGCGACAACATGCGCACAACCGAGGCGCCTCGACCTCCGTGTTCCTTTCGAGTAAGCTAAGAATACTAGCGTGGGCAGGTTGGATGGGTAAAATACTTGGGGGCAATCCTCAGCGACCCTCAGTTGCTAAGACAGTGAAGCCTCGAGGCGTTGTCGTTTCAATGGCCATCCGTGTCTGGATATCGCCGTCAGGTAATCGGCACGGATGCTATATGTGGTGATGCAGAAGAGTATTTATGGCATATGATTACTCCGACGACTTCCGCTACCAAAGATGCCTAGTCGGTAGAATGGAACGCTTGAGGTCTGCGAATCCATCTCTCGACGCCTTCAAGCAACACCGAACAAGGCATTGATAGGATGATTCCTGACCGTATTACTAACAAGGGCTTTATTAGAGAATGTAGACAGACAATAAAAGATGTGTCAGTCTGCCTGCAATCTCGGGGCCCGACATTATCAACCGCAGCAACGGACTCGGGCTTGCATGCATTGCTACAGATCTGCATGTGGATGGGCGCCATTGACCTTGGTGCCTTTCTGGGTCACCACACCATGTTACAGTAATGTTACCGACTTCACCACTGCGATAGCCGCGAATATTGGCAGTTAGTTGATCACTGTACTTCAGCGATGTGACAACTCGGGTAATCAAACAAGGCTGGGGAGTTGTTCACTCAACATGAAACATACGTACTCTCTTATTCCACTCCTACCCTACTCCGTCGATGTTCACAACATGAATTAGACGTCGTAGTAAGAGCTAACGTTTAGCACCTCAGCAATGGCACTTCAGAGTTGTCTCTCAACTCCACCCAGGGTATCACATACTTTCCCCATCCTTATAACTTCTATTAATAAACATAAGATGCATATATAGAATAAATTGGTGAAAAGATTATGCTTAGAAAGTACTTGCTGGATTTGCGAAGTAGGAACGGTGACATTGCACAGGCGAAAACATTATACCACTGAGAATTTAGAAAAGGTATGAAGGCATTTAGTAGTATGGCGTGACTCTTGCTGCGGCTGCATTGACCAGTAGCCGTTGCGAAATACAGCCTACCTTGTCTACTTGACACGCATTAGACTCCTACCAAGTAGATGATGCCATGAGGTACACATGCACGCTTATCTCCCCTAGCTGCAACAAAACCTCATAGTAACAGGTGCGGCAAAAAGGCAACTCAACCCCATAAACGTCGGATGCGTATAACTTGATTGGTTATGTCAGGTCCACCATTTTTTAGGAGCAGGGTCAGAAATCGAGGCTACCGCTTATTGTGTGTGAGGTTTTGTGGCAGCTGAGGAGATAACTACTACATAGTACAATTATTACCACCTTCCCTCCTTCGGCAAAATTAACCCAGTGTCAGACGCTATCTCCAGAATCTCATTGTCTCCTGCCGCTACTATTTTGCCCCATTCCCCCCTCCCCCCATCAGCCCATCAGGGACCGCCAATCATATCCTGACGCCTTTACCCTGCTCTTGGAATTTGCACCAAGCCTCCCCCCCTCTCCCGTGTCTCTCTACCCTTACCTTACCCCTATGCAACGTGCAAGATACTTTGCAGACTGTCTACTAATGGCGCGCTTTCTACCAGTTTCCACTTTATTCAGCATTAGTGTTGTACACTAATTATGATGCATGAGAAAGCAGCAGGTCTCCATATACCGTATGAGCAACACACGGTGCTCTCTGAGTGTAAAATGTATGGGGTCAGGTAGCAGCGAAGGAGTGATCAATGAATTTAGTGTAAAAATGCACCATTGGTGTCCATCGACTTGTGATCTCTGATGAATTTGGCCGGGGGCCAGTAGACTTGGGGGAGAAAACTGGGGACCCAACCCACCCTCGGCACAGAAGGAGAGAGCTCTTGAGTGAGAAGGACCTTAAGACCTCCGCTCTAATTTTCCCTTTTAAAGCTCTGCGACCGTGTCAAGCAAGAGCCCGTGTGCTACCACCTCACTATCCTCTTTTCAACCATCCCGCATTCACCTTTCCTTTTCAATCAAACCCCAAACCAAATCGATACTGATTGACCGTTGGATCGATTCTCTGGGGAAGGCCGAAACCCAAAAGTATCTGTGCCCATCGACAATTGACTGACTCTTGATTCGCACGAACCCTATTGAGGCTCGTCTGGTCTTGTCATTCTTGTTTTTAGAGTTGGATTAACGTAATTAATCTTACCTGATCGATCGATTGACAGATTGACTTTTGGTTCCTGACCTTGACCTGTGCGCCGCCGCATTCCGTGCATACCAGGTGGCAGGTAGAAGGACTGGTGACAGATATCATCAGGACTTCTGTATTGATTGGACCCTATCCTACCACGGGGTCCCTTCGTTCAAGTCAAGTCAAGTCAGGTCAAGTCAAGCCAGCCTAAGTCAAGGCAAGGCAAGCAGTTGGATTTCCGAGAGAAGGAGCAAACCACCTTGAAAACGCCCTCTACATTCATCCGGACCACCTACACCCTACGCGGCGTTATTATTCCCTTCTTACATATTTAAGAATCATAGTCAAGCTTCCACCCCGGCAATTACGCGTCTGCGCAAACACCTTAAAAATAAAAAGGCTTGAGAGGTATGTACATGAATGACATTGCATCCCATCCGGTGAGATGCCACTCATCGCTACCAATACGATCCAGTTCCTCACGTCATCACGGCCATCTATGCCCATGTTACTTCTGCACCGAACAATTTCGTGCTGCCGATACCTAAGTAGGTAGGCGCATCTCCCGAAAAGAGAAATCAGAGTGTCAAACAAGACCAATTGGAGGGGGGTTTCTTAAACACAGAATTCCTCGGCGCATCATACTCAAATCACCGATATATTCCACCTGGATTCACATAGACATACACCAGCACTTCACATCTCACCTTCCTCAGTCCAGTCCTGACCGAGCGCCACGAACTGGCGATTTAACCTGAATTGCAATTACCTAACCTGATTTGATGCAGACGAATTAGACGGTCAGATTCGATACCGATACGGAGAGCAGGCGGCAAGTCTAACAACAACTCCAAACCCCACTCCAGCCCTCTCTCACCATAACCCTTAACTTGGAGCTTGCCTACAATTGGCAATTACCCCAACCAGGGAAAAAAATACATATCCACAACGCAAGGTGGTCTTTGCTCTTCCTACACAACTACACTATCTTAGTGCTAGATAGGAACAGGCCCAGATCCCAGAGCCCAGAAGACCCACCACCCAACTTCGAGAGCGAACGGACTTCGGAAGGTTTGAATACACTAAAGACAAAAAAAAGTCCGCCCTAAGCTCAGGCCCAAGCCCAATCATCCCAAGCCCCAAAGTACCAAGCTCAGGCCAAAAGCCAGCCCGCCCTTTTTATCTGTACACTTACGGTCTACCGCCAACCCGCCTCCCGCCTACCGCCTACCTTATTCATTCTACCTTTCTCGTTCCCGCAATCGAATCAGAGCAACTCTCCGCTCAACGCCAGATCAAGTATAGGTCGTCGGCACCAACGACCAAAAACAGTATCTCCACCACTTTTTACCTTTTTCAGTCCGTGATACAAAAAAACATAAGGCTGTAGCATCATACCCGATTTGCGACAAAATAGCAAAAAATGGCCGACATCACTGATCAGCACGAGCAGACCTCCCAGAACGAGCTGGATGAGTCCCACGTTGGCAATGGCAATGCAGCAACTACTGAGAACCGTGGTATCAAGCGCTCGCGCGCTAGTATTGCCGAGGATGATGACGACGATGATGAGAAGGGCGGCCGTGAGCGTCGCAAGATTGAAATCAAGTTCATTAGTGATAAGTCGCGTCGTCACATCACCTTCTCGAAGCGTAAGGCCGGTATCATGAAGAAGGTACGTTTTAATTTCTGCTTATCCGGTCAATTGCCCTTTTGGAGTAACACAGCAAATTTCATCTCTTGTCCATCGCGTCGAGCGAGTTGACCAGACGCGTCTCACTGGCAACTAAAGCTGCACAATGCATGATGCCACGGTATGATCTAATATGCTGACGTTGGATTGCTTACAGGCATACGAGCTTTCCGTTCTCACTGGCACCCAAGTACTTCTTCTGGTCGTGTCGGAGACAGGGCTTGTTTACACATTTACCACTCCCAAGCTCCAGCCTCTAGTCACCAAGGCCGAGGGCAAGAACCTGATTCAGGTTGGTCTCCCTTTGCCGCATCCATGCATGCATGTCCATCTACTAACTACGACATATCAGGCCTGCTTGAACGCACCGGAGCCCTCTACGGGAAATGAGAATGGCGTAGACGACCAGGTCGAGTCGCCGGAGGACCCTCCGAGCCATCTTCCACCCCAGACGAGCCGGCCCGGCATGCCTCAGAATCCGCACATGCCACCCAGCTACATGCCGAACGTACCGATGGACCCTCAGCAGGCTCTTGCCTACCAGAACTACGTTCAGCAGCGAGGCAACCAGTACGCGATGCCTCCGCAGTCCAGCATGCCACAACACGCCTCGCACCAGTCGTAATCGACGACCGACTAGTGACGACTTTGCCTTGCTCCTGATACCCAGATTTGACGCATTCACGAGATTCTCTTTTTTCTTTTCCCCCTCCCTTTTGAATCGGGGCATTACGATTTTAAAACAGTCCTAATCTGCGAGACCTCGGTCTGGCGTTGTACGGCCGTCGTGACTTTCACAACAACTCCTATCTGCTCGCCCTTATCTTGGCGGTGCCCACTAGTTCATTAAATGAACGTCGCTATGCGGTATCCCTACGATCAAGCACTCGACCGCTTGCTCGTTTTTCGATGACGTTGGTCACGC
Source organism: Monosporascus sp. MG133 (assembly GCA_004155925.1). Classification (NCBI taxonomy): domain Eukaryota; kingdom Fungi; phylum Ascomycota; class Sordariomycetes; order Xylariales; genus Monosporascus; species Monosporascus sp. MG133. The sequence continues at coordinate 1,680 of QJNX01000577.1, read as the reverse complement.
GGTCAACATCGACTGCAACATTCTCGGGCCCTTCAGGGTGGCGCTCTACACAATCTAAAATCAACTAATCTCTGTACCATATCACCGTGAGACCGATGGTCCTCCCTTCATGTAGGGTAGAGGACGTCTATATCATCTCGCCTTGCTTCGTGGATCCACGCCGGATGGATGGATGTCTCGCGGCTATTCGGCTCCCGATCCCTCCATGCACAGTCCCGTCGTAGACGTCAAGGAGGGTCTCGTGGCCTGGATCTTCTATTAGCCAGGTTCTCATCCTGGACCCGTTCTGAGGATGTGGTGGTATTTCTGCATCTAAGCATCGCCTGCGATCGAATTTCAGTTGAGCGTGTCTAATGAAACGGATCGGTCACAATCAGGCCGACTCGTCAGATGGTGGTGAAGGCATCAGGTGCAGGGCAAGGTTGAGGATTTGGTTACTATTAGGCTATTAATTAACTCATCAACCCGCACAAACTCTAGAATGGCAACGGCACAGGCGCCTTTGCCATCATGGTCGCGAATTACATGGTGGAGGCGAGGTTACTGGCAACTGGTCTTCGTTAAGAGGCATATAGTACGACGTAAATAGGTCACCAATGAGCTTCATAAGCATGGCAAACCCGACTCCCCTGAGAGGCGGAATTCTTCGATATGATAATCCCATTTGACGACGACCGACTCCTAAACACTGGGAAACGTAGTGGTCCACTAAACTCGGCTTTCTCTACGGTTAAAAATGCGGGAAAGCAGCAGTGTGTGACGTCCTCGGAATACGTTAGCATATAGCATGAGCAGCGGCTCTTCATTATTCTTTCGCGGGGCGTCGTCCTGGAAATTGTTTGCTTCCCCGGGTGTGCCTCCGTCCACGGTTCGAGACGGTTCTATTTATCTATCTATATCTATCTAGCCGTCGAAGCTTTTCAAGCAGGTGGGCGGGTAGGTAGGTAGTCGGGTCTACGTAATAAATACGCCTTTACCCCCGGACTCTTAGACTAGGGGATAACCAGTGCCCGGAGGAGAGGTTGCGCGTGTGTGTGTGGGGGAGTGTGTGTGTGTGTGTGTGGTGGTTACCGAAGACCGAACGAATCATCCATATGTCATTAGGCAAAGAGGGCGGAGGCGCATGGATGGTCGTTTTCGTCGTGAAGACGGTCCCGGTCCCCTAAGTTAGAGAGAAGTACGTATGGGAAACCCTTGGATCGGTAAAGAGAGCGAGAGGTCTACGCGAACGCGGGCTGGAACCCCGTAGGTAGATTTTACCCATCTCGGGGGCAGATATCCCGTCGTCCCAAGCTCTGCCGTTGCTCGATCGACGTTGATCACACACCGTCGTCGCACCTCGCTTGGGGCCAGCTAGCTCAGCTGCTTTTCCAGCGCCGTGCCTGCCCACGGCCCGCCCGTGTCGCGCGCCATCCTCGCCCCTCGCTTTCTCGTCGCCAGCGGGAGACCAGAGGTACGTCGATTCGTGGGTGCGGTTTCGGAGTTGATGGTTTGGGGCCTTGAGGCCGACTTGGTGCGAAGTTGGGGGTTGTTGGTTGTTCTGACCTGTCCTGTCTGCCATATTATCTAGGGTAGGGCAAATTAATGAGGGATACTCGTTCATCCGGTTAGCTGACGATGGTGCGGCGCAGCGACTCGAGGCCGCACCTCGCGGACACGGATCAGGGGTGGGGGAAGGGG
>QJNX01000576.1:0-11629 GCA_004155925.1 Monosporascus sp. MG133 | reverse complement strand
CCCTTGGCCTTCCCAACCCCCCCCCCCCTTTTTTTTCCCCCGAGTCCGCATTAGATTGGTGTCCCGCGCCAATCAAGACGGTTTCAACTCAAATCCGAGTCCTCTAACCGTTAAGTAGCCAAAGGCGTTTACGAGCGTTGGAGAAGCAGGACAACAAAGTTCCCCTCAGCTACCACCCCAACCGCCATTTCAACCTGGCTTGCGCGCGGAGGGTCCCCGGGGCACTGCTGCTCGCCGGCCTCGGTCGTCGAGGTATCATGACCCCACCAAGCTTCCCAAATAACAACCCCGCATCGGCATCGTCCCGAGTTGGTCTCCTGTCACGACATCTCGCTGCCGGCGTCCAACATCCAGCGAGCTCCTCTACACCAATTGCATCCATTTCTACTACGCAGAGCCGCGGGTTTTCATCGTCTCAGCCTGCCAAGATGTCGTCTCAACCCGAACACCCTGCATTGCTCATCCCGGGCCCCGTCGAGTTCGACGATGCCGTCTTACAGTCCATGAGCCATTTCAGGTATGTTTTTGTCTCCCACTCCTGTGTATGCATTGCATAGATAATGCGCGTATATGTGGATCGAACGTGGTTGATGCTATATTCAAAGATTGCCGAGAATTCCGAAATGTCATTATCTGACCTGACACTGGTAGTGAGTCCCACGTAGGGCCCGGCTTCGTAGCAACGTTCGGCGAAACTCTGTCGATGTTACGCAAATTGTTTCAAACCACTTCGCCGTCCTCGCAACCATTCGTCATCTCCGGCTCCGGAACTCTTGGCTGGGATCTCGTGGCAGCTAACCTAGCCGAGCCCGGCGATAACGTTCTCGTTCTCAGCACCGGCTACTTCGGCGACGGATTTGCGGATTGCTTCAACGTATACGGCGCAAATGTGGACAAGATCACGGGCCCGGTTGGCGGTCGTCCGCAACTACCCGAGATTGAGACAGCACTGAAGAGCAAGAAGTACAAGATCATCACGGTCACTCATGTCGATACCTCAACCGGTGTCCTAAGCGAGATTCAGAAGCTGTCCGAGATGGTCAAGAGCGTGTCGCCGGGTACCCTCCTTATCGTCGACGGTGTATGCAGTGTGGCTTGCGAGGAGATTGCGTTCGACGCCTGGAACGTCGATGGTGTGGTGACCGCCAGCCAGAAGGCCATCGGATGCCCCGCCGGACTGTCGATATCCATGTTTAGTGGGAAGGCCATTGAGGCCTTCAAGGCAAGGAAGAGCCCTCCGGCATCATACTTCGCGTCGATGAAGAACTGGATGCCGAGTGAGTATACGGAGTTTGCGCAAGCGACGTGTTTTGCGTAGATGCTGACGAGAACTAGTTATGCAAAACTACGAGGCTAAGAAGCCGTCCTACTTCGCAACCCCGTCGCCGCAATTGATACATGCGTTACACACGGCCCTGAGCCAGATCCTCGCTAAGCCCCTTTCCGAGAGGTTTGCCAAGCATAAAGAGGCGTCGGACAGGATCAAGAAGGCTGTGGCCGATCTAGGCTTGAAACAGGTTGCCGGTAACCCTGACGATCAAGCCCATGGCATGACGGCCATCTATCTCCCTGAGAGCGTCAAGGCCACCGACATACTCCCAAAGTTAGCGAAGAACGGCATCATCTTCGCGGGAGGCATTCACAAAGAAATCGCGCCCAAGTACATCCGCTTCGGACACATGGGTGTCAGCGTGGTAGGTTTACGCCGCTAGGCTCCCAGCCCGGACGGAAAACAAGGCTGACTGCCCATCTCAGACTGATCCGGCGAGAACCGATATCGACCGGGCCCTAGAGGCCTTGAAGAGCGGGTTAGCTGAGTGCGGTTATCAGAAGGCATAGACTGGCAGCCTTCTTCTCCTACCATAACCTTCAATAAAGAGATTAGACGGTCCAGGGAAAAGGCATGGTTCCAGAAAACGGGCTATCGTTTGGAGATTCTGACTTGTATGTGTAATTGCACGATATATAAAGAATAGAAATGCAGGACGGTTATCCTGCGCCCTCCATTGGACCCAGGCGCCACTGCCCCTTTATTGTAAGTACAACGAGAACTCTGGTAGGGCTAAATCAGGTGGCAGCACCGCGGCTAGACATAAAATTTGGGCAACGTCATCGTCTGAACACCGGGCGGCGCTGCTTATAAATTGGCTATCCTTCTTAAGATTGCCCATGTAACGGCAGCGCTGATTTCGGCAGCACTTCGTAAATTGTTGACTTTCAGAAAATGACCAAATTCCAATCAAACCTGACCGTCATTAAAAGTACATCCTCAAGCTATCTATCTAAGTACCTTAAGTAGTTTATGCATGTTCACAGGGTTCGGGGTTCCGGGTGAACGGACACGGCACCACGGCCTCGGGACGCACTGAAAATTAAAGATGGACCGGGCAACGAACCGGGGCCAACAGCACAAACTGATGGTGAAACTAAATCACCTCTCTGATAGAAACCGGCCGCATTCACTTGGGTCTTACCAGGGCAACGTCGGGTCTGTTAATTACATGTATCACATTTCCATGTACCTGAGGATAGCTGGAGCCGGTTCCAAGGTTTACGAACCTCTTTCGTTCTAAGAGGTACCTTGGGGAACTAAATTACAGACAACATCCCTGCGAAGTTGACTCCAAAGGATCCATTGTGATCTTGCACGTCCGAGACTTGACCAGACATCTTCGACAATTTGGAATAGTAATTAAAAGGACACTCTTTGCATCCCTAACGACAAAAAATGCCTGCCTGCATATGAGTTGATTCTTAATGAATTATTAAGCGCTTTAATGTTTTAAAGCAGGTTAAGACGGCGATAAGCAGTCGCAGGCACACAGCCTTGCAACTTCAGCTATCTACATATAGAAGGTACACAACTGGATGTACCTAAGGTCGGTGGTTAAACTCCGAATGGTGACATCAAGTCGTAAACGTTGATTTCACCTACCAACCCACCCAAGCAGCCCACCTTTACAACCCGTCCCAAACCCACCGCGCGGGGCAATTCTCACAGTTACCTAGGCAGCCCGCCCGCTATCAGGTACTAACCTCCCCTTCACCCCTCGCAGGCCTTACACCACCTTCACCTAGCCTACAGCACGCGTATTACACCATAGAGCACAGTAAATCCACCACAATTTTGGGGGGGGCTACAGCCGCCAATCTCTTTTTTTTCTCTCCAGCAATTAATAACAGGCTCACTCACGATCTCCACGTCGACCACCATTCACCTCGACAACAACCCCGACCCTCTTTATTCAGACTAACTCTTTCTCTTGCCGAACAATCCCTTCTCCTTCTTCCCTTCCTCTTGCGTGGCCCTTCTGTCGACGCAATATACGTCAAGAAAAAAAAATCACCTCCACCCCCGCCTTTTCTCGCCGCCGACTTCCAGACACGGTCAGAGCGTGATCCTATCGGCGATCCTCTAGGCGCGCAGCCTTCCAGCCTACACGTACTTGTACCATAACTAACCTCCCCCGCCTCTGCCGACTTCACGATCCTCCATCGCATATCAGCACTCGCACATGGCGCCCACGATTCCTGAACTGGACCAAGTTGTTCAGACCTTCTATGAAGGACGGGGTGAACAAGTAAGTCCTCCTCCCCGCCCTCGCCTTTTCGTTCTCGTTTTAAGGCTCCATTTTGCATTGCGACGTTGCAAGAGCTGCCAGCTAACTCCTCTGTCTTCCCCGCCTCTAGCAAAATGCGGCCCAGACTGCCTTGAACCAGGTAAGTACATTGCGCCCTTCTTGGCCCTTTCGCGTCTGGCGCATCAACTAACTCTTGTTCTCCCACAGTTCAAGGAGGACCCTGACTCCTGGCTCCTGGTCGACAAGATTCTTTCAGAAGCCCAATACCCACAGACAAAATGTACGTCTCTGTCGGTCATCCACCATCTATATCCACCTCCGGAATACTGCACAGAAGTCGCTGACTGACGGTGATATAGATCTGGGTCTCCAGATACTCGACAGTGTCATCCAGACAAGATGGAAGGTCCTACCCCGAGACCAATGTCAAGGTTCGCAATAACCGCTAATTCCAGCATCCCATCTAAGATGGGGAATGCCATAGCTGACGATATTGCAGGCATCCGCAACTTTGTGGTCAACTATATTATCCAAATTTCCACCACTGAAGAGTCGCTCAAGGCTCAGCGTACTCTGCTGAACAAGCTCAACCTCGTGCTTGTCTCCATCCTCAAGCAGGAATGGCCTCACAACTGGCCTACCTTCATTAATGAGATCATCGCAGCATGCCGGTCCAACCTCTCTATCTGTGAGAATAACATGATCATCCTGCGCCTCCTCTCTGAAGAGGTCTTCGATTATTCCGCCGAACAGATGACCTCGACCAAGACCCGAAATCTCAAGACCACCATGTGCAACGAGTTTTCCCAGATCTTCCAGCTTTGCCAAGAGATCCTCACCACTGCCAACCAGGCGAGTCTAGTCAAGGCGACGCTCGAGACGTTATTGCGCTTCTGTAACTGGATTCCCCTAGGCTATATTTTCGAGACGCCTCTTATCGAGACACTGCGGACTCGTTTCCTTGAGGTACCCGAGTTCCGAAACGTCACCCTCCAGGTCTTCACGGAAATTGGTGGTTTGGCGACTAGCGGGCCGGGACAGCCCAACGCGTACAGTGAGCAACTGGTCAAGATGTTTGTCGAGGTTCTCACAACTATCTCTACTATCGTACCGCTCGATCTCGATCTCAAGAGCACTTATCCGAATAGCAATTCCAGGGATCAAGAATTCATCCAGAACATGGCTCTGTTCCTCTGCAATTTCTTCGGCCAGCATGTTGACCTTGTGGAGAAACTCCCCAACCGGGATTTCTTGACTCACGGTCACTTCTACCTAATTCGAATTTCGCAGATCGACGATCGTGAAATCTTCAAGATCTGCCTGGATTATTGGCTGAAGCTTGTGCAGGAGCTCTACGAAGAGATGCAGACCGCACCCATGCAGGAGATGAACCCCTTAATGAACATGGGAGCCTCGGCAGGTGGGGCACCAAACCCGGCGATGCTCGGCGGCATGCTGCATCTGCGGATGCACAAGTACAAGGAGGTCCTGTCGAATCTCCGCGTGGTCATGATCGAGAAGATGGTTCGGCCCGAGGAGGTCCTCATCGTCGAAAATGACGAAGGCGAGATCGTAAGGGAGTTCGTCAAGGAGAGCGACACGGTGCAGCTTTACAAGACCATTCGCGAATGCCTGGTCTACTTGACGCATCTGGATGTGGTCGACACGGAGACCATCATGACGGAGAAACTGCAGCGCCAGGTCGATGGCACAGAGTGGTCATGGCACAACTGTAACGTCCTCTGCTGGGCTATCGGATCCATTTCCCTTGCCATGAACGAGGAAACAGAAAAGCGATTCTTAGTCACAGTCATCAAGGACCTCCTTGGACTCACTGAGATGAAGCGCGGCAAGGATAACAAGGCTGTTGTGGCAAGCAATATTATGTACATCGTTGGCCAGTATCCCCGCTTCCTGAAGGCGCATTGGAAGTTCCTGAAGACGGTAGTTAATAAGCTATTCGAATTCATGCACGAATCCCATGAAGGTCAGTGGCCAGCTCCCTCGGTCGGTTAGATAGGCACTAACGTGGTAGCAGGCGTCCAGGACATGGCATGCGATACTTTCATCAAAATCGCTCGACAATGCCGGCGACACTTCGTGGCTCTTCAGCCTAGTGAGACGGAGCCTTTTATCGAGGAGATCGTTAGGAACCTCCAACGAATCACATCGGACCTTACACCTCAGCAGGTCCATACATTCTATGAGGCTTGCGGATACATGGTTGCTGCGCAGGGCAACAAACACCAACAGGAGAGGCTACTTGCTGATCTCATGGCTGCACCGAATGCAGCTTGGGACGAGATTATCAGAGCTGCCACGCAAGATCCCACGATATTGCAGGATGCAGACACGATCAAGATCATCGGTAACATCATGAAGACAAATGTATCCGCATGTTCTTCAATCGGCCCCTACTTCGGACCCCAGATCGGCAGGATATACATGGATATGTTGCAGATGTACCGGGCAACGAGCCAGCTGATCTCGGAAGCAGTCGCGCGCGAAGGCAAGTGACGAGTTTGGATTTAAAAGCACCCCAGCTAACCTATTATCCAGGCGACATTGCTCCACGCATGCCGAAGGTCCGAGGACTTCGAACAATCAAGAAGGAGATTTTGAAGTTGGTTGAAACCTACGTCGAGAAAGCCGAGGATCTCCAAGCTGTCCGCCAACAGATGGTTCCACAGTTGCTGGATTCGGTCCTGGTGGATTATAACCGCAATGTCCCAGGTGCTCGCGATGCTGAGGTTCTCAAGGCTATGTCTGTCATCATTACGAAGCTCACTGTAAGAACATCCGATCAGTCCCCCCCCTGATAAACCTCCTCTCGCGGAATATTTTGCTGATTCATCTCAGGGCCTCATGGAAGACCAGGTCCCCGTCATTATGCAGAACATTTTCGAGTGCACTTTGGAGATGATTAACAAGGACTTCTCCGAGTTCCCGGAACATCGTGTGGAATTCTTCAATTTGCTGAGAGCCATCAACCTCCACTGCTTCCCCGCTCTGCTTAAACTCGACAACCGACAATTCAAGTTCGTCATCGATGCCTGCATGTGGGCCAGCAAGCACGACAATCGCGATGTGGAAGGCGCAGGACTTAACATGTGTCTGGAGCTTATCACTAACATCGCCGAGAAGACGGATGTTCAGACGGCGAATGCTTTCTTCCAGCAGTTCTTCGTACCCATCCTGCAGGACGTCTTCTTTGTCCTCACAGATCCTGACCACAAGGCTGGTTTCAAGACTCAGTCTATGTTGCTTATGCGGATGTTCTATTTTGTGCTCCCTGCCGATGGCACAACGCCCAAGATTCAAGGGCCGGTTTACACAAATGAGGCTCCAGCGGGCACTAGCAACAAGGACTTCCTAGCTGAGTTCGTGGGCCAACTGCTCCGCAACGCTTTCCCGAACCTACAACTGTAAGTTCATCCCAGCCAGCAAACGGAACGTATCTATAGCTAATGATTTCCAGTGCACAAATTGAAGCCTTCATCCAATGTCTGTTCACCTTGAATTCCTCCTACGAGAAGTTCCGATTGAACGTGCGGGATTTCCTGATCTCCCTCAAGGAGTTTGCCGGGGATAACGCCGACCTGTTCGTTGTGGAAAAGGAGCAGGAGGCTCGGGACAAGCTCACAGCTGAGCATGAACGCCGGGCAAAGGTCGGCGGCTTACTAAAACCGTCCGAGATCGAGGATGACGAGTTGTGACTGGGCGAAGAGCTGCGTAACGAATTCGCCCCCCGGCGTGGTTCAGGCATGAGCAGTTCCAAGGCCCGATTTTCGAGCGACCCCTTCGACGGATGGGACGTGTACGGGCTATGAGAGCTGTCACACGAAATCTACCACTATGAAGCCCTGAAGTAGAGTGCGGCGGCCCGCTGCAACTTGACCTACATCCTTTATTTCATCTGCGTGATACCAAATAGAGTTCTCTTTAACAACAAGAGCCCCCACCACTCTACGGTGTGATGCCTACCGGGGCGCAGATCCGCAATGATATCAAGGGGAACAGAAACTTTCTCATTTGTTTAGATTAAAGTGTAGGAATGAGTGGGTGTATGAATCGAGGGAAGAAGGGCAGACACACGTTCCGCTCGAGATCGCGCGCTACGGGCGAAGCGGTTCATCAAAAAAGGGGCGATAGCACGTGTAGTGGCTGGATGGGCCCTGCGCCTAATTCGGTATAACAGGGTCGGCCAGGCCAAGCGGGACGTGGTGCTCCTGCGGACTGGCAGCTTTGGTAGACAATGTCCATGCTCATAGAGACGTAGCAAATGAGGAGCACCGTCCGTTAGCCATGTCTGAGTGTTTAACTTAGAGCCCTCGAGTGTATATCGTGGATCTAATGGAGGTAGGGTAGCTCTTGCCAATCTTTGAGGGGGGGTTTGGGCGGTTTCTCACTTGACCCCTAACAAAGTCTGATGAGACCGGACGTTCTCTAACTATAGGAGAATGATGGCTTCACTTGAGATCAGCCCGCCGGGATAAATATAGACAAAGGGATAAAAGCTAACTACGTGGACCTTTTGCCTATCCGGTATGATCGACCCTGCCTGTTATACAGTGGTATGACAGACCAAGGCAACAGACTGTAACGTTAAACAGTCCCATCGAGAGACGACCTAGATATCGCTTCCTTTCGGCACGCACGCAAAGAACATCTCAAAAGCTCGATCGGCATGAATGATATCAAGCTCCCTCCCTGCCTAGAAGCTGCCGTCCATCAAGCAAGTCCCCGTCTTCTACGGTCCTTAATCCGCAGCCTGCGAGTTCCCATCATCCCACGTACGGCCTTGACCCTACCATTTTTATCTGACTATACTATGCTATACAAAACACGCAAAGGCGGCTTTTGACAACAGAAAATCTTCGAGCTTAGGCGGAGACCAGGAGTCCCCGAAAGTTGTCGTGTTTACAATGCCCGGGCATCATATGAGAAGTCGAAGAGCGCGGAGCCCATGATTCCGCCGAAAGGTAGACTGCAATATCTACTCAAACTATGGCTGTGAGTTCCGCATCATGAGGCTACATGTCAGCAGATGGATTGGCCTAGACCCTGACAAGTGGCCAGGACAGGGCAAGCAAGGGATAACGTCCCCATGCTAACACGGTGTGGCCAATGACCTGGTCCTGCTAAACGTGAATAGGGGTTAGATCAAAGCTGGCCAGTTGCTGTTACGGCCTAGTGCGGACATAGTCGATAGACAGTCAGATGCAGACGTGGTAAGACACTGCGAAGGCTCCCTCTAGGTGAAGTGGATCGATATCTCATAATCAGCATTCACACAATATAGAACAGCGCGAGTCCAGCACCCCCAGTTTTGTTGGGGCTGCCCGGATGGAACGGAGACCCCCAATTCGACTAGCCGCGGCCATCGTAGGGGACGAGCTAGACATTACAGAAGACTCGGGGGGACCATGAGAACCGGACTGGAATCGAGGTTTTGACAAAGAAGAAATCGACGGAGTTAGGGATGGACGAAAGATGTTGCAGGGCAATGCTGATTCGTCGGCCAAAACGTTTCCTACTCAAATGCCCTTGTAGTCACTCCTAAAGTGTGCATATCTCAGCATCTGTGGTGTGAATTTTGCTAGGGCGTCCGTTGAAAGGGCTTTGCTAGGGGGGTCCTAGGATTGCAGGGACAAGGGGGCCAACAGCATACAGCCGCAGACCTACTTACCCATGCTGCTTACTCGTTTGCTGAGTAGGGTCTGGTCGTCTCGCGGCACCCCGTTCATTGCCAGGGATCCCCCATGCTCGGAGCCCGTATACATCCGTCAATATTGTTGCTCATGGACTTCATCGGGTGCAATATTGTGAGCAAGACAGCCAGCCAGGCGTTGGTTTACCCCTGTCTAGGCTCTTCCGGGAGAGAGATATCTTAAAACGCTAACCATCATTCGTCAAAAAAAAACTAATAACTCTACCCTTCACGAACAGGGCTTATTTAGGCATATCTATCTGTCCCTGTACCTCCGTGTGGGAGGAGGCGCCTGGGCGAATATCATATTGCTCCTTAAGGACGTGAAGAAACGGCAGCTTACTATACGGTTAGGGCTAAGTATATTATTATAAGAATCTCCTTGCTATCTTCAACAATGATATTCTTGTTTCATATCTACTTCTGCCAGAACTACTCGTAATAGAGTAATGGCGCGGGCATCATGGCCACCCAGATTACATATATAGTCAGCATATATATTCCTCACGACTGTCGTGTTGCCGGCCTGTCCGCGTATAACTAGCTGGCCACGAATTTAGAGAGGGCTGACTTATATGCGGACAACCGTTGGTCCAGTCGGTCCAGTTGCCTACAGTAAGTAGCAGTAGTGGCTTCAGGACCCACGATGGCAGCGCAATATGCGTATAGCTACGAGATTGTGTTCCGACTTGTCATCGGCCCATACTAGCTGGAGCTCCAGGTAATTCTAAGTTCCAATCAAGACTATACCGTACTATCTTTCAAAGGCCGTGGCAAGAACGGGATAAGTGACCCGGTACCGGGGTAGGTTGAAGCCGACGATTCACGGCGCCCTCATGTATTTCCGGGGCGCAGCATGATGTCGTCGCAATGAAGGGATGCTGCCTCTGAACCGGTGCGGCAGTTTCCCCCTCTTATCCCCTTTCCGTCGCCGTGCAGCTCAGTCCAAGATGTCTTCGGATCCCAAGGTGAAGACACACAAGTACCATGCCGCTAGAAGAACTACCTACACTCTAGCTGCTTATTTATACCTCCCACATAGGTCTCGGTTCAACCTTGTTATTAACGTCGATCTTGTTATAGCCTAGGGTGCAGCATCCCTCCTAAGCGAGATTGCCGTGTATAGTGGTGTTATTGGGTTAGACAACTGCCTCCCTTTCGGGCACGTTAACCTTCCTCAGGGCAGCCCTATCGAGTGGCGGCTCGTTACCACTGAGTTGGTTCGCCGGCCATGTTGCCAGGGCCGGCTCCATGCTAGTGGTGTTTCCCTCTCCTGAGCCCTGCTCGAAGGATTGGGAAGAAGGACGGAAATCCTGGGTTTCGGAGTAAGAGCGCAGCAGGACCAATGATGAACGAAGCCGATGGCGATCCTGTAAGCCGGAGAAACCTTGGTACCCTGCCCGTAAGACGGCCGGACCGTTACTTTGGGACATCGAGGCCGGGGCTGACGCTAGGGGCTCTGGTTCCCCTGAACTTCAAATCAAGAAGAGATCATCAACGCGACAGCTCATGGACTCCTCATCTATCTTGTATGCAGTTGATCCTGAGATACTGCAGTAGGCCTGTAGCAATGCTGGCTGCATCCATAACCCGACGGAGTGTTGGGAATCCTCTTCTGGGCCGGGGTAGCAGCCAGCCACGTCGACGCGGCTGAACCAATGTAGAGCAAGCAATGACCCGTGGGCACGGAGTGACAGCCCGGCCCCGGATACTTACAGACATTACCTGAAAAGAATATTTGAGCGCCAAGCCGAGGGAGAAGGTGAGAAACCGTACCGTCGGTGCTCGGAGAACCAATGAGAGCAGGCGTAGGCTCTCGGGTTCCATCACGGTCACTGACTGTTGGTCCGCTGAGTAGGAAACCCCACGGCGCATCTCGATTTGGGGATGGCCAGCAACAGTTGTCTGTCAAGGCGCCTGTTGGCGGTTCCGCCCTTGTCGCGTCGAGGACAGATACCTTTGAAGCTCCTCGGGTGAAAACAACCTTGGGAGCTTTGTGTCACCGAGCTGAATGCGGAGCACTGGAAGTTGATCTCAAGAAAAGGCAATTAACTTGCCGTGTGGCAGTCGGTATATTCGATATCTCCTCGTTGTCCAATGGGACGGCTGCTCGAAGGTATCCATATACCTGTTTTTCTAGCAGTTTTCGAGGCGTCATGGGCAAGGGGGCTTGGGACGCGGGGCATAAGTGTGGGTGATGGATGTATGGACACATCCATCGTCTAGTTGAGGTTGTCCGCGCAATCCACCGCCCAGAGGCCAATTCTTGTTTTGCTGTGCGACATGACAGGTCATATAATTGTGTACACTAATGGTTTCATGAAGACGCAGCTGCGTT
>QJNX01000575.1:0-11755 GCA_004155925.1 Monosporascus sp. MG133 | reverse complement strand
TTATAAATTATTTAATTTTATTAATATTTTTTTATAATATTTATTAACGTTAAAAAATATTTATTTTTAATAATAATATTATTAAATTATTTATAATCGTAAATTTGCCGATATATTAAATTTTTATTTTTATCGATTTTAATTTTATTATTTTTTATTTTTAATATTATTATAATTAAATATTTTATAAATAATTTAAATTTTTAAATATAACTTTTTTTTAAATTTTGTTAAAAAAATTTTTAAAAAATTTTAATTTTTAAAAAATTTATATAATAAATTTAATAAAATTTTAAATAATATTTTTTTTAATAAAAATTTTATAATTTTATTAATTATAATTAAATAATTTTTTTTAAATTTATTTTTTAAATAATTTTTTAAATCGTTAATATTCGGAAGGTATTATTATTATAAAATTAAAAAATTTAATTTTTTTAATTACGTAATAAATTTTATAAAAATTTTATAAAAATTATTTTATAAAAATATTTATTTTTTTTAATTAATATATAAATTATTAAAATAAAATTACGGTATTTTTAAAATAATATCGTATCTTAAAATATCGGTAATATTAAAAATAATTTATTTTAAATATTTTTATATTTAAATTTCGAATTTTTTCGTTTTTCGAAAAATTCGGCCGTTATTATAAGTAAATAAATTTCCGTTTACCGTTCGTAATTTATAAAATTATTATTTATATTTTTAAAAAATCCGATATTTTTTAGTTATTTTAAAAAAAATAATTTTTTTTTTATTCCGGAATTAATTATAGTATTAAATATTTTATTTTTATAATAAATAAAAATTTTAATTTAATTCCGTATTTTTTTCCTTATTTCGTATAAAGTTTTATATAAAAAGGTTTTTTGGTATCTTATTTTCGAAAATTTCCGTAATTTTTTAATTATTATATTTTAAAAATTAAAAAACGTTTTTATTTATATATTTTTTTAATTATATATTTAATATAATAATTATTTATATATTTAAACCATTTTTTATTATTAAATTAATACTTAAAAATAATTATTTTTTATAGCTTTTTTTTGGATTTTGTTTTTTGTAAATTATTAGGTTAAAAAGGTAAATTTTCGAAAAAGGTATTTTTATAATTAAAAAGTTATATTTATCGTATAATATTAACGCATAATATAAATATTTTTACGTTATAATTTTCTGGTTTTATTTTAATTCGGAATATAAATAATAAAATTTAAAATAATTTAATTATTAAGGGATTTTTATATATTTATATTTATTATTTAATTTTATAAACGTTTTTTTATTATATTTTAATTAAAAGTTATTATTTTTTTAATTTATTAATAAATAAAGTAATTATAATTATAATAAATAATAAAATATAAAAATTTATAATTATTTATTAATTTAAAATATATTATATACTTAAAAAAAATATAATATTTAAAAAATAATTATTTATATTTATTAAAAATTTTTCGTAATTAATTATTTTAATCGTATATTTTATATTTTTATATATTAAAATAATATATATATTTTAACGTAATAATTATTTTAAAATTTGTTTATTTTAAATAATATTTATAAGCTTTAATTATAACGTTTTTATAAATAATATAATTTTTATAATTTAGGTTATTATTTTTAACTTTATTAATTATAATAATAATAAATTCTTAATTAATAAAAATAACGTTTATTCTTTTTTATCCTTATTTTTATTATTTATATTTTATTCGACCGTACGAATTTTTTTTTTAAATTAAAAAATTTTATTTTTTTAAAATTTTTTTTAAGAATTTTTTTTTATTAAAAAATAATATTTATTTTTAAAATAACTTTTTTTGTTATAATTAAAATATTTAATTTTGGATTTCTTTTTTTTTAAATTCCGTTAAAATAATATTAACTTTTTTTTTAAATTTTATTTTTTATTTTTTTTTGTTATTAAAACGTTTATTATTATTTCGTTTACCGGTACTTTTTTTTTTAAGGTACCGATTAAAAGTACGTCGGTCGGAAATAATAATTTTATTTATATATTTTTTAAAAAAATCCGTTTTAGGTATTTTAAATATTTTATTTTTGATTTAAGGTTTTAAATTATTATAATAAGGGAAAAATAACGTATTTTAGAATAATTTAAAAATAGTTATTAACCGGTTAAACTTAATTATATATTCGGCTATTAATATAGTTTATTAAAATTTATATATTTATTTAACCGTATGTTATTATTTATTTATATTTTTAAACGAAATTCGTATTTATTTTTCGAAATTTTTATAATAATTAAAAATATAATTAATAATATTTAAATAATCGTTAAAGGAATTTATTAAATAATCGTTAAAAATGGGTTCGAATTAATCGAATATTTTTCCGGTAAGTAATTAAAAAATAATTATAACTTTTTAATAATTTTTTGTTAAAAAATTTTCGTATTATTTAAAGTAAAATTTAATTTTAATTAAAAAAATTTTTATATCCGTAAATTTATTATAAGGTTTAGGGATAATTAATTTATAACCTTTAATATCGGATATTTTATAATAAATAAAAAAAAATATAATTTTTTTCCGTTTTCGACCGAATAATAAAAGGGTAAAAATTCGTAAATAAGGAATAAACGTTTTAAAAAAAAGTATTAAAATTTTTAAATAAAAAATAATTTTTAAAATAACGGAAATTTTTTTTTATTATTAAATAAATTTAACGTTTTCTTTTTAAAATTTTACGATTTTTTTTAATCATAAAATTTAGTTATTAATTAATCGTAAATTTTTTCCCCCGTTTTTATAATAAGGATTTTTTTAACTTTTTTTTTATGGTTTAATTTTTTAGGTCGTATTTTAATAATTTTTTCCGTTTTTTTAAGATAAAAGTTAATTATTATTAAAAAAAGAAAATTTTTTTTAATTTTTAAATTTAATAACTTTTAATAATATATTATCGATTAATTAAAAAAAAATTTAATTAAGAATAAATTATATAATCCAATTATTAATTTTTTATTAATTAATAATGGAAATCGAATATATTATTTATTTACTAAACGTCGTTTTATAATATTATTTTTATTAAATTTAAAAAAGTTTATATTTAATTAAGCCTTAAATTATTCGTTAATTATTAATTAAGGAATTATTAAAATATAACGAACTTATTATATATTTATTTAAAAATATAAATAATATCCGAAATAAAAATTTTTAATTTATAAATAATAATAATATAATAAAAAAAATATTCGTTAAAAAATTTATAGATTTTTTTTTTAATTAAAAAATAATATAATTATTTTTGGTTAAAAGTTTAAATTAATAATTAAAAAACGAAATTTAAATAAATATTATTTATATAAAAAACTTAACCGTTATATATCCATTCTGGGTTTAATAAATATATCGGGAATTTATGGGATCTGTTGGATCTACCTCCAGATCTACCAGATCCACCAGATTACTACGTCTTGGCGCGGGGAAAGCCAAGCTTTCCTTACCCGAAGATCAGCCGTAAGGAGCCCATATTAGGCTCCGGAGACCGGTTTCTCCAAGGCAGGAACCCCTGTTCCTGTATTGTAATACTTATTTATTGTATTATTATTACCTGCAAATCAAGAACCCCCATTTCGGATATTGCTTATACCTCCGGGTGGATATATAACAGGTTCGTTACAACTATATATTCGGAAAGAATATAGTATTCGGGGGATAATTATTTATAATTATTAAAATTTATTCGTAGCTAACCGTTTTGGTCGTATATTTTATACCCCTATATTTCGAGGTAATAGGTATATTTTAGCGTAATAATTATCTTAAAGGCTGCTAGTTCTGGGTATTATTTATAAGTTCTAACCGTAATACTTTTGCAAATAATATAATCTTTATATTTTAGGTTGTCGTTTTTAACCCTGTTGGTCGTAACAATAATAAATTTCTGATTAATAAAAGTAAAACTTATTTTTTAATCCTTTTTTTTCGTTATCTGTATCTTATTCGGCCGTACGGACCTTTTTTTTAGGCTGGAGGATTTTTCCTTTTTTGGAGTTCTCTTTAGGTAGAAAGTAATATTTCCTTTTAAAATGGCCCTTTTTACTATAATTAAAGTATTTAACTTTAAACTTGTTTTTTAGATTTCGTTAAAATAATATTAGTTTCCTTCTGGAATTTATCCTTTTTTTTTGTTACTGTTAAAACGTTTGTTGTTATTTCGTTTGCTGGTTTTTTTAAGGTACCGATTAAAAATGCGTCGGTTGGTAATAATCACTTTGTCGGTATAGTTTTCGAAAAGACCTATTTTAGGTACCCTAAATATTTCATCTTTAACCTAAGGCTTTAGGCCGTTATAATAAAGGAAAAATAATGCATTTTGCAGCAACTTAAAAATGGTTATTAAACGGTTAAATTCCGTTATATATTTAATTATTAACGTAATTTATTAAAATTTATACATTTATTTAACCGTATGTTATTACTTATTTGTATTTCCGAATAAGGTTTATATTCGTTTTTTAAAATATTCGTAATTATTAAAAATATAGTTAATGGTATCCATAAAATCGTTAAGGTAATTTATTAAGTAATCGTTAAAAATGGGTTCGAACTAATTAAGTATTTTTTTAATAAGTAGCTATAAGATGGCTATTATTTTCTAATAATCTTTCGTTAAAGAATTTTCGTATTATTTAAGGTAAAGTTTGGCCTTAACCAGGAATCTTTTTATATAAACGGATTTATTATAGGGTTTAGGGGGAATTAACTTTTAACTTTTAATATTAAACATTTTATGGCAGGCAGGAAAAGATATAATTCCTTTTTAATTTCGGCCAAATAAGAGAGAAGCTGGGGTTTTTAGACGAAAAGTAATTCTTAAAAGGGGCGTAAAAGGTTGTTTTTTTTTAGTTACCGGGCGAATTTAGCATTTTCTTATCTGAAATTTATAACTTTTTTAGCTATAAGATTTAATCGTTCGTTAATTATAAGTTTTTTTTTCCGATTCCGTACCGTAAACTTCTTTAAAGGTTTTTAGGTCGGATTTTTTAAGCTATATTTTAATAGATTTTTTGAAAGTAGAGGTAAGTTGTTATTAGGAAGAAGAAGATTTTTCTAAGCCCTTAGTTCTAGTAATTATAAGTACCATGTTATTAATTAACTGAAAAACTTTTTCGATAAAAGGTAAATTATTTAATTTAGTTATTAATTTTATTAATTAATAACGGGGATTTATTATGCTGTTTATTTATTAAACGTTATTTTATAATATCGTTTTAATTAAGCTTAAGAAAATTTATGCTTAATTAGGTTTTAAATTATTCGTTAACTATTTATTAAGGAATTATTAAAATGTAACGAACTTATTATATATTTATCTAAAAATATAAGTAATATTTAAAATAAAGAAAGGGTTTAATTTGCAGGTAATAATAATATAATAAATAAGATATTTATTAAAAAAGTTTACGAATTTTTCCTTTAATTAAAAAACGATACCTTTAATTAAAAACTTAAATTAATAATTAAAAAATCAAGTTAAATAAAAATTGTTTATATAAAAAACCGTTTATTATATATCTATCCTGGATTTAATAAATATATCGTAAATTTATAAGATTTATATTTCTCCCTCAAGGAGATGTGACCGTGTAGATAATTGGATAAAATGATAGATTGCTACCTTAATTCCTATGCTTCACCCCATCCCTTTCGCAGCTCCTATCTACGTCGATTCTTGTCGGAATTTTGAAGGTTTTTCGCAATCCGGAGCAGCCGGGCAAACTATCGTTCGTAATCCTTTAATTTGTATTATTCTAAAATCTGAACTTCGAGATTCTTAAACCCGTTATTATTATTATTTTTCAGTTTTCCTAATAATATTTCTATGGTACCTATATTTTTCGGTATAAATATTACTAAAGATCGATTACCGTTATTTTCGTAAATTAAATCGTATTCGAAAATTAAAAACCGAATTCGGTTTTTTTGGAATAAGTTTTTTAAATTAACGGTACTATCGATCGTTTTAGCCCGTCTAGTAATTTTATAAAGGTTTTGGATTATAAATAAAACGACTTTTTGGTAAATCCTTTCGTTACGGATTACCGGTATGGCATAATTAAAATGGCGCGGTATGTTTAATTATTTTAATAAAGGTAATTCGAAAAGGTACTATAAGAATAATTAAGCCGTAAAATTAACGAAGGTTCGTATAGTTTTTTATACGTATTTAAGGTTTACCTTTAAAATTTATCGTTAAGGTTTATTCTTAAGGTTTATTCTTAAGGTTTATTTTCAAGGTTTATTTTTAAGGTTTATCTTCAAGGTTTATTCTTAAGGTTTATCCTTAAGGTTTATTCTTAAGGTTTACTGCGACCATACGGAACCGTAAAGCCAGCTGGCATAAGATTCATCAGAATCGAAGCTTATCGGCAACCACGCATTCTGCTTTAAAGTAAGGTTTTATGGGACTAAGGTATATAATTTATCTTAACCGTGAAAACTATTGATCAGTTATCGTATTCGAAAATACTGGGTATAGTATCTATCGTATGGATTATATGTGTAATGATTTTCTGTGTATTTGGCTCAGCCTGGAAAATAAGGCTTGAACCTATATCAACCTTGCATAAGATTTATATAATCTGGTCCTTAAATTACCCAAATTTACCAGATTACCATATTTTGGCGCAGGGAAAGCCAAACTTTCTTTACCCGAAAATCAACCGCAAGAAGCCTATACCAGGCTCCAAAGGCCGGTTTCTCTAAGACAGGAACCCCTGTTCTTGTACTGTAAAACTTTTATAAAAAGTTTTGTAATTTAGAAATTAACCTTTAAGTTACCTTATTAAAATCAGGCCCTATTTTTAAGGTTGTGGCTGCGCCTGCGGCGCAGCTGTGGCTAGGGCTTTCTAAGAGCTGTAGCTCTAAGTACCAACCTACAAAAAACCCATAAAAAACCTACAGAAATCACAAACCTTAAAAATAAGGCCTGATATTAAGTTGTGATTTTTCGGGAACGTTTGGTACCTTCCCATACAAATTTTCCAAAATCTATCTTGGAAACTGGTAAATATAATAATAATAAAAATTTATTATAAAATAATAAAAATTAAATTTATTTACAGCTTTAAAAGGGCTTTTTAACGGTACATTAAACTTTCCGATCGGGGCTAATTTGATAAAGATATGAAAGAAATAAGTTAAAAATTACGATTGGTACCGACCTTTTAACCGGAACGCCCTTATGGCTGCAACAACGTAACCACCGCGTGCATTATTTCGTAATAGGCCTTTTAAAGGTAACTCAATATGGAAGAAGCCCGTTTAATTATTCTTTTGTCCGTACGGGTTATGGTTGTTACGTCGCAGCCATAAGGGCGTTCCGGTTAATCAAGTCCGGGACCTTTTCCGGGCTGCGACGTAACAACCATAACCCGTACGGCCGAAAAAATTGATATACGGGCTTTTCCCATATAAAATATACTTGGGAGATCCGGTGCACAATAATGCGACCGGTGGTTGTGCTGTCGCAGCCATGAGGCCGTTACGGTCGCCCATTTTCCAGACTTAAACTTAGCCATATTAGCTGCAATTGCCACTCAAAAAAATTGGAAAAAATCCTGTATATATATTAGCTTATATTCGACGCATATATAAAGTTTCATACTTATTGGACGTAAATTGGCTGTAAAATAATTTCATTTTATATAAAAAAATGGTTTTATTCGAATAAATGGAAGGAATTGGGAGGAAATTCGACGATTTTGGTGGCAAGGTGCTAAACGAAACCCCTGTTCGCACAACCTGAACTCAGGCCTCGCTGGCTCGTTACGGGGATTTGGGATTTGATTGGTTAATTTTTAGCGTGATACAACAGTACATTAGAAGAGCCAGCGAGGCCTGAGCTAGCTGAGGTAACCTTTAAGAAAGTTAAATAAATATATTATTATTAAAAATGTATTAAAACTATTAAAATAATTTATTAAAATAATTTATTAAAATAATTTATTAAAATAATTTATTAAAATAATTTATTAAAATAATTTATTAAAATAATTTATTAAAATAATTTATTATTAATCAGTTCTTAAATTAAATATTAAACCTTAATTTATTATATATTTATGCGTTTAATAATATAACGTAATTAAAAAGTATTTTTTAAAAATGCACTTATTAACGGGCCGGATTTAAATTTAATAAAAAGTGTAGTTATAGTAACAAAATAAGCTAAATACGTATACGATATTTCTGATTGGTTTTAAAGCTTTGTCCTTTAGTTAGCTTTAACGTCCCTAACCACTTTGATTATCGCCGACACGCTACAGAAGCCGAAGCTCCTAAATAATCTGTGTATTAGGTTGGCGCTATCTTTATTTTTATTTTAAACTGTTGTTAAAAGTATAATAGTTTTAATAATTTGTATGCGGAAATGGTGGCCCGTAAAGGGGGTGCCCGTTGTAACTGCTGCATCCCCAGGGCAAAAGACTGGTGATTGATCGCATTGGTAGCGAAAAACTAGGTGCTTATAGTTTATATATATACTCCAGCACAGTATATGTTAGAAGTAACGTCCGCTACGAGGAACCAGGCCGTAAACACCCGTCGACTAGGTTGCTGACTTATGGATTGGACACCGACAACTTGCAACTAGCATGGGATGTGAGGTCAAATGCATTAGGATATGGGATTAGGGACAGCATCTAACTGGGAGCCCTCAACATATGACGACTGGACACTGGATGTAGTCGTGTATGTTGGTCATTGATACATTATGTGATTTGTCCGCATCGCGGATGTCGTCTACAAATCTTTTGATATCAAGCTAGAGACACCCATCTAGGCGCGCTTCTTTTCAAAAGGAACCATCATCACGATTTCCCTAGAATTCCGTCTGCGTTTTGTCCCAATATTACGTCACGACCTCCCGTGCCAAACTCACTTCTACAGACCAGGGCAGTGGGAAGCCATATCTAGCTGCTCTACAAAAATCAGGACCTTCTAATAATCCCGATACCGACGTACATGTACTAGAGGTACTTCTTCCGCCGCGCAATGAGAAATGCAACCACTGAAAAAGTGACCAAGGACGCGAATATGACGAAGAACGGAATAAGCGAGTCCTCGGCACCCTGGAAAGGAACGTTGACGTTCATTCCAAACAAGCCGGTGATCACGTTGAGCGGAACGATGATGGAGGCCAGGAAGGTGATCTTGGTTAATCCTTGGTTGGTCTTCGTCCCCTGAGCGATGCCGTCAATGGTCAGCTGGGCGAGGTAGTTGCCATGCGCACGAGACAGAATCTTTTCGAAGTGCGTGAGGTTCGTCATCATCGTCACAACATGGTCCTGAATGTCGCCCAGATACATTCCAATGTCCATCCGCGGGGTGACCTTATAGTTTTCATTGCAACGCTTTGTGAAGCCCTTCAGCACATCGGCCTTGCCGCCAAGGATGCGCATGAGCCCGAGGGTGTTTTTCCGGACAGCCCCGATCCTCTGGAGGAATGTGTGCATGTCATCCGCCCGGGCAACGAAGACAGAGTCCTCGATGCCTTCGGTCTCAAGCTCAATCCTGTGGATAGGCTTCGCGAACGAATCAACAATATTATCGCTAGTAAGGGCTATCAGCGATATCCACAGTAACCCCACATAGAGGACAAATACTTACATCAAGGCATAGCAAATCCAATCGCTGCTGAGCGCAACGTAGTCCTTCAGCATAGCAATTCTCTTTCGGACCTGGGAGGCATGGCTGTTCGCCTCAAAGCTAAAGCTCAGCGTACCCTCTCGGAACACAACTACGTAGATATTGAAGGGTTCGTAGTCAACGCCGTGTTCCTCCTGGACGACACTAAATGATCGGAAACTGGCGAAATAGTAGGACGAGAAAAGTTCGATTTTCTCACGCGCCTCCTGAGTGGTGATGTCCTCGATTGTCAAAGGATGTACACCGAAGGCCTTGCAGAGAGCACGAACCTCCTCCTCAGTTGGACTATTGATATTCAACCACCACACTCCGTCAGGCTCGCCAGCGGGGAATGAAAATAGGCCCCGCAGACTCTCACCGGGAAGGACGAGATCGCCGAACTCAGCCGCGTGTATGGTGGATTCCCAGGCAGACGAGAAGAAGCTGAATCGGTTGGGATCGACGGGCTCCTTCTCGGCGATGCTTGATCGCGCATTGTCAACCCTTTGCGGCAACTTCTCATCAATCACTGAGGAACCCGAGGGCACATCGATGAAGTCCCCATTAGTCGTGACCATGGAGGAGCTGTTGAGCAAGGTGGAATGGTTGGGCTGCTGGTTCGTGAATACCTTAGGGGCCTTCTGGGCTTCGAGACTGGCTCTGCGTGCTGCGTTTTCGGACGCCACAAAATTCTCCAAGAAGTCGAAGTCGATATAGAGCCTGTCTCGATGTTGCTCATCTTGCAATGGGAAACAGACATCCTCTTCAGCGGTCTTGTTTGTCCCCAGACTTGCCGTGTCATCGGCATTGAAGGTAGCAGGGCGACTGCGCGCAGTACGATGACTATTATGGCTGTGGATGCTGCGGCGGCTATTTGTCGAGCCAGTACGACATAGACCATGAGGGTCTTCCTGTCTATCACCGCGGGCGTCTGAAACTGATAGAGCACGCTCGCGACGGCGGGCTTCGGCGAAAGCCTTGACAGAGTTGGGCGGAGAGATGTCACGTTCGTTACTAGAATTGAAAGTTGGACGGCGAGTGTGTGAAATGGTCGGAGACAAAGCTCCGTCGTCCTCGTCGACAATAGCTTCCTCAAAATCTCTGATCCTAATCTCGATGGGCGGGTGGACGGCTTGGTGGTCTGAATACTGGCGCGAGCCGTACAGAGTGTCGACTGTTCCACGGCGCGGGCGGTCGGGCCGCTGCGCAGAGATCTGATGGCGGTGGTCATCCAATTCGGGCACCGGGGTATCGTACCCCCTGTTAGAGGCGATTCCGTCGTGCTCGGACATCTTGGCGTTGGCGGTCTATTTATGAATACTGAGTAGCACTGAGGGAGGGATGTCACCAGCAGTGACTTTCTTGATGGCTTGATCGATGCAATGACGGCACGTGGAAAAGGCCACCCGCGTTACGACTAAGGGAGAGCGCGCATGCTGGACGGAGACAGCCAGTCGGAAGTCATCCGAGAAGAAGCAGCAGGCGTGGCAGCACGCCGACTGCAGGAAAATTATCTGACGAGCAGCTCAGTGTGGAGCGTGAATTAAGTCCAACTCAAATTCAGGCCAGGTCGAGCTCAGTAGAAAGGGATGCTGATACGAAAGTTGCTGGATGTCAAAACAGCAAGGAGCGACGGTCAAGTTATGGGGGCTTCTTGTCGATGCCGCTGTAGACCCAGCAGTCAGGGCCGAGAAGCGGGCGAGAGAAACAGAACTGAATGCTAGTGAGGCCCGCCAACTTGGTGGTTTGTGACGACCTAGCGGTAGATGCCGCGGAGGGGGGAGCTGAAGATTCTCGAAGTGACGTTGTTGGACAAAACCTTCAGACAGAGAGGCAACCGATGGCGTCGAGATCCGAAACCGTCCTGGCTATAATTATAGGTGGTCGCAAGAAAGGGGCGCGAGATAGGTAGTATCGGACCGAGGTCGACAAGTTGCTAGACGGTTATGAAGATACAGGTATATCGTCACTTGCTAAGGTAAGAGTGACGGGTATGTAGCTGCGGCTTCGTGTATCACGAAGTATCGATTCTGAAAAGAAAAAACCGGTTTTTTTTTGGGGGGGAGGGGGGG
>QJNX01000742.1:0-12017 GCA_004155925.1 Monosporascus sp. MG133 | reverse complement strand
GTAGTGTTTTACCTAAGCTAAGCAGCCCGTTTATCAATATAGCTAGGTAGCCATGAATTCGAGTATCGCTTGAATGAACTTTCGCGCCTGATTTGCCGATACTAGTTCCGGTCGTTCGTCCGTCCTATTTACACCTACGACAGGGCCGTGCTCTTGCCGTATAAACGCGAGCCTAGTTCCTGGAAAGGTAGGTAGGTGGTTAGAACGATGGATAGAAGATGTGTTTCAGAGGGGTTGGACAACGGGCTTAGATTTGCGGGTTGCGTATCTATTTCTTTTGGTCTGGATGTAGAGGTCAGTAGTATAACCAGTGACAACTCGTCTTTGCCTTTCGGTGTCTAGCGCTCGCGCCTACGTCTTGTTCCTCCTACACGTGCACTCGGGCCGTGGGCTTGCGCACTTTCGACCTGGGGGGACGTGATGTATACGACTTATATTAAAAGACGACATGAACGATATCTTTGTGATGTCTTCATGGTGTCTTGAGACGTCTGCGATGCACAGCTATCGTAGATGGATGCGTCAGAGCTGGAGATGAGGCAGAGATGGTCTTTGAATAGGAATGGGGGCGGTTCCGTAGGGATGGGGAAGAACCTGTTCAAAATGCCCTGTCTGTCTACCGCGTGGAGTGTTTCCGGTACGCATCTTGAGGGGGTTTTGGATGAGGAGTGTGTACTTTCTGGGAGTAGTGTGGGCGTGTCAACGCAGGTGTAAGGGGTTGCCGCTTACGGTAGGATAGGGGTAAGTAGGGGGAGGGTTTTGCTTTACTTCCGGGAATATTGCGGTGAATTATGAGGTTTTATTGTAATTATGAGTGTTGCTGTGACGGGAGTACTACAGCACGTATGTATAAGTACACCGTTGCAGATGAACTTCTAACCTGATTATAATATCTGTGTATTGTAACCTAGCCCTTAAAGCGAAGCTTCGAACCGAAAGGCTTAATCTTAGCGATAACAGAGCTGTGTCTGGCCGTGGACTGACTGGTTTGAGGGCGAGACGAGTGCTAGCACTAACTAGAAGCCAGAGGATACTTACTCCGGTCTGTCCTGTTGAGGGCGAAGAATTATGAGGTCGGCTTATGAGCCTTCGAAGTTAAGAAGCACAGGTAGACTCCTCCACAATGATCATACAGCAGTGAAAGTTGTTTGCACATCTAAACAGTCAAATTTCGCACTATGCCGCTAGCAGGTGTTGGAAGCACCACGAGCCAGTGTTGTATAGCTTCATGTCGAGTAGTCAGTAGAATCACCTGCTCATATTGTATATAGTAGATAGTGTGCCCGCATTAACGTGTTGAGATCGCAAGGTGGCAATCCTGTGCCTGAGGAATTTTAGGTGAACCCATGGGAGGCATCCCTTGAATCCTACACCAGGATAGATTTAACGTCCAAAGAAGGGACCAGATAGATACGCTGCCTTAGCTTATAGCCTCGTTAGCGTCTGGAGACGGGAGCCGCCCTTGAACTAGATAAGTGGGAAAGGCCGGGACCCATTGTGTACTGCAGACTTCCAGGAAGCTTATGCAGAAGGCGAGATCACCCACTGGCGCTGAACGTGGAGCCGAACCAAGCTCTCTTTAAACATGCCCGGTTGGTAACCAGGCTGAGAAAGGACAAAAAGGGACGCCGCAAAAGATTACGCCCGCATGCTCTCGTCCGGACAGTCGTTGCCGAGTCGTTGATCTGTAGTTCGCTAACTGACAACATGAAAGTAGTCACAGGATCCGAATACTAGTATAAGCGATGCTTGACGTTGTATCGTCGGCTCCGTGTATGACCTCACCCCCCCGGCCTTATTGGCACCAGTAGTCCGCTTGATTGCGGAGCTATGGCTGATCGCACCTGTCAAACGGGATCGTCAGGGTCCTGTCCATCGCCACTGGACGTGCCTGTCAGGGTGAGGCAACCTGATAATCCGAGAGATGTTCAGGGTTCTTGACTAAGCGATCTGGTACCGAGAAGTTCTGCCGTATTTTGCCTCTGTGCGCGGACCCTAGGCCAAAAGGTTGAAAAGGCTTTATCACCTTCTCGTCCAGAATGCGATACTCGTCGTCTCTGTGAAGGTAAGCCAACCCCGACACGTGAAATCTGCTATGAAGTAGCGCCGTAGCATACGTCATAGAAGAGCCTCCCGCTCTTTATAATTGGGAAGCCCTACCGGAATTTTAGCTCGAGGAGCTAAAGCTCCGGCCTCATGCGTGCGACCGGGGGTCACTGGAACATCCGGTCTGATGCACCCTTCGCGCCAAGTCTCTTCAACACACTGAAAGCCCCATCCGAGAGTAGAGGTAGGTCCCCCCTTGGAAGGTCCCTTGAATGGCTTCACCCTCATGGACCCTGGATACGTCATTGTGCTTTGGCTCGGGACAAGCCTCGGGAAGCTGTGGCTTAACCCTCACTGATGTTGGAGCCTCGCGCTGGTGGGCCGTTGACCTTGTAGCAGCCTCATGGGTCCGACGGTTGGAAAACAGCTTCCCAAAGCTCCTGTCGGAATAGGGTGCAAAGCTGCGGGGTATGCCTGCAGGTCAGACAGCAGGCCGCCACAAATGTCCGGCCCGCAAAAAAGGACAGAACGGCCAAGGTCACTAGGTCGCGCAGTTCAACAGACATTTGGGAGATAGGGATGAGAGGGATCGTAAATCGACGATGAAGCGCTCAGATTTCGATGGCCGGCCGTTTACGAGGGGCTGGGGATCAGAGGTGGAGCTGAGCCACCAGTACCCCTTGCAAGGTACAGTACAGGGGCTCCGCCTGCTCTTCTGAGCTCGAGACAGGGCAAGCCCCGTCAGTCTCCTTCTGCCTGCTGCCTGTGTCTGCTTCCTGATTAGCTGCAGCGTCCGAATATACCGATATAGCTTCCTATGTGGGGGTCGGTTTCACTTAGCGAGCACGGGAGGGGCAACCAGCTCACTACAATGACGTCAGCGTTTAGCTGCTTTGTCGTTTCAGAATCTACCCCATAAGCTGGTACTCAGCATATTGGGCTGTAAATGAGCATCCTTTTTTTTTTTTTCTATGTACGATCGAGAACCAAGATGCCTCCTTATAATTATGGAATTCGCATAAAGCCATGGAATAAATGTATATATGCGTCATCGAAAAATACTGTTTAGTAGAGTTTGACGACGGACAAAAAGTCCGCTAGTTAGGCGTTGGAGCTAGGTCTACCTAAGTATAGGGGAGAGATCATGTCTATACTCGCGTGACAGGCAGTATTTAGCCAGTTTTAGTATATCTGATATTTTCAACCACTACATCCGTCCCGTGGATGCTATAGGAGGGCTAGGAAACCAGCAAGCCTAGCTACATTACCTAACTTGGTAGCCTGCAACGGAAAATCGTACGCGACAAGCTACTGTAGGAAGGTGGGAGCTCTATCAGGGTCATGGTGATTGAGGCATAGACCGGGGCAGTTACGTCGCTGGGTGACGGAAGCTTTTCCCGAGGATGCAGCAAAGAGTTAAGAAAACCATGGCAGGGAAGCCTATAGAACCTAGGTAGCTTGGACACTTGTGCCTCAGCGGGAATATCGGTTCGCTTTAAGAACTCTGCATAGCGGACTCCGCTTGCACGTTATCTACAGTAGAGCTGTCGTTGGACGAAGTCGAGATCGACACTCCTTATAGACACTTCAAGAGCGGATAGACGGAGATCCACAGCGTTCCTTGTCCACAGATGCGATTCTATCATAATCGCATTCTCACATTTCCGCCCGCAAGCCACACCTATATGCTGTATTGCATATGAAGGTGTAAGTCCAGTCTGAATCTCGCCGTCCCCTTTTCCTGTCGCACGGAGACCTATGCCTGCCTGTCTACGACGTGTACTCAAGATCCGGGGTCCAGCAGCTGACTTGACCATTCTTCCATCTTTGAAGTCAGTAAATTTTACCAACTTGGTACCGGCAACCCAAAAGGCCGATTGCCATTACGCCCGAAACGACACGACACGACCGTGGTAGCACGGCCAGATCCCCAATGCCTATATACCCCACCTCATCTCTCTACGATACAGCTCAACCTAGATAAAAACTCGCCAGTCTCCTGAGGTACGTGATGAATGAAGTGTTCGCTTT
This sequence comes from Monosporascus sp. MG133, assembly GCA_004155925.1. Taxonomy (NCBI): domain Eukaryota; kingdom Fungi; phylum Ascomycota; class Sordariomycetes; order Xylariales; genus Monosporascus; species Monosporascus sp. MG133. The sequence goes on along the minus strand of QJNX01000742.1, from coordinate 7,940 downwards.
TCGGAAGATGAAGGCTGGCATGGAATCATTGAATAATGCAAGTGCACACATAAAGGTGACCCCTCCATGGCTGTTCCCTTGTCCAGACTGCAGGTGGATGCACATGCCGACGGAGATAATAGTGCTGCTTGGGTCGGTGCATCTATTTGTCAGGCTAGGGGCAGGCACAATCTGAGCTTGCAGAGGGGGGGGAAAGACACTGGAGAATTGAGTGCCTATGGGTACATACTCCGTACATACGAATTGTACTCTGTACCTCTTCTGTTCTGGCTCTGCCCTTCACTGTCACCGAGACTGTTCAGCATGCACATTTGCCCAGGGTAAGCAATCGACGCAAAAATCACCGGAATCAACCCAAGCTTGTCCAGTCATCCTGAAATTTGAGCACCGGAATCTGGCCCGCGTTCGGCCTTCAATGCTGATTCGCGAGCGCCTACGAAGAAGTACTTACATTCAGTCCGTGCCATTGAATTTTCTCTCACCCCGTCTCCCGTCGATCGCGATCGCCCACTAACAAAAAACTGGTTGATGCGAATGGTCCAGAGACTGTAACCGTTTCCATAATTCCTCGTTGCAGCAAATAATAAGTCCAAGTCCTACTTTAAACTGGTCCAATCAGCACTGTACTGCACAGACAATCAGTCAGTCTGGACAGCGCAGGCGGAGGAACCTTATTATTATTCACCATTCATTCATTCATCCGGCCGTCCCAAAAGGTACTTACCTACTACTACCATTTGCATAGACAACACTACCCCCCTTCCAATCCTAGAAATCCTGTTCTGAGCACCTTTCCCACTTTACCATCGCTTTTCCCCAAATACCATCTTGAAAATTGTCTCCATCATTCTTTTCCGTTTTCGCCTCCTCCTTGAGGGTCTATCTATTTCGGCTTTTGCATCGACTACAACAACAACGTACTTTACTCGATCTCTGGCGTCAGCTACTTAAACTTTAACCTACCCCTCTGAGGCTTCAAGCTCAAGAGCAATTGATACCCACCCGCCAACGCCAACGCCAACGCCGAACCTTGCAGCCTGGGGTCTCGCTACCTCCAGCTATCTTGTCTCTTCTTCCGCCCACCATCCCTACCGGCTTTGTCTCCCTCTCTTCATCCTTAGATACACACCACGTCCACCATGGCCGAATTCGTGAGAGCTCAGATCTTCGGGACTACGTTCGAGATAACCTCGAGGTATGCGCCATCAATGCGCTCGGATTTCCGGATTTGACTGACAGGACTACAGGTACTCGGATCTGCAACCCGTTGGAATGGGAGCCTTCGGTCTTGTTTGGTGAGTTGCAACGGGAATTTTTTTTTCCGCCTTTAATCGTTCCGGCAGCGCGTGCGCCTTCTGGAGCGAAACTGAAGAAGGGAAATATGCAACTGACGAGTAATCTACTGTGTTTAGCTCGGCAAAGGATCAGCTTACGGGCCAGAATGTCGCCGTCAAGAAGATCATGAAGCCATTCAGCACTCCGGTCCTGGCCAAGAGGACATACAGAGAACTGAAGCTGTTGAAGCACCTCAGACATGAAAATGTAAGCGCACACATCCCCGACGTACTCGAAATCGCCACAGTCCCACTAACTCTTACCCGTTAAGGTTATTTCCCTTAGCGATATCTTCATCTCTCCTCTTGAGGACATGTATGTTTGGTTGCCCTGTTCAGACTTCCGACGCATATCTCGGGATGTGGGACGGTATACTAACTGGGGTTCGGTAGCTACTTCGTAACGGAGCTCCTTGGCACGGATTTGCATCGGTTACTTACCTCACGACCGCTGGAGAAGCAATTCATTCAGTATTTCCTCTACCAGATCATGGTATGCTGACCGCATTCCTCTGTCCCTACTCCGTGACCCCATGGCGGGGTAGATTGCGTGGGGTCCGCCCGCTCAAAATGGGATTGGTGCTAATTCGATGGATATATAGCGGGGCTTAAAATACGTACACTCTGCTGGAGTTGTCCACCGAGACCTGAAGCCCAGTAATATTCTGGTCAACGAGAACTGCGATTTGAAGATCTGTGATTTTGGTCTGGCAAGAATTCAGGACCCCCAGATGACGGGCTATGTATCAACAAGATACTACCGCGCCCCCGAGATCATGCTCACCTGGCAAAAATACGATGTCGAGGTCGATATCTGGAGTGCCGGGTGCATCTTCGCCGAGATGTTGGAGGGCAAGCCTCTGTTCCCCGGAAAGGACCACGTTAACCAGTTCTCCATCATTACCGAGCTGCTCGGGACGCCCCCCGATGACGTTATCAATACGATTGCTAGTGAGAACGTAAGAACGAGGTGACCCCTAAGTCTCCAGGGGCTGTCTGCTAACACAATTTGTAGACTCTGAGGTTCGTCAAGTCTCTCCCCAAGCGGGAAAGACAGCCGCTCAAGAACAAGTTCAAGAATGCCGACCCGGCAGGTTAGTACTCAGTTCGAGGACTGGCTCTTCTCTGTCCGTCGCTGACCAATCATAAGCTATTGACCTTCTCGAGCGGATGCTTGTATTCGACCCGAAGAAGCGGATTACTGCCGCGGATGCTTTGGCACACGAATACCTTGCCCCCTACCATGACCCTACCGATGAGCCAATTGCGGAGGAGAAATTCGACTGGAGCTTCAACGATGCTGACCTGCCTGTCGACACATGGAAGATCATGATGTGAGTGATGAATCCGGGACTAGAAGAGAGACAAGGACAGCGAAACAATGAGCCACAGAGCATGATGGCTAACAGACTTTTTGAGGCAACAGGTACTCGGAGATTCTTGATTACCACAACGTGGAGTCGAACATGCCGGCGGTCGACCAATTCACCAACGGCCAGTAACCGTCAAGAACCGCTTCATTCTAGATAGGTTTTGTAGAGTATGGCCCATACGTAATGCGACGAGACCACGAATCAGAATACCATATCTACTACATTGGCAGCACACGGCATTACCAACCTGTCCTTGATTTCGGCTTTCGGGGAAGCTCTTGGCGACGTGACGGTCTTTGGCGATCCCTCCACTATAAACGCAACAGGAGGCACTATAGCGGTGGAGTATGTGAAAGCGATGGCGACAGACGGCTGTCGTCATGCGCGCTGGATATTGAAAGACGAAGGGGGTTATTTGGCCTGATCATGGAGCGGACCGCGTACGGGGGAAGTTCAGTACCAGTCTGGCTCGCGAAAAGGCCGGGAGCGACTCCGGCCGGGGTCAAAGACGAGCATAGGCGACACTACAGAGTGCGCCTCGGTTCACCCTCCCCGCGGCGGGCTACTCATCCCTCACCAGCAGCAAGTCGCTAGGATAAGCTCGCCTCCCAGCCGTGGTCTACTATACGGTCTCGTGTCCCGCGCGTTACGGGGGCCTCACTTGGCCAGTGTAGGGTCTGATGCTGGCAAGACGACCGGCTGGCCAGTGGATTGGCACACGATGTTCACGACGAAGCAAAAGACGCATGGGAGTAACGGTACTTCAGGTAGACAGGGAGAGGGGAAAAGGGACTAAATAGAAAGCGAACGTCATTTTGCCCTCCTATCATTTTATGTGCGTGCTTGTGTGTCTATGTCAACGTCCAGGTTAAGTGATATTTCGCTTGTCTAATATCGTATGGTATAAAGTCCCATCTGCTGCTCTTCTACTCTACGCAACATGCATAAGGACGATGTTTTGTTGGGGAATATTGCTCGGGTAGTCAGTCCGGTGGCCTAGCCCAGGAGATGTTCATATATGTCACGTCTGTCACTGCCACACAGGTAACCAAGCAACCACTCCCCAGCATTGACATAGAACTCCAACGTCTCCGTACGACCGATCCTTGGCCCTCGGCTCCCCGGCAGCTATACATACATACATAAATACGTATGTGCTTAAGTCACATGTATATATGCATCTAGGTAGGTACGTATGCAAATCAACGAGCATCGTTGCGTATGTATATTCCGTCCCCGCCGATATCAACCACCTCCCCAACCCGCCAGCCACTCCCGCAAGCCCTCCCCTTTCTCTGCTACGGCACCTACACAGGTAGGTTAAGAGATGGATGAAGGCGGTGGAGAGCGGGCGACGAGGGCGTCCTGGATGGATGGATGGATGGACGGGTAGATAGAACTCTGAAAGCAGGTATGTAGTTATACGGATAATTAGGTGAGGGCCTACACGGGATGATACGGAAGACCGGAGAGCCTACGTTCTTACCAATCTAACGTGGCCGACGTCGGCAAGACTTTCCTAAACAGACTGAGCTTCGTTATCGGTGTATTTTGTGGCTTGGTGCTTGGGAAGATTGGAGAAGTTGGTACGGGAGTGAAACCGGGTGGGAGGAAAGGGGGGGGAGTAGGGTATTTAATAAGTTACTGGTTTTCTTCGTCTTTTTTTCTTTGTTCTCCTTTTATTTCCTTTCCCTCTTTTCTCCTATTCGAATTTTTCATTCTTTGACCCTTTCCCTTAACCCCCTTTTTAATTTTAATTAAACCATAAATGACAGGTCGAACTCGAATCCCAGCGCACGCCCTCCTTGTCATTGTCGATATCCTCTAGGGGGCTCGGGGGGACGGGTTATAGGCAAGTAAGTCTCTCTGAATCCCTGGATACGTAGGGCTCTTCTTCTTGATCCATCACCCCTGCGCTTATGTATCTATCTCCGGTGGGAGAGTATGGAGAGAAGAACGAGACAAAAGGAATCGATATGACCACCCGCGTGGTACTCCTAGGGGAAGAAGCGGGAGGTAGGCGCTGCGTTGATGATCGGTCCGGATCATTCCGTCACCCACTTGAAACCGGACTTGACACGACCGGTGCCATGGGGAAGACTTCCTGCGTCCGTTCACCTCATACCACCGGCCGACCGACCGGCCGGCGTTGATGGAAAAGTACCTAGACTAGTCTAGTTAACGCACGTACGTAAGGCGTGTAGTTGGGCCAGGTTTGTTGTCTTCTATATACATACGTACATGCGTACGTATATATGCATTACATTCATAACTCCCTACTTAGGCACCCAGGCCGGGAGAGATATGCGTGAACGGGTAATATCGATCCCTCAGAATCAACCCAAACTAGTCGTGGTTACCCCTAAACCAGGCAGGACGTCATGGCGCTTCCCCATTTCTTGTCTTTATCATCACCCCTCCGAACATATATCCCCTCCTTTCCTATCATCCATCTGCGTGCCGAGGCCACAGGATCTCGCTGCAGCACCATCGCATCACCGTCTCCGTAGCCACGCGCTTTCGTTTCCTCAGCTCGCCGTTGAAGTTATCTTCTAGTTGCCCTTAGACCCTAGCGGAGCCGATCGCTTACCGCGGTGCCATTGTTACCTTCCTTTCTTCATCCGACACGTTATTCGTAGCGCGCGGTAAAGGGGTAGACTCTTTGCATTGCACAGCACTAATCTTGCGCTTCCGGCTTCAGCGTCCTTGGCTTCTCCTGGCCGTTATGCGCTCGACCCCGCTCCCACATCCGCTTTGACGGCGTCCCCCTTGGCTGTGACAGCCGCGTCCCCGGTACCCGCGCCAGCACCGGCGCCCTCGATCCTGCGGCTGGCCCGCTTCTCGGACCTGACGGGGCTGGCCGGGTTTGAGGGCCCATCGCTGTCGGAGCCCGCGGCGTCCAGGATGCTCTCGTCGAAGCTGCCGTGCCTGGCGGTGGTTCCGCTCTTGTCACTGCTCATGCTCGCCCGGCCCGGGCCGGCCATGCTGATCATCTGGAACTTCTCGAGGGTCGACGGCGTCGGCGACGAGGGCATTCCGGGGCTGCCGAGAGGGCCGCACTTCTCGCTCATCATTGAGTCCCTGTTCCTCGACCGGCGGACGCCGAATCCCCAGCCGCCGCCGCTGCCCGCGACCTTGTCGCTGCCATGGCTGCTCGTTCGCCAGCCTTGCTTCCGTTTCTGATCCGCCCATGATGTCCAGCTCCCGATGTACGCGCTGGCTCGGGAGCCGACCGAACTCGTATTTTGCTGTGTCTTCGAAGCATCCGCATTATCAGATGAGGTGCCTCCACTCTTCTCTGCTGCCGCTTTTGCCGCTTTAGCCTCCTCGGCCCGCTTCCTTTGCGCTTCTCGAAGAGCTTCCATATCCGCATATAGCTTGCTAAAGACGCTACTGGCCTTGTCGCGCCCCGCTGCGAGGTTCCGGCCAAGGACCTCCTTGCCCATCGCGAACGTCTCGTCGAGGTGTAGGTCTTGCACTTGTTGCTGAATGCGGCGCTGTACGTCGTCGATGCTGAGTCCTCCTGCGCAGGGATGCCTGGGTTCCACGATGTCAAACAGGTGGGAGTCCGTGTTTGCGTTCCATAGGCGGTAGTTGTCGGTCTTCATCCAAGCGTCGACCCATTCACTACCGAAGTCCACCGAGGGATCTCCTTCGATATGGTCAAGCAAGGCTTTGGGATTCTGGGAATTGTCGGTGAGATAGTTGTGGTACTTGACAGAGGAGATGAGTGCTTGAAGGTATTCTTCAAACTGGAGTCGAATAAATTCTTCGCTGCCACGAAAACCCATCGTCTTTGGCCGACTGGGATTCGCCTCGTCCCATGTGTCGTTGACCTCTTGCGTAATGAAGTCGATCCACCGCCTGTCGGCGTGGGAAAGTACCAAGGCACTTCGAAGCGAGCTGGAGGTTATGTTGACGGTATTATCATCTAGATTAATTAAGATATCGCTGTATCTGTCCTTCTGTTGTAATAGAAGCGAGTTGGTGCTACCGACTATGTAAGACTTCGTACCAAAGTCCGCGAGGATATCCAGTTGTTGTAATGGGGTGTACGGCCCGAAAAGACTCCCCTATGCTCCAGGTTAGATCGTGTAGCTCAAACCGGGGTAATCAACATATACCTTGCCAAAGATCTGCAGGGGCAACCCCATATAGGCGAGCAAGGAGTTGCGGTCACTAGTCCGCAAACTCGTAGGACGGCTTAGTTTCTTCTCGTAGCTGTTCAATTCTGGTCCCGCACAGTCTTGGAGATTCCTCAGTAAGCCAGGTATTAAAGATATAAGAGAAAACTGCATCATGCAAAGGCGCTCGCACCGCGAGCCGAAGAAAAGCATCTGGATAAACCGGTCAGCCCGTCATGCATCATCTCCGACTCGCGCATCGCTCTGGCACCGACCTTGTGTTGCAACAGACAACACTTCAGCAGCACTAATGTCTGCCAGCGGAATTCGTGCACAAGTTCTCGGAGACTCATGCCCAGGTATTGGTCCCTGTCTTCCTCCCCACTAAGCTGCCCGCGCTCCTTCTCCTCGGCGAGACTTTCCTGGAACCTCCGCAGAATGTCGGTATCGCCGAATTCGCGCTGTGCGAACCAGGCCTTCGTAACGACGGACAGGCGTTCCCTCAGCATGCCGAAGGACTGCGGACTGTCTGCTATCACGACCACCGCCTTTTGTACCGTAGACCGCGTCACCTCGAAAGGGCGAACGAGCAGCTGCGAAGCGTCTATCTGCCTCGTGCAGGATATCCCAAAGAGAGAGGTAGGGGGAGCGTCGTCAGTTGCGGGTCGAAGGAGGGTGAAGTATGAGAAGTCTTCGGTAGCTCTGGTTACGCCAAATGGCTGTCGTTAGTCTTCAGAGCGTGCACCGGCTCTGGAAAGCGGAGACGTACGCATGGGCGCCATCAGTTAACGCCATGAATGGTAATAGTGTCCAATCCCATTCGACTGCCGGATCACGGCCTTCTTCTACACCGAACCACATCTCAACCTCTGGCCCTCTCGCATGGTGGAAGTCTACCACTGAAACCAATGGTATAAAGACAGACTTGTTGGGATTTGGGTGACTAGTGCCGCTAGTGTCGCCATTACCATTTAATACGGAGTTCGCCATCGTGTACGAGGGACGGGTATCATGAGCTGGTTACGGTTATAGGAAGAAAAACTTAAGGGGTAGAATGTCGTTGACCGGATTCGTTAGCTAGCGACTGCGGCTGGGGGGGGGGGGGGAAT